>OESO01000099.1:43638-267382 GCA_900240985.1 Crithidia bombi | reverse complement strand
GTGTGAGGTAAGAGTAGCGAGTGCCGCCTGATAACACGGCGTGTCGCGTGTGCGCGTGTGGTTGCGGTGCGCTCGTGTGTGTGTGTCGTGGTGCGTGGGGGAGGGGGGGTGAGGAGCATCAGAGAAAAGGACAGGCACTGTACGTGTGGGGAGGGGACAAAAGTCACATAAACAAAAGAAAATGAGAGCGACCCATAATCAAGAGGTGGGCATTCAACGAACTCACACACACACACACACACACTCACCCAGTCCCTCAGATGCACATGCACATGCAGCCACCTGGGAGAAGACAAACAAATCAGCTCACATCAACGCAACGACTAAAAAAGGAAATGATGAGAACCAAAAGCACTCGGAGAATTCCAAGACAACATGAACCAGCCTGCGTAGTATAACAGGACCGTCAAAGAACCAAGCAGCCTTGTAAAAAAAAAAGAGCTTGTTGAGGGCATGAACACACATACACACGCACAAAGAACGAGAGGGCAGGCAGTAAAGCAAGAGCACAATAGAAAAAATGCATAAAAATGTGCTTCCACTGCTGCTCCTTTCGAATCGAGCTTGAAGACGTAACGACTGCAAAAAAAAAAGGAAAGAGTGCGGGAGACATGAACAAGCGGGCAGCCCACATCGACGAACGTTGCACTGATAACACTCAGAAACAACAAGACAAGAGAAGAGAAAGTACATCTGCCCGCAAATGGCAGGACCGATTTGCGTGTGACAACGCCTCACCGTACCTTGTGCCGCTTCCCCTCCTCTCCTTACACCGACATCACATCACACACGTACATAGAGAGAGAGACACATTCGGCAGCACATGAATAGTTGCACAGACGCAAACAGATGCATACACACACACATACTTACACACGTGCACCGCATTAGATCGCCGTGAGATTGCGCATGTTCATCACCGTCTTTGCTTGGCTGACTAACGACGGTCGCTCAACCGGCTCGGCGGACGGCACTACGTGCCACTCCGGCTCCGGCTTCTTGGCCACCTGGTCCTCCGTCCTCTTCCCCTCAACATCTACGTCTGCGACGGCCACGGCGCCACCCTCACCCATCACCGCCGGCGAGGCCTCTACAGCATCAGCCGTCTTCGCCGAGGCCGTCTCCGGCACCGCTGCATCACCATTAGCCTCCTCCACGGAGTGCCGCTGTGCTGCCGGCAGATCCACCTCCTTCTCCGCGTCGCTGTCGGCTTCATCGTTGTCATCCGCTGCAGAGACATCGGCTGGCGCAGGGGCCGTGTTCATCATGACCGCCTCGGCGTAAGTTCTGGGGGCTTCATGCACGCCGTCGTGAGCCGCCACCTTCCCTCCCTCTTGCTGGCGAGCCGGCTGGGCGTGTGGTTGCACCGGCGCCGGCTTCGGTGACGCTGGGGACACGTGCGGCCGTTCCGCTACCACCACCACACCCCCTGCTGCAGGAGGGCCCTCCTTCACCGCCTCGGCGTACGTCTTTGGCTTCGGTTCTCCCTTCACCGCATCTGCATAAGTTCTGCCACAGGTGGCGCCGGTGGGGTGTGCACCACTCCGGTGTTCCGCCGCCTTCGACTTGCCGGCAGCCCGTGGCGTGGCGTTCTTCGTTGTTGTGGCGTCGCCGCTCCGCGGTGTTTTGTTGGGCTGTGGTGACGACGCTGCAGTCGGTGTGATGCCGACGGTCTGCCGCTTTACGGTCGTCGGCGTGGTCGTGCGCGGCTTGCGGGTCGACTCACTGGCCCTCGCTGGCATGACGGGGGCCTTCTTCCTGATAGGAACACCAGCGGCGGCTGGTGCCGGCGAGGCGGCCGTTGCCGGAGAGGTGCTCGTAGAAGGGCGGGTGTGCACCGCCAGCCGGGCCGACGGCCGTGCCACCACCGTCGACGTCTTCGCCGCGGGCTTCTTCGCTGCTGCAGCTGGCGCCGGGACGCTTCGCTCCTGCGTGGACGGCACCGCCACGGCCGGAACTGGCTCCGCCTCCCTCTTCACGCTTGCGTTGGCGCTGTGACTGCGGCTGGCCGCCTCGCTGCTGCTCTTCATGTCTGCGGTGCGGACGTGGCTCGGGTGGCGGCCCACCGACGGCGTGCGGCCGTCCGAGAGGCAGCGGTACGAGGGTGATCGCTGCCGGCGCGTGGCAGTCGTCGTTGGTGACAAGCGCGCGACCTTGACGGTTGAAACACTTTCCGACGCGGGTGCCACTGGCATCTTCTTGTAAACCGCGGGGTGCAGTTGCTGGGTCTGATCACTCGTCTGCTGCTTCGAAGTAGAAGCGGGGGCCTGCTTGAGCTGCTGCTGCGCTTGAGGGGCCTCAGACAAGCCTGTCGATGTGTCGACGTGCGTGAGAGGGGCAACGCTGTACGAGGCAGACGCGGAGGCCTGCGTTGCTGCAGGGGGTTCAGCGACGTCGACCTCCTCAGCTGATACGCGGTTGGCCGTGTCGTTGCCCCACTCGCTGCAGTAGACGGCCGCGTCGGGTTCCTGCGGCTCGCCAGCTCGGTCACCACCCGCAACACCGGCAGCAGCAGCGCCATCTTCGTCGCGGTCCGATGTGTGCGAGAAGAGCACTTCAGAGGCAACATCCGACTCGGGTGTGTTCATGCTCTCCACATCGTCCACGTCGACATCGCGGTGGGACTCCGGGACGGCGGAGTGCTGCCCTGCCGCCTCCTCCGCGTTCTCCTCCTCCTCCTTGTTCTTTTGAGCATCCATCACGTTAGCGCCTTCATTCTTGGGCTGCAGAAAGCGGTCGGGGATGGGCTTCATGATGCGCTGACGATCCGTTCGAGAGGCTGAGGTGGCAGGCGACGGCTGCTGTTGCTGCGCTTTCGCAGACTTCTTTTCAGCCGTTGCTGCTTCCGGCACCACAACAGCAGCTGCTGCAGCGGACTTCGCCTTCACCTCCTCCTTCGGCGTCCCAACGGGTGCCGTCTTCTTTGTTGCTGCTGCGCCGTCGTAATCCTCTGCTGCCTTCACCTCCTCCGTCTTTGGTGCTTCCTCCGCCTCTTTCCTGGGCTCCGCATCATCCTTCTTCAAGAGTGGTTCAAATCCCTCTGCCGCCACAACTGGAGCGGCCTCTGCCTCGTGCTGACGGGTTGTCTTTGCAGTGGTGCGTGGCATCTCCTGCGTAGACGTGCTCTCGTCCAGCTTCTCCGACTCTGCACTGTCCTTCTTGGGGATTGACTCCTCCGGCGTCGCTGCCGCAGCAGCTGTGGTGGCTGCAGGCAGTGCTGCGGGACTTACGGCATGGTCATTGGCCTTCGATGTGTCTGGCTTCGCCTTCTGCTCTTCCTTCTTGCTGGAGGCGTGCTTGTGCTCCTTGGCGGCGGCCTTGGAGTCTTTCGTTTTGGAGTTGTTGCAGCCCATCGTCGAGTCCCTCTATCGCACACACGCACACAAACACACACAGTGGAGAAGGTGGGGGGTGAGGAAGGAAAAGCAGAGAGGGGAGATGCTTGTTTACAGAAGTAGAAGACCCCTCAAGGAAGACGCAGAAACTAACAGTGGTAGTAATGTCACGTGAACGTACGCGAGGGGGGCCGGGGCGTGGTGCCAAGCAAGGAAAACAAGCGAAAGAAAACGCAAGATGCGTCTGTACGAGAGGCAGCGATGCTGAAAAAAAAAGGGGGAATGAGGAGCAGCGTTACTGCACAGTAGAGCGGCCGTGATGAGGCGAGACGACAAACTCGGTGAGAACAAAAAGCAGGGAATGAAATAAAGAAAAGAAAAAGAGCGAGGGAACAGCGGCCTACCGTGAGAAGGAAATCGCCTGGCGGTGTACACGTGAAGCACAGAAAGAAAAGAGAGAGAGAAAGCAGAAAGCAGGAAGTTAGACGCAATCTACACTGGAAACCGAAGGAGGACAATGGAAAGAGAGAGGGAGAGAAAGGCGATACCTTTCAGATGGCTATTGCCTCACGCGGAACAGAGAAAAAAAAAATGTGTGTAGGTATGTATGTATGTGCGTGTGTATAGATGAGTTTATTTAGAGCACAACACCACACACCCATCAGCAAATATAATTATTGATGGATTATAATCCGTTGATACTTAAAACAGGAGCAATAGAACGGCTCTACGACAGACCCGCTTGACTGGATGAGAGAGAAAGACAGACAGACCGTTGTAGTGGATTCAAACTTCCTCAGTTGTCCTTTTTAATGTCTTCCTTCTTCTTTGTGTATGTGTACGTTTGTGTATCGGGGGAAGAGGAAGATAAGAAAGAGGGAGGAATAAAGTAGCTTTGCCGAGAACGCTGATGTTGGAAGATGAGGCAGATCCTCCTCCCCACCCCCTCCTTACCCCAGCTCCTTGAGGCGTTAGCATGAGCTTGCGAGTGTACAGTCCCAGCAGAGTGTAAACCCAACCAAAAGGTGATCAGGGCAACAACCTGCCGCCGCGATTCAGTGAAGGAAAAGAGGTGAGCCGAGGGAGAGAAGGAAGACGCGCGCACAACGCTTGCCATGGTAAACAACGCAGGATGATGTCCGTCGCACAAAGGTCTGAGAAAAAAAAAAATGCCCTCACGAGACAACGTACCCCCACCAGCACCTCCACCACCTACACTTCACAGGTAGGCCACAAACGCTGCTGCATTGAGCAGCACTGTCATCCCTCTCCCTTATTTCTTGGAGCGTTCGGTTGTATGTGAATGTGTGGAAGGGAGAGAGAGTATGTGCGTGCATGCGTCGACACACCTGCTGCCTGCGTTCACAGCCTTAAATTCTCCCTTTCGCTCCCCAAGAGGTGCCTCTCTCTCTCTCTGCGGTTGTTGTCGCAGTGTTACGTGAAGGAGGAATGTGTGTTTTATTTGCATTCATTCACTTTTGTTGTTGTCCGCTTTTTTTGTGTGTGTGTGTGCGTGTTGGTGTCCGCTTCGCGCAACGACGCGAAGAGGGGATTTCAGAACAAGAAGGAAAAAGAAACATAACTTGAGGCGTTTAAATCTACACGCCACATCAAAGACAGACAAAAAAAAAAGATAAAAAGTGTCCTAAAAATACAGATATAGAAAATGCAGTGGAACAGGTGAAAGCCAAGAGTGTTACAATATTCGCGCTGCTTTGGTGTTCCTTCGGATATAAAGGTGGAGAGTGTTTTTCCTTATTTTCGATCGTGATGGGTGGCCAGGACACGCATTGTCGCTGCACCGACCCTCGCACCCATCAGCACGCACACATACACGCACACACACGAGCGTGCACAGGTGTCCGCCCTTTGCTGAAGGGCAGCTCCTTTGCTTCCGATCTTCGAGTGCGTATCTGTGGGAGAAAAAAGGTAGAGGAGAACAAGCGGGAGAAAGAGGGGAACCTGAAAGGTTGAGGGAGTCTTTAAAAAAAAAAAGGAATACACACGCACCGCAGCAAAAGAAACAAAGAGTGGTGGGATGGCAACGAGCGGTTCCTACCGAGCTCAACTCAGCTCACCACAGACGTCGATACAAAAACACAAACGTGAGCACGCACGAAAAAAAAAGATGCGGGGTTTGCGCAAAGATAACGCCATCGACGAAGACACAAATACAGAAGAGAAAACAGTCAAATGAAGAACAGCGAGGCACTGTCGAGGCGAAGACACACACGCCATCTCGCGTAGACATCTGCGATACAGCGGCAAATAAAACAAACACCTGAGTGTCAGAAAAGGTCTGACAGACGACACCCATTCCGAAAAAAAAAAGAGTTTTGAGGAGAATGCTGAAGCCGCACAATGAGCTCTCTCACTCGCTCTCGCACACACGCCCACACACACGCGTCACCATCGTCCCCTTCACAAGATATAACAAAGAGGCTGCAAAAAAAAAAAATGAGGGGAAGAAAAGTGATCTATGAAACAGGCATACACATATATATGTGTAAATAAGAGAGAAAAGGGAGAAGTAACAAATATTAAGGGGGGAAGCAGTCGTAGTAATAATAACAGAGCCCCACACAAGTCCAAAAAAAAAGACGACGGAAGTGTTAGAGACGGGATAGTCGTTTGCCACCTGAGAGCTCATTTTACACGCGCACAAATACGCGAGTAAATAAAGGGTAGAACGAGAAGATCGTCTGCGTGGCGGGTGTGGCACTGCTCCCTTCCCTTTTCCCGTTCCGCTCTCCTCCGCTCTCTTGCTACCTGAACCAATTTCTGCATCCCTTTGCTCACCAACCCCATTCAAAAAAAAAGCCCGGTGTCCCTCGTGGATCAGCCAAGGTACGCCCGACTTCCCTCTCTCTTTCTATTGCTGCTTCCGCAAGTCTTCTCTCCCTCTCCCACTCTCACGAAACCCTGAAGTTCTATAAATACGGCCACCCTCCAACAAGACAGAAAAAAAAAAGCAATAATGAAGTGGGAGAGCAGAAAACACGGGAGAGGCATCACGTCCCTCTTTTCGAATGGTGTTGCCATTCTTGTTGTGGAGATGGTGGTGGTGGTAGTGGTAGTAGTGTGTGTGTGTCGGGGGGTTTGCCCTTTAACTCTCTCCTCCACTACCCTTCGCCCTCCCCTCCTTCTCCTTCCTCCAAGGCACTCCTCTCAAATCGGCGTCACGTTGCGCATCTGCGCTACGAACTTGGCCTGCTGGTACAGACTCTTGTTTTCTTCCGGCCGCGGCTGCATCAGCTGCCACTCCGGCTCCGCACGCTCCGACATGTGTCCCTCGCTGGAGGGCACCGCCGCCACCGCCGTTGTCGTCTCGCCCGCCGTATCCTCGCCGGCGACGCCCTCAAGGGCCCCTTCTTCAAAGGAACCAGCAGCAGCGCCAACAGCAGGAGCACCACCGTCATCGTCGAGCACCATGGCAGCAATTTCCGCCTCTTTCTCTTCCTCCTCCGCACCGTTGTCATTGTAGTAAGCCGCGTCGTGTTCTTCGGCGTAGCTGCGGGGCTGGTACGCGGCCTTCGCACGCTCGCTGACCACCTCGTCCTCGTACTCCACCGCATGGTCGTCGTCATCGTCGTCGCCGTGCAGCGACGCCTCATCAGCCGGTGACCATGACGCCTTCGAGTACACTGCAGAGCTCTGCTTCGACGGCTGAAAGGCAGCGGCCGCGCCACCCACACCAGCGTTCGAGCGACTGTCGTGGCTGCTAGCAGCTCCGCCGGTGTTGTTTGGGTGCTGCTGCGCACCACCAGGCCGCAGCACCGCCGCATTTGCCGGTACCTCGTCCGTCAGCGAGGGTTCGTAGGGCTGCGCGCTGCGCTCACGCGGCTCCTGCGGGTTCGAGTACTGCTGCTCAAACCCCCCACGAGAGTTGGACGAGGCGGAGTATGTCATATGCTGATAAGAGGCGCTCTCGCCGACGGCATCCACGTCGTCGCCGTAGCGGTACGAGCCGAAGTCGCTGCTGCCGGGCGGTGGCTTCGCGGCTGTGTACGTCGCTGCAGCACGCAAAGCTCCGCTACGGCTGCTCGCGCTGGACCGCGCGCCTGAACGGCCACCGTTAGTGACAGCAGCAGCAGCAACAGCACTGCCGTTCGTATTCATTGGCGCAGGACGCGCGTAACCATCGGCGCCGCTGCCGATGCCGCTCTGGGCTGGGCTGCCATGCGCGCTGGAGCCTGCCTTAGACCGTCCTGCTTGGGAGCCGTGCGACGGTGCGGCCGCTGCAGCAGCATCCGCCTCGCTGTCGTAGGGCCCACGTCCATCCTGCACTAGTGGGCTGCCACTGGTGGGGCCGAAGACGGGGTCTATGAGGTGCGACGGTAGCAGCTTGCCAGGCTCGCGGTAGAACGCGGAGTCCATCGTCGACGGGGGCAAGGAGCGCTGTGACATGACGGAGGGGTCTTTATGCGTTGCGCGCGTGCCGCTGCCGGTAGCGACAGGGGTGTGGGCCCGCACCAACGCGTTTGTGGATGCTTCGATCGCCAGCATCGCGGAGGGATCGAGGTGAAGGCGGCGAGGGCCACGGCCGGCGTCGTCCAGGATGTACGCGGTGGGGGGCGGCATCGCGGTGGCGGCAGCACGACGCTGCTGGTGCTGAGGTTCCGTCTCTGAAGCCGGGCCGGGGTCTGTGTACACCGTGCGGTGCGGGATGGGCGGGGCCGCAGCAACAGCAGCAGGAGGAGTGCGTAGGTGCTGCAGGTGCTGTGGTGGGATGGGAAGCGGGGCCTGCGTGCGCTGCGGACGTGGGGTGCGTGGTCCAGAGAAGCCGTCTGTGTTGTCCTGCGCTTGTTGTGGTGGCTGTTGTTGCGGCTGCTGCTGAGGGGCAAGTTGGATCACCTCAGCAGTTATGACGCTGGAGCGGCGACGGCGTGCGGCCATGCGCTCCCGCGGGGTCTCCATTGGCATCGCAGCGGCGGGCACCACCGGCTCCTGCTCGGAGGCCGACTCGGACGGCGGTGCCGCAGATATGCGATGCACCGGCTGCGCGGGATGCCGCGGTTGCTTTGGATGCGTAGGCTTGATAGGCTGCTGGTGCTGCTCTAGCGGGGGAGTGGCGCGCGCAGCGGAGCGTGGCGCAGGCAGCTCCGACGGCCGCTCCAACGCCAGCCGTTCGGAGTGGTGGACGGACGGCGTGCGGGCCTCGGCGTCGATCTGCTCCACGTGTCGATGTGGCACGGCCGCTGCAGCAGGTGCCTTTGGTGAGGGGGGCACCGGAGGGGCTGCGGCGTACAGCACGTGGTCTTCGCTGTGGTACTCGGCCGCCTCCTGCTCCGGTGGTTCCTCCTCGAGGGACTCGATGGGCGGCGTCACGACGTCGACCCACGGCGGACGTTCCTGTGCCACCTTGCGCTTCGGCGGAGAGCTGGCGCTGTTCATCTTGCGCAAACCACGACGCTTCGGTCCGGCACCGCTATTATTGAGGGAACGCTGGTGCGGCTCCGACCCCAACGAGGACAGGCGGAACTGCCGTCGCGCCTCCTCGCGGGCGGCGGTGTGCAGCACGGGTGCACTACTGCGTGAGTGAGAAGCGGAAGAGCGGTCGGTGTGCGGCTGCGGAGTCGGCTCTGGCGCCGTCTCCTGCGCCATGGGTGTTACGGCCTCCGCTTCACTCACTGGTGCCGGCGGCAGCGGTGCCGACAGCACGTCCTCCTCCGCAAACTGGAAGTTGGGCGTGGTGGCTGTCTCGGAACTCTTCCCGCGTGCGCTGGCCTCCTCGCCGCCCTTTGCCTCTTCTTCGCCGGGTGTCTGCGGCTCCGTGTGGAACGTTGGTGCCTCTTCCTCCGAGAGGATTTGGAAGTCCACCTCGCTCTGCTCAGACGTGTCTTCCTGCGGTACCGTTACATGTGCGGCGGTCGTGACAATATTGTTGTTGTTGTTCGCGTCTGCAGCAGTGTCTGCAACGGCCTCGCCCTCCGCCGGCTTCGGCGAGAGCGGCGCTGACTCAGCGGGGGCGGACCGGTTGGAGTTGTGCTCCGCAGACCGGTGCTCCACTGCTGTCGCATCTGCCCCCGCACCTGTCGCAGCCTCCTCCTCCTTCTCCTCCCCCTCCTCCTCCGTCTGCTCCGGCGCTGCAGCAGCGGCGGCAGCACCAGTGGCAGACGCTGGTGGTGTTGCCGACGCAGCCGCGTCTGTGCGGCGCTCCTGCGACTGCCGCGCCGCCTCACTCTCCGACTGCAAATTATCGTACGTCGTCTCTGGCGACTCCGACTCTGCGTTGGGCCGCTGCTGAGCTGCCGCAGCCTGTTGAGCCTCGCTGCCCTGTACCGTGCCATTCCGTCCGGCTTGCGAGGGGTGCGCGTCACTCTGCCGTGAGGTGGCCTCCCCCTCCGGTGCGGGTCGGTTTACTTCACTCACCATCATCTCACCCGCCTGTGAGCCATCCTTCTTCTTATCCCCCGCCGCCTTCTTCTTGGCGTTCTTCGTCTTGGATTGATTGCAGCCCATTTTCGCTTGTGTTTACGTCAGGCAGGAGGCGAGATATATATATATATATGTATGTGTGTGTATATATAAGGCGGTCTACCGCGTACGGTGCTTTTAAGTGTTGTTGTGTCCTCAGAAATCCGCTATGGTTGGCTCAGATGCCTCAGTAGCGTGTAGCCGTAACGAGACGATCGCAGAGCCGCAAAACAAAAACAAAAGAGTAGCAATGAAGAATGGAAAGAACAGCACTGAGAAGAGACTAAGAAACAGATACAGAACACGATCGTACGCACAGGAAGCACTTCGCTGCTGTTGTGAACTTCTTTTTTGTATGTATGTGTGTGTGTGTGTGTGTGTGTGTGTGTGTGTGTGTGTCTGTGTCTGTGTAAGGGAGGGGATGGCCAAAGCGTCCACAAGCTTGATTTGTCGGTCGACTCTGCTTCTATTGGTTTTCTTCCTCGTTGAGTGAATGTACGTGAGTTTGAGATGCAGGTTACCTCCCTTACAAAAGAGTAAAGCGAAAAACAGAAACGCGCACGTCTGCGTGTGGATGCGTTCGAGTGTGTATAAACTGCGGTGAAGGCAAGAACGTTACTGCTGCGTGAGGGAGTGGCCCCGGTCGTCACCCCGCACTTCTCGCTTAAGCTATGAAACACCAAAGAGGGAAAGAGAATGTAAACTACTACTACGCGGCTAGCGATACGTTTACGTACTCACTGAAAAAAAAAGGAGCACAAAGAGCGCAGCGTAACGGGAGGGACGAATGACTTGTGAAAAATAAAAATAACAAGCAGGAGACGATGGATCTATTCCTACTAGCTGAGGTTGCATCAACGGATGGAGGGTGGAAGTGGTGATGGACGCAGTCCAAGGTGTATAGTGGAGGCACCCACACAAAAGAAAGCAAATAGAGTATTAGGTAGAAGTGGATGGATTTACCATCCCACACACACACACACACGTAGACAGTCCAACACGAATGTCCGACAAAGGAGAAAAGAAATGAGTAAAGAGACTCTACGCATAAGGCGATGTAGTCCATTCCGTTGTAAAAATGAGGACAAGGGAAACGATCCCCTCGATTCGAGAGCAAGGCAAGAAAATGGCAGAGCGCAGCTCCACATATACACACACACACACGGTGAGCCCCAACTCATTTACACATTGCCGTTGTGCTCCAGCACAGTGTGCAGATGATGTTGTTGTTTTATCACTACTCGTGGCTGTTGTCTGTCTTTCGATAGAAATTTCGCCGAATTCACGCTGCCCATTTAAGGTTCTTTTTTCTGCGTTTTCAGCACGTTTGCGCAGCACAGGGGAGAAGGTCAACTCTCCACATGCAAGATGGTGTGGACAGCACAGTCTCGGAGAGGTAATACCTCTGCGTGCAGACCTGCCCCCACTTTTCTCCTGTTCCATGGCCTTTATATTCTCTTTGTTCACCATGTTTGCTTGTTTGAATTTCAGATCTTTCTTTTGAGGCTGTTTTTTGTTGTTGTTCTTTTGATACCTGCTTTTGCGTGAGGTGCCTCCCCACGACAATGGGGGGAGAGGCAGGGGAGGAGAAAACTAGCAACGTGTCCACCGCGGGACACACACACGCACAAACAAACACAAACACACACACACACACACACATATATATATATATACACTTATATGAGTCAGCCGTCAGCGATACAGATGGAAAAAGGCAGGAAGAGAAATAAAAAGATGGCGAAGAAGAGGCAGTCTTTCAAGGGGGCCACCCTCAGAGAAAGGGCGAAGGGGGGAGTGGGTCGAGAGCACGGTGCTCCTTTTCTTCTTGTCTGCGCCCTTTGCAGCCGGCCTGCCACAAAAAAAAAAAACAGCAAAAAGCTCATCGAAGAAACCACCGCACCAGGAACTACAAGAAGAGCCACACACGCACGAGCCTTCCTTTTTCTTGAGAACGAGAAAGAAAAAAAAAACATCTCTGTCAATCAAGCCATCCAAGGCGTGTCGTGTATGTGTGTAGGGGGGAGATGTGGATGTGGATGTGGTTGGGGGTGTCCGCGGTCACCGCCAAATCGTCGTCCTACGCCGAAGCAAGTACATAGTGTCGCTTCCAGGCGTTGTACTTCCCAAGCGCCCACACCGTCATCGAGTTCTTGTAGCCGGGGTAGTGGATCGGGTTGTTGCCGTTGAAGACGCCGCTGATGCGCTCCTGGGCCCAGTCGCCGTTCTCCAGCTGTCGTGCCATTATGAGCTGAATGCCGCGGTCCACCGCCGGCGAATCATCCGTTGCCGCTCCGGCTCCGTATGTGTGGCCGCGCCGGATGCGTTGATGATCGCCATGACGGCCCACGCGGTGTTCACGACCTGGCTGCCGTCCGGGTTGTCCACCCATGTCTGCTGTACACAGGCGTTGATGTCCTCACCCCAGCCACCGTCGTCGTTCTGATGACTTAGCAGGAAATCGATAAGCTTCACGCAGTGGGGATGTGTGGCCATGTCCGGCAGCTCCTTGGACACTCGCAGCGCATCCGCGACGATCCACGCACCGTAGGTGTAGCAGACAGCCCAACTGCCATAGAAGCCACCGTCAGGTTGCTGCTTTCCCAACACACAGGCTATGCCCTCGCTGATCGCCCGGTCCACGTCGCGGCGACGGTAGTTCGGGTACTGCTCGCGGAAGAGCGAGAGCGTGTGTATGCAGCTGCTGCTGCACTCCGCGTACGAGTAGTCGACCATGACATCTTTGAAGAGCTCGGCGCAGTTCAGCAGCTCGCAGTAGAGCGGGCCACGAGTAGACTCGTAGGTGGCCCACCCACCATCGCCGCCAAAGCCGCTGTTGCGCAGGGACAGTATTTCATCCACGGCATCATAGATGCGGCGTACCGGGAAGTCGTACTGAGGTAGCAGCAGCATCACCCGCAGCCCTTCAGCCGTGCAGTCCGACACCTGCCAGCCCTGCGGGCTCGTGGAGAAATTCCAGGCACCCTTCGTGCGGTGTCGATAGAAGGTCGCGGCTGCCACCGGGTCCTCCTGCACCTGTGCGACGTCGACGTAGTGGTGGGCGAGCGCCATCTCCACCGGGAACATCATCTCCCGCCGGCACGCGCAGATCGCCTGCACCGCGAAGCTCGTGTCCCACAGCTGCGAGCCGTTGTAGCCGCTCATCCGCATACCCGTCGGACCCATGTACAGGTAGTCCGCAACACGGTTGCAGTGCTCCTGGAAGCGTGCGCTGTGCTCGCCCTCGCGAATCCACGTGATGAGCATGTTGAGGGACTTATTCACTGGGCCCAGGCAAATAAAGTGGGTGTTTTCGTCGTCGTAGGCGATGTGACGCCAGCTCACCTCCAACGCGTAGCGGCGCAGAAACGACAGGGGGTGACGCTCGTACAAGTCAAAGAGGCTCATCGCAATACGGAAGAGCGGGGAGGTTGGGGTGTACAAATCGAGGTCGCACACGGCACCGCGGAAGCTGCGCCACGGAATGGAATTGTAGGGCTGCGTGTAAAGCTCATTGCGCAGCGCGATTGTCGTCGGGAAGGCGGGGGCAGACCAGCGAAGTCCGTACAGGTAGGAGAAGGGAATCGCGATGACGCGGCTGTGGCACCACGCTTTGCCCAGGGAGAAGGGCACCCAGTCCGGCATCAGTATCATCTCCGGTGGGATCGGGTTGACGCCCTCCCAGCTGTATACGCCAAGGATGCTCAGCCACACCCGGCCCCACATCGGCGTCGTCGTGGCACCGCCGTGTGCATGGATAAAGTCGCGGGCACTCTTCGCCTGCGGATCGTTCGCCGGCACACCGAGCAGCCGCATGGATACGTAGTTCAGCACCGTGCCGAGCATCGTGCTGTGCCCCTCCGTGTGCTGACCCCACCCGCCATCCTTGTTCTGGTAGTTGCGCAGGTAGCGGATGAGCTCCTGCCGAGTGGCTTCGCCGCAGCGGCAGGACTCCTCGCTGCCGCTCTCCGCCGCCGGCACACCCAACACCCGCTCAGCGTAGTCGCCCATGTTCCCGCTGCCGTCGTGGTCCTTCTTCTTTTTGCGGGACAGCTTCACGTGATGGTGCTCCGTGCAGCCAGGGAACATTCGATGCGTCTCGCCGTCCGCCACAATGTACCGCGTGTACACCAGACCAGCCACGAGAAACATGCACCCACTGTAGTCGTTGGGCCAGTGGCCTGAGAAGGGGTCTTGCAGCTTTACGAGAAAGCGGAGGCCGTCATCCATCGCCGCCTCGGCTGACGTGCGCAGCTGCGGCCGCGACTCCGGGGTGAGGCCCAGCTGGTACCTCTCCACAAAGGCGCGCTTGGCACACTTCTCCTCCAGCACGTCGGGCAGCCACGGCAGCCGCTCGCCAAGGGCTGCGCCGTCGTCATCCGCATCATCACCGGTGTCGCGCTGCTCGCTCTCCACCAACGCCTTATCCGCCTGCCGCTGCTCGCAATGCTCTGCCTTGGGCTTTTCCTCCGCAGCACGACGGCGAAGCAGGTCGTGGTAGTCAGCTACAGTGTTCAGCCCACACAGCTGTGCCATGCCGAGCTCGTTATTTGCCTCGCCGTCTCGCATCGGTGCGCCGTAGTACCAACGCTGGCGGCCGTCTTCACAGCGCAGGTGCCACCCCTCCAAGGGGAAGTTGCGTACCGGCTTGTGCGTGTTCGGCCGGACGTGCGGCACACTCTTGAAGGGCCACGCCCGCTGATGCTGCAGCCACACTCGACGCTGATGCATGCCCAGCACTCGCAGCACAAGGTGAAGCACGAGCCACAAAAGCCAGGTGAAGGAGAAAAAAATGCAAAGGAAGCACAGCCGACCGACACGCCAGATCTGGTGGCGCACGTAGTCACGCAGGGTATTCGGGGGCTCAGGGACGACGGTGCGCACCGGCAAGGAGCGCTGATACTCGACAAAGCGTTCATGCTCCGCAGCGTAGGGGTGCATAATGCCCATCACACGCGCCATCACGGCACGCAGGGCGTCTGCTACGGTCATGGGAATCCCTGCCGTGGTTTTCACTGGCGACGCGAGGTCCTTCCTGCCATCTACCATCAGCTTTTCAAACTGAAGGTTGTGCACCTTGGTGGGGGGGATGGGATTTGGCGCCGGCGACCCCTTGCGTGAAGGCGGAGCGCTGGTTGCTTTGCTTGCGCCCCGCATGTTTGTCGACGTGGGCAGAGTAGCCTTCTGCTCTTTTTCTTTGGCCGGTAATCAGAAGCAATGTGTGTATATATGTTTAGGTGTATTATGTTATTTGTGTGTGTGTGTGTGTGTGTGTGTGTGTGTGTGTTGTTGATGTTGCTGTCGTCGTTGCGGTCGGTAGTGGTGGTGTGGGGAGAAGGGGAGAGCGCTTCACCGGAGACACACCCACCGCCCCCTTTTTTTCTTCTGCTGCTGCTCTACTTCTTTCTTTCTTCGTAGTCCTCTCCCCTTCGTTTGTCCTTGTTATCTGGTGATACGGTAGCTGCAGTTATCGCCTTTGCCTCTTGCCTGTATCCTCTTGCTGATAACTTGGTTTTGCGGCGCGAGATTTGCGGTTGGGGAGGGGATGGCGATGACGTCAGCAGCAGACGAAGAGCACGAGAGAGGGGGGGAGAAGAGAGGGAAGCAGAGAAAAGCGCACCTCAGAACCAGAAAATAGAAGAAAGAAGCGGACAGGGCGACGTGTATACAAGCGAGCCGGGCTTCGTGTGAAGAGGAGGACGTGGGAGAGAGAGAGAGAGAATCCACCCAAGTCTGAGGAAAGAGGGGAGGTCAAATAACAGTAGTAGTAGTTATAACGAAAGAAACGTGACGGGTGTTTTGCTAGAGAGAAGAAAAAAAAACACGAGAGAGATGAAGCGAGGAGTGGAAGTAACGAAAGACAGATCATGCAAGCTGCAGAAATGTTTGTGTGTGTGTGTGGTTTAACCAGAGATTAATATACAGAGAAAAAAAAAGCAGCAGCCAGAAGAAAATGAGGGCGGGAGAGGAGATGCAAAGAGTTGATGGAAAAGAGAGGAAGGGAGAAAGGTGGAGAGGGGGTAGGAGTGTGTAGCAACCAACGCAGAAAAAAAAACGAGGGAAGAAGAGAAATCACGGTGTTGTATCATCGCAGTGGTACGTTTTGCCTCGCACCGTCGACCTTGCCGATTTTGATGCACGTGAATGGTCTTGAAGTCCCTCCATTCATTCTTTTTTTCGTGTGTGTTACGCTTCCCGCTCGATTGCAAGCTGCTTGTTTAGAACCTCCTTCTAGGGATTGTTGTTGTTTATGGCGCGTGTTGGCATTTCTGTAAAAAAAAAAACACAGAAAGAAGGGAGGCGGTGGAGATGAGGAGGGGAAGGAGAAGCGGGGTTGGAAAACAAAAGAGGGTGCGACAACTCCACCACGCCCCCATCATCATCACTACCACAACAACAACAACACAGTAAAATAAAATCAAAAAAGAGGTCACGCGCAGGCAAACATGCGTGCCTTCACATGCACAATGTTACGCGTGGAAATATTTGCCTTGCTGATCTTGCGTCATCCTACTTCGACAACAGCCACCGTCGCTGGTACCACAAAAAAAAAAAACACTGGAGATGTGAAAACACGAGAAAGAAAGCACATGTGAAGAAGGGGGAGGAGCAGCGATGGTGGTGAGACGAGGCGGCACGAGCACAACGAGGCTCTACGAAATGGGCAGTGAGCCGCCCGCGTCAGCGACAGACCCTCCCAGTAAGGCGGAGGCGGAGTCCCCCATGCGCACACTACGGTGGTGGTCCTCCGAGGCTGGCGCGGTCGCCGATGTCGCCGTGGCTGCCACCATCGGTGCAACACCCGGCGTTGTACCGCTCCCTTGCTGCTGCAGTACGCCAGCAGCACCGGGAGGCTGAGGGGAGACCTCACGAGACGGGCTGGCCGATGGGCTGACGGAAAGCGTCTGCAGCCGTGTGGTGGCCTCCTCCACCAGCTGTATTAGCTCCACACAGGTGGGGCGCTGTGTTGGGTCCATTTGCAGACACTGCTTCGCAATCGTCACGAGGTCCGGGCACTCCGGACACTCCGGGATCTCCGGCGGCTCGGCCGTGTACGTCAGCAGGTTTACAATTTGCTCTTCGCTTTCGAAGTCGTACTCGTACCACGGGGCCTCGCCCGACATCATCTCAATCATCGTGCAGCCGACGGACCAGATATCGCTTGCCTTGGTTGGCCCACCCAGCTTCCCCACGTCGGACGCGTCGTGGCCAGACGGATTCGTGTGCTCGTTGTGGAACAGTGCGGGGTCCATCCAGCGCAGCGTGCCGGCGACGTGCAGCGTGCCACCACCACCGTTGCCAGCACCACCACCACCGACCCCAGACGTTGCATCGTCGTTGCGCTGGGCGGAGGTGCCGCGGGAGGTCGCGCTGTGGGTGTCACCACCACGTGCTACTGCAGCCGCAGCAGCTGTAGCGTGTGGGCGGCTCAGCAGCCGCGCGGTACCGAAGTCGGTCAGCTTCACCTTTCCTTTTTCCGTGATGAGGATGTTCGCTGTTTTCAGGTCGCTGTGGACGATGCTGTGCCGGTGCAGGTACGCGAGACCGTCCAACGCCTGGTGGAGGTAGGACAAGATGACACCGGGGCTCAGGGCACCGAAGTTGTCGAGAAGGTGGCGGAGGGAGCCGCCAGGGACGAACTCCAGCAAAATGTTGAAGTAGAGCGCGTTCTGCGAGGAGCCGTAGTACTGAACGATGTTCGGGTGCGTCGCCTTCGACAGCACGTTAATCTCCTCCTGGAGTGAGCGGTACTGCTGCAGGATGGCCTTAGCTTCCGGGTCCTCCTCGGCACTCTGGCCGTGTGCGAAGGTCGGTAGCCGCACCCGCTTCACGGCAATTAGCTGGCCATTCGTGAGGTTGATACCGAGGTACACTTCCGCGTTGCCGCCCTTCCCCAGCATCTCCTCCCCAATCTTCCACTCAATCGTCTCGCGGTGGGGGTGACGGCTGCCGCTGGTATTGCGGCTGCTGCGCGGTGCCCCGGCGCGGCGTGACCCGTTCGGCGTTCCCGTGCCAAAACTCGAGTTGTCCGGCGTGGATAGCTGCCGTGGGGTGCCACGACGTGCAGCTGCGATGGAGTGGGCGGTGGGCGAGGCTACGACGGCGTTTTGGCTACTGGCCCCGCTGTCTCTGCCTTGTGCCCCTCCACCCCCACCACGGCGGCCGGTGTGTGGGCGTGGCGACAGCCGTGGATCAAGCAGACTGCGCAGCTCGACCCCTTCCCGGTCACTCAGCGGCACGCCACGCTCGTCCGTCAGCATGAACACAAAACCGAGAAAAAACTGTGAGGTGCTCAGCCGGAAGGTGATGAGGGCCCTGTCCCGCAAAATGCAGCTTCGCTCCTTGCCGATCTTCTTCACGTTCACGTAGGTGCCATTCGCGCTGCGGTCGTACAGGGTGACGGTGAACGACTTGCTGCGACGTGGACGGTCGCCGCCGCTACGTGGGGTGTGCATCTCCTGCGCCGTCGCCGCAGACGCGGTGCGGACGATGGTGAACTGAATACTGCTGACAAAGCTGTCTGACACGACCGCCGTGCACTTACTACTGCGGCCCAGGCGGAACTCCTCGCCGAGGGGGACGTTAATGCGACACGACGGTATGGTGGCCTCGTCGCGCGAGACCAGGACGGCCCAGATGGCGCCGTCACCGCTGCAGTGCGGGGTGGTGCGAGAGCTGGCGGTAGCGACAGCGCTGTGGCTGTTGGGGCGCAGCGGATGGGGTGAGGAGGAGCTGGTGCCGTTGCCGCCACGCACACCACCCGCACCTGTATCCCCACTACCACCACCACCAACACCCGCTGGGGAGCCGCTGTTGCTGGTCGGGAGCAGCCCTGAGCTGGATGGCAAGACGTTGTGCGAGCTTTCCAGCGCAGTTGTAGAGCAGCGCCGCGACGCCGTGCTGTCCTTTCTGCGCGACCCTCCCCCACCTCTGCCCCTCTGCGCGCTGGTCGTCGTCGCTGCCTCCTCCGCAGGGGTAGCAGCGTGGGCCCCACCGCCAGCGTTGTTGTTGTTCTGTGCTGTGCTGTCGGCGCAGTTGCTGGTCTCCACCTCCACCAACTCGTCGGCAGCCAGCGATGGACTCAGTAAGCGGGCTCCGCCGTAGCGAGGTGAGGTGAAGGATCGGCTCAGTGCTCCAGTCCCCGTTACATCTTCATTCTCAGCCGCCGCGAGTCCGGCACGTGAGCTGCGGTGGTCGTCGTTGCCCATCGACGCATACCGCGGCGGCGGAGAGTCCACATCCGTCTGCGGGGTCGTCGCGTCCATCGCACCGGTCGTCGTTGCTGCGCGAGGGGTACTGAGAGACAGAGAAGGCGGAGCTCCAAGACTGCGACCACCCGCCACACCACCGTTGCCACCACTGTTGGCGTCGGCCGCCGCATCGGACAGCGGTGGCGTCGCAATCCTAGCAGCCACGCCGCTGCTACCACCGCTGACATTGGGAAGATGATCGGAGCTGCGCACATCGGCAAAGCCGGCCAGCATGGAGCCCGACGCCGCCATCAGTGGTGTGCCGGCAGGTGTCGACATGGCCGCGTACGCCTCCCTAGTGTTGTTGCCCTTGTTGTGTAGGTGGCTGCCGACGTTGGCAGCGTCGCGAGGGCCGCCGGTGCGTCGTGTAGCCGCTGCCGGCGCCCTACTCACACTACCTGCGCTGGAAAGAGAGGTGCCGACACCGTTTGGCACAAAAGCCGTTCCCACCACCGCAGGTGTGCCACCACCACCTTCTCCGGACACCACTGCATGAGCGCTGTTGTTCTCCGCGTACTCGCCGATGCCGCCGCGATGACGGGCCTCGCGAAGCTGCGGGTTGCTTGAGGCGGATGCGTCCTCCGTGGTGGTGGTGGCAGGTACAACAGCAGCCGCAACAGCATTGAGC
Source organism: Crithidia bombi (assembly GCA_900240985.1). Lineage (NCBI taxonomy): Eukaryota > Euglenozoa > Kinetoplastea > Trypanosomatida > Trypanosomatidae > Crithidia > Crithidia bombi. Next base: position 247,751 of record OESO01000099.1, on the reverse strand, counting down.
TGGGAGGTCGTCACGTTGGTGACCACAGCGCTGCTCGCCTGGGTTGGTGACGTCATAGGTGCGCTGGGATCGCGGTAGATGCGGGTAGCCAGACCACCGCCGGAGCTGTTGGCCGACGGCTGCGCACCCGGAGGCCGGCGGTGCGGAGCGGAACCACGCCGCGGCACGGTGGCTGCTGCAGCATCGGTTGCCGCGGTGAAACTGGTCGACCCTTGCGGGGCTGGTGGCTGCTGAGGCGACGATGAGGGGAGGCTGTGCGGGGCTGTCGGTTCGGCCAGCGATGGATACGAGCCCTTCAGCGGGCCCCGCTCTTGGTAGACGCCGCTCGTGTGCGCGTCATTTGCCGCGGAGGCCAGCATCACTGGCGCGAAGTACGGCGACAACGGGGACGACGGTGGCGTACAACTCGTCGCGTTGCCGGCGGCGGATGTGGTGATGACGCCTCCGTTCGCTGCAGCCGTGCCCATTGACTGCCGAGTCCGGCGGTACGCCGCGGTGGCCGTGAGGAGCTGATCCGAGAACACCTTCAGCAGCCGCAGCTGCCGTGCCGCTTCAGGCGTCACCACCGCCGGCCGTGCATCCATGACCGCGCTGCCACCCAAGGTAGAAACAGTCTGCGAGGTGGAGGACAGCCGTGGCCCGCAACCGTACGCGCGTCCTGCACCGGCGCTGTTTGCCAGCGACAGCAACCCGAGCAGCTCCGTGTACCCACTCGGGTCCTCCTCGATGCTCTGACGGTAGTGCTCCACCGCCTCCTTCACGTCTGCAACGTACTGCAACGTGGCTGAGCCGTCACCCCACAGTGCCGGCAGCTGCGGACGTTGCAGACGTGCTAACGACGACGACTGCTGCGGCTGCTGCGAGGGTGGGGTGCCCAGGTAGCTTTCAACGTCATTCTCACCATACCACCCACCACCGCCACCAAAGCCATGTTGGTGAGGGAACATATTCGAATGATGGTTGCCGTACAGACTGGCGACGGCGCTGTTGCCGCGCTCCTCCAGCGTCGCGGTGCCCACACACTGGCGGTTGCGCTGACACTCCTGCAACAGCGTCTCAGCACTGCCGCACGGCGTGGGGTAAAGGGGAGGCTCCGACAGCGTCAGCAGCAGCGGGGCGTCACTGCTCACAAGGTCGTGCAGGAGCTGGCGCAGGGTGTACGGGTGCGACCCCATCTCCACATTCAGCAGCGCGGCGGGCACCGCCATGGTTGCCGTGGTGGTGGCTGATGATTCGGCGCTGCGGTGCAGGCCGGCCAGTGTGACAGACCCAGCGCCGGACCCTTCCTCAGCCTTGCCCGCTAACAGCGAGGAGGTCGGAGGGATGTACCCAAAGCCGCTGTGCATAGCAGACTTCGAGGAAAGCAGCTGCTCCAATGTGGCAGCTAGACTGCTCCGCGTGCCACGCATCATCGCTGCAGCGAGCGCCTCTGGCAGGTCGTCGTTGAAGACACCTTCCTCCTCCTCCTCCTCATCGTCGTCGTTTGTCACCGACTCCGCCACATCTTGTAGCCGTACCGGAGCATCGCTACTGTTGCCGTCCCCTCCCTCTTCCTCTTCCTCATCCTCCTCTTCTGACGTGACGAGACGTCGTGGGGGGCGGAGACGAAGCCGCTTCCGTCGACGCTGCTGACGACAACGCTGCTGTTGCTGCTGCTGTTGTGCGAGGTGGCGACCTGACAGCACCGCCTCTCCACCTTCGTGTTCACTGACATTTGTGTACGGTCGCTGCCCAGCCGCCTCCTCCGTCGAGCTGGATTGCGGCTGCAGCTCCTTGCTGCCATCGCGGTGTGGTTGGTGTCCGCCGCCGCTGCCGCGATGCGGGCAGTGGCGGTGCCGCAGCCCACCGTGATGGTCAAGGTGCGTCAGGGGCCCACCCAACTGGTTCTCCACCACACCGACTTCCTCGCTGCACAGGATTCCCTGCAAAGGACGCAGTGTAGCACGGAAGACCATTCCATGCAGCGTCGGGGATCGCCCACGCGAGCCCACCGCCACGTATACATCCTCCTCCTCCACCTCCCCCATCTCATCATCATCATCACCACCACCACCGCCACGATCCTCCTCATTGCCTTGCTCGTGGTCGCTGCCCACTTGCGTCACTGCCTCCCGACCTCGCTGGCCGCCACCACCACCACCCACCGCCGCACGCCGCCACGTCTCATCCGAGAAGGAAGCATCCACGTTGACTTCTTCACCTTCGCCGTAGAGTCCTGCTTCGCCTGCCTTCGTGCTGCTAAGTGGCGGAAGGGGCGGCGGCGGTGGTGGTGGTGGAGGTAGTCGGACCCGCGGTCCGCTCAACGATGTGTTGCCCACCTCTGCGTTCATGAGTGCGGTCTGCGACGGTGTGGCTGACGGCGAAGACTGGCCGTCCCACAGCATCGCTCCTCCGCCCACCCCTCCGCGTCCACCACCACCACGGCCACTCGGCACCGACGTCGCGTGGGGAGACGGTGTTGCGTATCGACCACCACCAGCACCAGTAGTCGATGCACTGCTAGGTCTTCCCTCGCCGTCGCCGCGCATTACAAAGAGCGAGTTTGCAGCGGACACCCCGCCCTCGTACAGCGTACTCGCAGCGACAGACGGCGCGCACGGGGTGTAGAAGAATCCCGCCAGCAGAGGGCCACGACGTGCTGTCAGCAGCTCCGCGGAAGCAGTAGCAGCAGGGGAAGGAAGGGACGCCCCGGCACCACCGGCACCGCCCTCCTCTGGCACCGTCTTCTGCTGCCTCAGCGAGTGTGATGGCGGCTGGTGCTGAGGGAGAACGAAGGATTCGTGCAGTGTTTGCCCGGCATTCGCTGTCGGCTTGCCAAGGGGCAGCGAGTGACCTTGGGAGGCCACCTCGCCGCCAGTGGCGGACCCCGTCGTCGTGGCCGCTGCTGCCGCCTGCTGTGTCTCTGACGCACCATCGTGGGCGGCTGCCGAGGAAAGAGTGGGTGGCGGCAGGTGTGGAACGACGAAGTGCTTCAGCGAGGAAGACGTGTTTGGTGGGCTCATTGGCCACGCAGCGGCAGCAGCAGACGCGCTCGTGGTGGCCGTCGTCGTGGCCGTTGTTGTCCCTGGTGCCATGGCAGTCGCGACCGGCGCCTCGTACATAAAGCCACTGTAGGCGGAGCTTCCGAGCATGTCATAGGCGTGACACCCCGTGGTACGGGCGGCGTACGTGTTCCAGCACAGCACCTCGCCCGTGCGGGGGTGCACCAACGCGACGGGCAGCGGCAGGGCATCGCAGAGTCCGTGAAGCAAGGGTCGGCGGAGAATGATGACGACAGAGGAAACGTTCACGCCACCGTCGTCGCCGCCGGCAGAGGACTTTGAGCTCCTTTTCTTGCCCTTCTTGGCAGCAGAGGAAGGTGTGTTCGGGTCCAGGCCGGCCAGCGTCTCTGCCCACGCGTCAAAGCAAAGCGCGAAGGGCGGTCGGCTGCGTGCGGCGTTTCTTTCCTTTTCTGGTGCACCGGCGCTGCTGCTGCTATGGCTGACTCTGTGGGCACCAGGGGAGAAGTACGGGCAGTGTCCGCGCAGCACGACACGGCGGACCACCGCACCCTCCGCGACCTCTGCCACGTCCGCTGCCGCATGCTTGTCCGGACGTGCTGCGTCGTCACCGGCGGTCTCGGCCGCCGGGTCTTTTCCAGACGGCTTCTTCGTTTTTTTCTGCCTCACACTCGCCACCGGCGCTTTCGTGGCCCCGGCACCGACACGCGCTGCCTCTGCGGCCTGTCGTATACCCAAGAGAAGCTTTATCACCGCCTCATGCTCCACCACCTCCAGCCACGTCAGCACGTCCGCTACACGGCGGTACATGAGTGCCCCCACATCGGTACCGAGCAGCCGACACAGCAGCGGGCTGACGTCCACGATCACCAAATCGCAGTTGAGTACAAGGTATGGTGCGCATGTGTCTTCGAGAGAGGCACCCGCGAGCATCTCCGCTAGCAGTCCATCCTCATCGGCATCACCGTCTACAACACCGTTCTCTTCTCCTACCGCTGCTGCCCAAGCGTCGAGCTTCACAGAGCGACTGTGCACGTGCGGTGCCTCGTCACCCTCGCCGGCAGTCGCCCCCTTCCCACGGCCCTGTCGGTATGCCGCACGCTCGTCTCCTGCCGTGGGAAAACCGGGGACGTTGCTCAGTAGCGTTGGCGGCTCCTGCAGTAGCGGAGGTGGCGGCGCACCCGTGCCGCTGTTTGCCTTCTGCAGTGGATCGTGCGCGGGAGACACGGCAGCGGCTGAGGGTCCACCCCGACGGTCGCCGTGATCGTCGTTGTCATCTTCGCGGAACACGCTGCCCTCGCCGTCCACGTCCGCCTCCGCGCCACCAGCGTGGGCACGCGCAGCTCGATGATGCGCACTCTTCGCTGGCAGCAGCGATTGCGCAGGTGGGTCCAGCATGTGCGTACGGCCGCCCTCCACGCGATCCCCGTTTCGCCTTTCGCGCCTGAGCTGTGCGTCTGCCTGCGGAGGCGAGGGAGGGGAGTAGAGGGACGTGTACGCTTCTGGCTGGGGCTGCTGGGGAAGAGTGGGCCGTGGGTGTTGGTGGTGGCGGTTTGGGTTGTGGAGCAGCGCATCACGTGGGGTGTGACCATCCTCCGTTGTGTAGGCCACAGTAAAGCCCGGCGCCTCTGTAATGTTCCCTGTGCCTTCAATGGCAACTGCCTCACACCCCTCAGGCGCGTACGCGGATGTCTCGGGAAAAATGGGGCATTGTTGTTGTTGCTGCCGAGCCAGCTGCACGTTTCTGTACCGCGGAGGCACGAAGCGACGCTCAGCGGAAGCGAAGGTTCCCCGCGGCAGCATCTGCCCTTCCCCATCCACGTAGTGCATAAGCCGGCGAGGCCCGGTCTGGTAGGCGGGGTGGACGCCACCGTTGCCCTTATTGTTGTTGTAGCCGCGGCGGTACCCACCACTGCGCGCGAGGCCCGCGAAGCCACCGACGTGCGGCATCCCACCTGGTGGAGCAGCAGCGGCGACGGCAGTGACGTTTGGAGCCGGAAGATACGCCGCGGCAGGCGGGGGAGGGAGCAGCACCTCCGTCACCCCACTCCGCTGGTAGAAACCGAGCTGCACTGCCGCGGTACCGCCTATCTGACCCCCCGCATTACCTCCAACGAAGGGCCGGGCCGCCGCGTTGTGAGGGTACGTCAACAGCGCGGTGCCTGGTGGGGTGTTGGTGGTGACAGTGGTGGTGGGGATGTGTGAAGTATACAAGGCATGGGGTGGAGAGAAGGCTGGCTGTGGCATGTATCCAGCCCCACCCTGCGGCCGTAGCTGCTGTGTAGTCAGCAGTGAAGCCGGCGGAGTCGTGGTTGGGACAAGAGCACGCGATGGCGACGGCTGCCGGGCAAAAGACTGCGTTGTCCGCGGACCCTTGATGCAGGTGAGAAAGAGAAAGCTGACTACGGGGACAGACATCCACACCACTAAGGTCAGCAGCGTTCCTGGCCCGGTGTGCTGGCACTGCCCCAGCAGTACTGCCATGTGCACCAGACCCACCAAGAGCATCCACAGCAGCGGAACGGCGAAGCCCATGCCGATCCACGCGTGCAGCAGGCACGTCTTCCAGACCACCTCGACCGGGTACAGTGTCGCGCCGTAGCGAAGGTGGCTGTCGTTGACGCGATGGGCAATAATGGCGCCACCGCTGGTGACGTCTGCCGCACGCACCTCACTCGACTCCGTCCACGTCGACATCACCTGCGGTGAGACCAGCACAAGTACCCCTAGAATAAAAAGCTGGACCGTGGGCAGAACGATACGGAAGTGCTGATCGCCGACGTAGCCGGTCCTGCACCTGCACCTGCGCTGCGTGGCGTCATCGTCGTTGTCGCCCACACCTGCTCCACTTCCTCTTTTGTTATACCGAGGCCGGCAGCAGCAGGTGAGGCAGCAGCATACGCGAGAGAGGAAACTGCTGCAGCCGGTGTCGCTGTCGCCCTCTACGCCTCCTTCGGTGCCAAGGACGTGGTGTGCGCCGCACTGCTGCTGCGTTGCTGGAAGGTACACGACGCTCTTCAAGGAACCAGCCTGTTTGCCTCGCTGCCGTCGCCACGCCTGCTCAGCCGTGCAGTACAGCAAACCGCACACGCACCCCACCACCGCGGAGACCACCATGAACACGATGTGCACCGCATTTGCAGACCACGGCAAAAAGAGCAGCAGACCCGTCACGACGCCGATGAGCGCCAGCAGAAAGCCGGGGGAGGTCTGCGCGGTGGAGCTGCGCAGTGCGAGGCCGATGTTGTGAAAGGAAAAGGCCCGGCAGCAGACGCGCTCGCTTCGGTTAGTGCGGATGCTGCAGCAGCCATAACAATTGGCCCCGTCATCGCTCTCAGCGTCAGCGTCGTGGTAGTCACGTCTACCACCACCACCAGCAGCAGTAGCAGTCGTCCCGGGATGATAGCTGGCATAATACCCGCTGCTGCCCGGCATCTGTGGTGATGGGGCACCCCCTTGCCGACCACCATCGGTAGCAGCAGTTCTGCTGTACACGTAGGAAGCACTCGCAACGGGGGCAGCAGGGGGTGTGTGGTAGATGAGAGGAGGGTGCGCATCGACAGGTGACGGCCCCACGACTTGATTAGATTGCATGGTGTACGGTGGTGGCTCGTAGGTCGGACTGTGTGGGTCGTTCCCTTGGTCTGAATCACCGTAGCGGTCCTGCCGTGCTGGGTGGGAGACACCACCGTGGCGATCATTGCGGATGTAATCCGCATCCACGTCGGTATAGCCGCGTTGACGCTCGCTGCGGTGGTAGTTGTACCGCGTATCATAAGGTGGACTGGGCCCCGCTACCGTCGCGCCCCCATCACGGGTAGCATAGCCGACTTCCTGCATCATCGAGGGAAAGGCTAGGAGAATATGAGTACAAGAAACACCCGCCTACACAAACAAAAAGGCGAGAAAACACACAAAAAAAGCTGCAATGCGCAGAAACGCGCACAAAGACAGAACCAGCGAAGTGTTATAATCCGCTTCACCGACCAGCAAAGGAGGAAGAAAAAGAAGAGGGCGAAGGACGGAGAGAGCCCACACACACACATACACACACACACACACACACAAACTCACAACGAAATCACACAGGCACCCACACACAGAGAGAGAGAAGGAGACAAAGGGGGGTGCACGTAAAGCAGCGGGAAGTGCAGGACAAAAAAACAGGTAGCAAAGAGAGATAGATGCTCTTTTCTTAAGAGGTCAGGAGGTCGGGAGTGACGAAGAAGAATTTGCCGAATTTGCTGAGACGGCAAGAAAAGGAGAAACAAAAAGAAAATTATCTTCAGCAATAAAACTCTAAAACGTGTGTGGGAGGAGGGGGAGGGGCCAAGGGAGAGCGCGATTGTGCGCGGGCAGGAAAGAGAAGAGGAGATGACAGGGACGTGCAAAGGTCAGCGAGTACAGACGAGCTTGTACGGCACACACTGACGCGCACAAAAACGCATACACAGATGACCACGATGAAGCAGTAAAGCCGAACACACGAAGGGGCGGAAAAGAAGTGACCGTCTAAAGACATACAAGGACAACAGAATTCGCAGTAGATCAGAATATATGTATATAATAAAGAGAGAAAAAAGCGAGAGGAAGACACGGCTCCGAAGTAGAGAAGGATGCAAAGAAAAACACGCTGCTGACTGCTACGTCAGCCACGGTGGAATCACACACACACGTGAATCAATGGAAGTGCACTCACTCTTACGCACTCTCGCCTCCTCTAGCTCCGTAATCTAGCAACGTTAGAGACAGCGAAAAAAAGGAGATACACAGTGGTTACTCTTCTTCGCTCAGCAACAAGGGATACGGTTCCCCGTAAGGAGCAACATGAAACAGCTCCAATCACAAAAAGAGTTCGCAGCACAAGAAAGGAATGACTGTCTGTGGGTGCGTGTCCGCCTCTGCTTCTGTGTGTGTCTACGTCTGTGCGTTGACGACACTCGCCTGCTAGACGTCAGCACGCAGTGGAAAGCACAACCAGCAACAACCGCCCACACAAGCACCGACAGCAAGGGTGGCACTTTTGCATTGCAGCGTGGTCCGTCACACACAAACACACACAGAAGTAAATGCGTTGGGTGTGTATTGTGTGTGCGAAAGATGATAGCCGACGCGGGAACGGGAAGGGGATGGAAGGGGAGAGGTACCATCACCAAAAAAACGTCGATGGCCACAAAGAAAGGAGGAGGGCGAGAATGAGCGACAAAAAGAACAGGTGAGAAAGCGGCAGTGCGCAGCCCTCGCACAAATATGTACATATGCGTGTGCACAAGACAGCGGCGAGAACATCACGACGACGAAGGAGCCTTATCTGCTTTTTGTTTTTGTTTTGAAGGGTTTTTTTTTTCGCTTTTTGTGTCACTGAATTCGTTGACTATTTAGTTTGTTGTATTATTGTGTGTTTTGTGTGTTCATCCGTAGCCAACATGAATATCAGTCAGATCCCCTCACACATACAGACACGCACACGCAACACACGCAGGTATAGAAACACGTTCGTGAGTGTGGCGTGAACATCGTTTCTGTTTCGCTTCACCGTTGTTTGGTTTTCCTTTTTTATTTGTGTACGTGGATATGTGGGTGTGGGTGTGCGGAGGTACACCACAGCACTAGCAATCACGTGCATGTGCAGTGCACCCCTCCGCCTCCTTCCACCGCCCCCGGGCCAACGGTACCACGTTAGAAGCACTGCTTCTATTTTGCTTTTGTTTTGTTTTTGTTTTTTGCAAAGGCGCTCAAGTGAACCGTTCATTACGCTATGCAAGCACGTCTTGTCTGCGATTGCGCGCAGATGCTAGCGCCACAGACGCAGCTACGGCTCCTGCTCCTGCTCGCGACCCTTAGAGGAGGCCTCCTGGCTCTGCTGCTACTGCTGCTGCTGCTGCTGCTGAGGCGCCGGTGACGGTTTTTCCTGGTGCTGCGACGGAGCTCCGCCGCCTGCCGGCTCCCCATCATTCCACAGCGCCGACGCCCACCGCAGTCGCACATCGATCAGCCGCCGCTTCAACTCCCGTACGTGCCGCTGATGCTCCTCAAGCCGGCGCCGCAGCTCCTGGCGCGGTACCTCGCCATGACGCCATGGGAAGGGAAGGCCCTCCTCATACTCCGCCTTGCCTCCGGTGATGACGTGCGACATGTCCGCCCCATGGTCGTCGTCGCCCTGCTCAAACCCATTCTGCTGAACAAAGTCATCGTCGTCGCCATGATCTTCATCATCGTTGTTGTTGTCATTGTCACCGTCACCGTCGTCCGCCACGTCGGTAGGCTCGCGTTGCCATATGCGGGAGCTCTTTTTGTTGACACCCTCGCTATTTTGACAACGGTAGTGCTGGTTACCAGAGCCAGCTACGCGTCCCGTGTGCGGGTGCTCGCCGTGGTGATCACCCGGGCAGCCATCGGCGGGGGAGCAGGAGCCTTGGTCGTGCTTGTGCAACGCGGTGTCTGACGTCTTCTGGCGTCGGAGAAGCCACCTCCACCACGATCTTCGAGATCGCTGCAGCGAAGGCTGTTGTTGTTGATGTGCTTGCTGCGGGAACGCCGGTGATGATGTTGCGGCGTCGGTATCGAGCGGGGGGACAAAGGGTGCATCCTTCGTATCGTCGTCGTCGCTGACGCGATCTGCGCGCTGCTGGCGACGCAGCTCTTCCTCAAAGAACGCCATCTCCTCCTCCACCGAGCGTTCCACCGCCCGCTGCTCCTCGGCTGCGCGACCCTCGTTGACGTCCTTCCCGTCGCCGGTGTGATGAAATGGCTGATGTGGAGACATGGCGAAGTCGGGCATCCAATGCGGGCGGGCTTGTGGTTGGCGCCGCCACGTCGACGACGAGGACGACGACAGAGATGCTGCGGTGGTGCCCTCTCCTCCGCCTCCCCCTTCGACAGGCCTTCCGCCCACACGACCACCCCGCAGCACGCGCATCCGATGCCACTCCCACGGAGTCCCGCCAAACTCGGCTCCAGCCGTCGTGGGTGCCGTCAAGCCTCCGTCCTCCTCGCTGTCCAGCACTTCATGCCCGTACAGCACCGTAGCAGCACCACCATCATCGTCGTTATTGCTGCTGGGGTTACCGTCGAAACCGGTACGACGTGCCTTCGCGGTGGCTGGCGTGTCAGCCACCGTGGAGCGTGAGCCGTCTGCTGGGCTGGTGGAGGCGGTGTCGGTCGTCCCCACCTCACGTTTACCGCCTGCGCCGCGGGAGGCAAAGGCAGTGGTGGCGGTAGACGAGGAGTGCACGGTTGTAGAGGAATGTTGCTGCGCCACCGCGTCCGCGGCTGCTCCGGGCTTCGTCGCACGTCGATGGATCAACGTGCCGTCGCTCGTGTCGAAGTCGTAGTTAATGATGTTGAATTGGAACGGTGAGAGATGTGCGTAGCTCTCGTAAATGTCGCCGCCTTCCTCATCGTCGTCGTCGTTGCTGTTCATGCCCACCGATGGTGCGGAGGTGCCGGCGTACATGTGGGTGGTCCGCGGCGGCCCTGCGTCGGTGGGAGCAGCAGCGGCGGCCCCACTCGTCTCTCCGGTAAGTGGCTGGACCCCCTCGCCATTAGGAATCAATACCCCCTTCGCATCTGCGCGCTCCGTCGAAAAGAGCCGCTGCTGCCGCTGCTGCTGTTGTTGCTCCCACCTTCGTGTTGCGATGTCACGGTTGCGGTTGATCTGCCGAATTACAAAGAAACGTCGCGCAGCGTCTTGGATGACGGAGTCGACGTACTGCGTGCGGTAGTCTTCCTCTGACGCTGTCAGCAGGATAAGTCGCGCCTGCCTGGAGAGTCGCACCGCCTCGTCCAGGCGCTGGATGAGACGCACACGGCGTTGGTTCAGGGGGTGGTGTCGGTAATACCGCTCCGCCGTCCCGTTGAAGAAGAGGTACATTACCACCATGTAGGAGTTATTGTAGGGGGTGAGACACGCAAGGGGGTAGACGGGCTCAGCGGACGCGACAGGGAGGGAAGAGGTGGACGCAATGGGCGACGGCGCGGTGCGGTGCACCGTGCGTGACGGGTCGTCCTTGTCGATCAACATCGCTGCCTCGCGATCGATAACGACCAGCTGAAAAAAGGACTCGGTTTGACCTGGGGTGGAGCGCTTCACCAACTCACGAAACGCGAGCTGCATCACAAACAGACGTTCGTAGGTGAGGCGCCGCTCGAGCCACCTGGCCTTCTCGGCCTCTGTCATGCCCGCGAACTTCGCTGACGCTGCAGCGGCTGCGTTCTCACTGCCTGTGAAGCGGCCGATACCGAACCGGGTGTGGTAAAGAGGCACCGACTCGGCGAAGACCTGCTCCTCCGCCTCCGCCTCCACCAGCTCACGGGGGTCGAGGGTCTTATCGTACGGCATGTGCAACAGCTCCAGCATGGACGCCGTGTCACGAGGAAGGGCGTACGGCAGCGCCGGCATCTCGCCCGTTGTGTTTCGCGCCGAACCCGCAGCAGCACCGGAACCTTGGTTGGCCCCCTCAGACAATGCACTGCCGTGGTACACTTGCGCGATCTCCTGCGTCTGCAGCTCTGCCGTCAGCCGCCACACCCAACTCGCCGCGCTGTTGCGCAGACACATCAGCAACGGATAACCCTCCTCGGTGTAGGCGTAGGGTGTTGACGGCGGGGTGTCCGCGCCATTCCCGTCGCGCGTGCCGCTGATGCTCTGCCCCTGCTGCTCCGCCGGTGGCGGTGACACACGTGTCCCGTTGACGTACTGCGCGTCCACGCCGCGTCGCAGCAGCTGCACAAAACGATTGCCGCTGATGTCGCAGCGCGCGTACTGATAGGCATCCGCCAAGATCTCCTCCACGAGTCGCTGACGCAGCACGCGCGCGTGCTCCCTCAACGGCTCGATGATTTCCTTCTCCACCACATACGCCGGTGTGCGCAAAAAGAAGTGCAGGGTCAAGGGGGCGCTCTCCACAAAGCGGTCCGGGTCTAGGCGGAATGAGACGTCATGCTCGAAGAAGTACTCCTCCTCCTCCTCCTCGGTGGTGGCGTCACCGCCGCTGACAAGGCTGCCCTGCTCGCGGCTCGTGCGACGGTTGTTCTTATGCTTCTCTTGTCGAGTGGTGCTCGTCGTTGGTGGGCTGCCATGCCGGGCCGCGCTGCCCGTGCCCGTCGCTGCTTTGCCGCCGAGGAGGTATGCGTTCACGTCCTTCGCGGTGTTCTCGAGAAGACGCTCTCCCCACGTTTTGTGATAGTTGCCGCGCTCATGACAGGCCGCTTCTTCTTCTGTTTGTGCAAGCCCGTCGTGCTCTCCGTGTGAACCGCTTTGTGAGGACGTTGCTGTGTCGCTGACGTCCACGTCTTTGTTGAATGCAGAAGCATTATGGTTGCCGTCGCCGTGGCTGTGTGATCCCGTCACAGACGGGGACGTGGCTGCACAGCTGTGGGAGGTGGGATCGTTGCCCTTCTTGGCGTTAAAGATGCCGACGGCTTCGCTCTCTGCACACGCAGCGCCAGCGGTGTGGTTGGCGTCGCTGCCGCCACCTGTGTTGTCCGCCGCTCTCGCAGCATCCGTCGCCCCTCGTCTATCTTTCGTGGCTGTCCGTGCCGAACGCTGCACCTGCCGCGCCTCGAGCCACTGCCGGTGCTGCAGCCGATAAATGGATTCCCGGTGACTCCGCGACTCCAGCTCGCCCGGCGTCGACACGCGCCGAGCTTCCTCCACCAGCAGCTGCAGCACCGCCGTCGGCGACGACGGCCCGGTGATTACGAAGTCGTAGTGCAGATGCTCGACACCGATGCGGCTGAAAGGGTTGTCCAGCGCGCTGACGACGCGATAGGCTGTGGGCGCGGGTGGGGACGTCGTCGGTGCTGCCTCCGCCGCAGCAGCAGCAAAGGAGGGCAGCGTCGTAGTCGTTGACTCCTCTGTCGCCGACGCTGTTGTGGCAGGCGTCATCGTAGCGACATCAGCGCCACCACCGCTGCCACGAGTGCTGGACGAGCGTCCCCCCCCTTCGCTGAGAGAGCTGGATAACGGGATGGACGGCCGTGCTGTCGGAATATGGGTGTCAAGCGCGGCGTCGTTGGCGCAGCTGCCGGGCTGTATCGGCGGAGCAGCGCCGGCGGAAGAATGCTGCGAGGACGACACATTTGCGAAGATGGGAGAGCTAGTCGACGACGACGATGACGGCGTCTCACAGCCCCAGCGGTGGCGCAGGCGTCGGGCATGCTCACACGGTGACAGCTGCCCCGGCGGCCCCGCAAAGTTCAGGTGGACCATCTGCAGCAGCGTCTGGGGAAACAAATACGGGCGGCTGCCTTGTTTACGCGGAAACAGTAGAACAGGCGGGTTCTGCCGAAGAAGGTAGTTGCGACGTGCGGCGGAGCCGAGGAGGTGCAGACTGTTCGCCGGCGTGTCTGACAGCCCACGTGGAATACCAGACGAGGTGCCCGGCGGAGAGTCCGTGAGGCTTTTGCGTGTGTGGCCGCGGACGCTGCCCCCACCACCACCACCCTTTGTGGCAGCGCCTGATGCGCTGGTAGAAATCGAGGATGGCGCTCCTGCTGCCTCTGCTACGGTGCTCTGCACGTCCGCTTGTCCACCATCCCCAACCGCCTGCTGGAACGTTGACCCAACGGCGGTGTCGTCCTCCAAAGCCAGTTCGTCCATGCCGTCCACGTATTGCACGTACTTCTCGTAAAAGTCGTCGTCCCTCTCGTCTTCCTGCGAGAGCACCTCGTGAAAGAAAGCGTCAGCGTCTTCGTCGCCCGCATCGTGATCGCCACCCTCCACATCCTCCTCCGTCGCTGTACTGTCCACCTCATCGCCCGCTGATGTTGTGCTCTCTGCATCCATGCAGTTGCTGCTGCTGCCATCCGTCTCCGCCAGCGCAGACGTGTCGACCGGTGGGTGATCGTCCTGCGATGAGTGGCCGCCCGCAACAGGTGCACGCGCAACGTGCTCTCGACCCTCTGCGCTGGCGCCAGTGGTTTTGTTCATTGTGCCCTCACCGTCCGTTGCGGTGCCGTGTGGAGGATTCCGCGTTGGGTACTGCTGCTGCTGCTGCACCGCACCGCCATCAACGTCGAGGTTCGTCATGTTCATCATCGCGATGGCCGCCTCGCCCGCCACAGCATCCACCTCCACCTGACGGCGGCTGCGGTGGTGGGGGGGGCGGGGCTTGGCTGCGACAGCTGATGTCGCTGAGGCGAAGGTGGCACTGCGTCGCCGTGGCCTCTGCTGCAGCCGCGAGGCGGATCCGAGGGCCGCCGTCGCTCGTGCGTGGCGAAGCTGCTGGTAGTAGTAGCAGCTGGCCTTTGAGCCAAGGCCGTCCACGTCGTAGTAACTCACCGCGTCCTCGGAGAGGGTGCACTGCTCATCCTTCCAGAGGGTCGGCATCCGCCCTAGCTTCGGTCGCGGTGCCTGCCCATCACGCTCCTCACCGCCCGCCGCATCACCACCGATGACGTCGGTTGCCGCACTGGTGCCATCGAAGGTGTGCGGTGAACGCAGGTACACTTGATAACGCACTTCACAGACGTGGTCAGAGGAGAACTCATCAATGCGCTGCGCCGACACGTTGACGTGCACGCGGTACTTCATGATTTGCCCCCGGCTGAATATCTTCTCGACGAGGCGCCGCTCGCGCCGCCGGATACGGTTGAAGGACCGCTGCAGCACTTTCAGCAGCATCTGCGGACGGGAGACGATGAGGTCGTCGGTGTGCTCGATGATGTAGCGCGCCAGAAAATGAATGCGGTCGTTGTCCTCGATGGGGTTTGTCATGCGCAGCGCCGGCGATGATGGGCGGGTGGTGTCCGTCGCGGGTCGATCGGCGTGTTGCTGCTGCTGCTGCTGTGTGTCGCCGCCATGGTGGTGGTGGTCCACAGAAGCCCCCGTCGGACTCACGGCGCTGTTCACCTGTCCGGTGAGCACATCATCCTCCCGCCACTGCTGCAGCCGCTCGTCGCGCTCGCCCGTCGGCGTGCGGAATGCAGGAGCCTCCCGTTGCTGTCCCTGCGGGCGCGCTTTAGCTGCCTCATCGGCTGCGGTGTCGGGTGTTGTCATGCCGCTGTTGCTGCTGCTACCGCTGCCTCGCCCCTGTCGCTCCGAGCGCCATGGCTTCGACATTGGCCTTAGCGCCGCCTGCACGTCTTCGAAGAGGCTGCCCTCGCGTGCGAGGAGGCGAAGGAGGGCGTTGCGCTGCTCAACAAACACCGGGCCCCATTCCTCCGAGCTGCGTTGCAGTTTCTCCGGAATGGGGAGACGATCATCCCCGCGAATCGCGTCCGCACTGGTTGTGGTGTTTTCTGAGCTGGAGGAAAGTCCATTGCATCTTTCCGCAGCGTCATCGCCGTCGTGCGAGCATGTGTTGCTGCCCTCAGTCGCCTCTGCAGTGTCGTTGCCGTCGTCATCATCGCTACTACTACTACTACTGCTGCTGCTACAGTGCGGGGACAGGCTCCACTCGTCCTCGTTCACCATGTACGTGTCGGTGCCGAGGTGCTCCCACAGCTTCCGCGTCACGTTACGCTGAGGGTAGTAGCCGTCGATGATCGCGATGCGAACGGTGTTCGTGCGCAGACGCTGCACGTCCTCTGGGCGAAGCAGGCCCTCTGCGCTGGGGAGGGGCAAGGCAGGACAAAAGACTCTGCTCTCCGTGACACCGGCTTTCCCTTTTGCACGTTCCAGGGACTGCTGCTGCTGTGTCATTGCAGCTGCTCCGCCGTCAACGCCACAGTAAGAGGCGGAGGAGGAGTCATTGTCCTCGCGCACCTGCACGATGGGGTCCATCGCACCAGCGCGCAGCAGCGAGCACGTCGCCTTCACCATCAGCCCCATCCATTGGATATAGTTGTAGGAGCTGAAGAGATCGGGGGCGTAGAAGAGGGCTAGCAGGATATCATCGTCTGCCTCGTGCTCGAGGTGCTTGAGCGCCTCATCGATGGGGTAGATGGGCACGTAGGGCAGGTAGCGAACCCAGTCGAGCGACGTGCGCAGCGTCGGCAGTGACGCGGCACAACCGGCAGCGAAAAGATCGTCGCCGCCAGTGAAGGCTCGCCCACCATTGGTGCCGCTGCTGCTGTTGCTGCTGCTTCGAAGCCCTTTGCTGCCACGTCGCTGGGAGGTAATGGCGGAGAGGCACGCCCGCTTTGCCCTCTGTTCCTCCTTGTAGGCGCTCACAAGCTGGTGGATCAGCTCTCGCAGCGTGGGGTAGCTACCGCGGTACTCACGCCAGCGTGCCTGCGCCCCACGCTTCGTGTTGAAGGTCAACCCATCGCGAATCCCCACCTCGCTGCCCACTGCCGACGTGCGTACGTTGTTGCTGTCCGCCACCGTGTCCATTGCCCTATCGGAAGACGCAGCGTGCACATGCGCTGACGGGGCAGGCGACGACGGATGCGAGTCAACCGAGTAGTCGTGCGAGGAGGACAGTGTAGGGGTGGTGGGGTTGGGGGTAACGGTGGTGCCAGCCCAACTCGACATCGCCGCCGTCAGCGCTGGGGCAGACAGGTAGGTCCGCTCATCCATGCCGCCGCACGCCTCCTCCCCTTCGTGGCCCTCCAGCGCGGGTCCGTCGTCGCCGGCTTTGTCGCCCGTGCCGGCCACCATGTAGCCATCATCGTCCACCACCTCCTCCTCCGCCAGCAGCTCGGAGCGGGCGTGCGAGGTGTCAGTGTAGTGGTCCACGCCGTTGTACGCGGCGGGGCGGCGCTGCGCCAGCACCAACACCCTCCGACTGCCGCCTGCAGCGACGTCTGCACGGTAGCCTGACATGCCGGTGAGCGCAGCGTAAGCAGGGGCGGTGAGTCGATTCTCTGGGTCAGCATCAGCATCATCATTATAATCCCCATCCTCGTCGTGGGGTGGGAACTCATTCTCACCCAGTGCGTCGCTCGCATCTAATCGTGCACCGTCATCATGGTCGTCGTTGTCACTGTCGTCACAGGGATGAGCATACTCGCGGTGGGCTTCACGATGTTGTCGGCGGCTCCGGTCAAAGGCAGCAGATGCCGGACGACCGCCTTTGTCACCGCCCTCCGTCTCCCCTCCTACGCCCGCTACCCCGGTCGTCACAACCTCGTCATTGGCGGGCCGGTCTGAATAAAGCAGCGGCTCCTCCTCTGCTGCGTCATTGTCGAGGACGGTATGCTTGGTGACCCTGTCTTGGTCCAGCAGCTCCGCCTGCATGTCCTCTTCCTTGCCGCTGACAATAGGGTCGGCAGCGTCAGTCGATGCTGGGGAGGATGGCGTCGGCGCGGGCTCGTGGTGAGGAAGCTCGGAGTGAGGAAGGAAGGGTAAGTCCGCACCCCTTTCCAGGGACGCGCGTGCTGCATCGTCAATGACTGAATCAGCAGTCAGATCTGCACCCACACGCACACTGCCTTCCGTGTGTTGCGCGTTACCCCGATGCGCAGCTTCTTCGCTATCTCTATGGGATGCTGCCTGAAGGTCCCCCTCTAAACCTGCGTCGCGGCTCTCCGTTTGCAGACGCGATGGTGCCACCTGAGCAGCAACAAAACGCACGCCGAGTGCGCCGGAACTGACGCTGCCGGCGTCGCCCTCCGGCGTGGACGTAATGGCGAGCAGCAAGGCAACGGCAGCCAGGCAGGCCAACAGGCGCCTCCACCACCAGCTGCGTCGCATGCGTGAGGAATTCCACCACATCCTACAGCTTACACAGGTATTGCCAACACATCCCTCCGTGGCACCGCTGCTGTTAACAAGCGCGCTGGCGGACCACGAGCTGTCCAATGCCGCCGCCGCCTCCACCGCTGTGACGGTGAACAGCACGAGTACGGCGGTCATGCCGAGAAGAGCGACTGGGCGCGTGGTGCTCGCACGCAGAGCGGATGGCAACTACACACACGCACACTGAGAGCCAACTGAAGAAAAAAAAAAGTGCAAGAAAGAGAGAGAGCAAGGTGCTCGGCTATTGCAGGTGGCACAGACAAACACGCCTTTCTTTTCTTATTTGTTTCGTTCTTGTTTCTCCTTCCCCTTCTTTTTGTTGTTGATGCTAATGTTGATGTTGGTGTGTGTGTGTGTGTGTGTGTGTTAATACGACAACGCCGGCTGTCGGAGAGCCTTTGAGTGGAGAGCGCGAGTCGTTCTAGTCCTACTTCTTGACGCACGTCAACGGCCACCTCCACAAGTAGGAAAGGAGGGAGGGAGGAGGTGAGAGAAAGAGGAGCTCACGATGCAAAGCAGTCATACAGAGGGGAAGGAGAGGGGGGGAACCAAATGAAGCGGAATCAAGAAAAGCAAAACCCAGAAAAAACAAAGTACTTATCGTAGAGAGCGTGCAGTCACAGCAGTCTCCCCTGCTAAAAAAAAAGAGAGATAAAACAAGAGGTTTAAAAAAAAAAGAAGGGTAAATAGCAGGGCGACCCGCACTTTGTGTTTTTGCTTGCCTTTGTTTATGCGGGTGGGTGGGTCGGGGAGTGGGTATGTGAGTGCGTGTCGCTTGAGAAGAGAAACCACAAAAATAAGACGAGTAATAGCAACACCGAGACACTCAAGGACAAAAAAAAAATGTCAGCTGAGAGAGAACAAAAGAAAGCAAGGTAAAGCGTCAGCAGCACACCATAGCTCACGGCGCACACGCATGCAAAAACCAAAAGCGTGAATAAGCAGCACCTGCAAGTGTAGGTTTCTGTTTGTCTGTTTGATTGTTTGTTTGTTTGCGGTGAGCTTGGGAGGAGGAGAATAGAAAGGGGAAGGTCAAAGTAAAAGGAGGCAAAAGAAGGAGTAGGGACGTCCGGAGTTGCAGCAGTTGGCTCACGAAGAGGTCTTTCTGAAAGCCTGCGATAGGATGCATAGAGCGCAGCTGAAACGAATTCCGTCGCGTGCATCTCTCTGCTTTCATTCTCTCTTTTCCCTCTTTTAGTCCGTTCTTTCTTCGGGGTCTGTTTGTTTGTTTATTTGTTTGTTTGTTTGTTTTGTACATAACTCGCGTCACGCTCACATCTCTTCCTACTGACAAAAAGACACTAGCGACGCGCTTACCAATGCCAACCTATCGCACGATGATGCTGCTGAAGCACCTCAGACCTCACATGGATGCACCATAAAAAAAAACTCCATCAAGCGTGACGCCATTCAACAAGTTGCCGCACTGATAGCCGATGAGAAGTTCGAAGGTGCAAAAGTGTTCTTTCAGCTCGCGAAACACCCGACAAACATGGATGCCTCGGGTACAACAGTGGGTTATGAAAACCATACTTTCGAGAATCTAGCGAGATTCAATAAATGGGTCGCCAAGCCGTGACTAACTCACTCGCTGCTTACCTTGCCTCTCCACCATTATGCGAACCGGAGGCTGTACCATGGGAAAAGCGCGCTACAATTACACGACGGGGCACACACGCAAGACGCACGTGGCAGCCCCTGAGGAAGAGTCGAAAGCTCATCCTGCAGCAGACGGCGGTTAACCCCACTCAATGTGCACACGCTCCGTGGATAGAAACTCCCGAAATCCCGCGAGCGCTTTGTTCAGATCCGGAGCTTGTTAGGCCAAGCACCCTCGAAGGGGGGCGCCTAGTAGGTGTTCACGTGCAGCTGATGCCGACCTGCTGATGAGCACACAGGGGTGGTATCACAGGCGACCTCACTCAGCGAGAGACGCGCGGGTGGGTTACCCCACTCACCATGGTCGAGGAGCGGGAGACGGGTTCAAGGCGCCGGATGATCGCGCGGCCGTGAGCCAGAAAAAAAAAAAAATCGAGCAAGATATGCATGAAGCAAACTTTCCTCTCGAGCATGTCACGTACCATCTCAACGCAGTTTTGCACGACGTGACAACATGTGTGTGGGCCTCAAAACGTCTTTTTTTCCGGGTTGAGCTGCCTCCCGAGTGGCGCTTCTTGTTCCGCTTCTATGGTGACACAGCGGCACTTTGCTAGAGCTGACTCCGATTGCACACCGGGTTACGTTGCGAGCCTGGAGATTATGCAACTCCCCGTGATAGCGGTCGCAGGAGTCTTTAGCGAGGTGAAGCCCCATTATGCGCTCCCAGCAACGGTACGCGGCGACGTGTGGGTAGAAAGCATCCGTTTGTCGGGTAGCAGACACGAAGTGGAAGCCGCCCAGTTAGTTCTCCAACAGGCGATTAGATGCGCTGACGTCACTCTTGGGTGATGTGCAGTGGTTGGGAAGGTAGTACGCACTTTTGAGGGGTGACGTACGACCACATCAGCCACACCGTCGCACTGGCAGCCAAGTTTATCCGCAAAGAAAAAACGCACGCCGTCGGCGAGGCACCTGCAAATGACAGTTGCTAATTTAGAGGTCTTTGTCTGCAGAGCCTTTTTTGCTTCGGCGGTTCTTAATGTAACGATGATTCAATGTCATCATCTCCTGATGACACGCAGACGGTTCTCAGCACTGATTACATGACGCATACACTCCGCAATGACAGCGCAGCCCTCTACCTTTTTGTGGCCCGGCTGGCAGTGGACCTCCGACAGCAGCTGGTGGGAAATACTCAGCGACACATGCAGCGGTTGAGCAAAGCTCACTCGCGACTATTTGTGCTATGGAGACGCCTCTGCACATGATTGGAGAGCGGTCCTTTGGCCCTCGAAGAGGAACACCTATGGTTGTCGCAGGGAAGTCGTTGACCCCCACTGTGACCGATTATGTAAGCGGAGGCGAGAACTGTGCACCTTGCGTATCGCGTGCTGGAACCACACTTGAAAACCATGAGGTGCATGTGTACGTCAACAACACATCGGTTGGATACACGCTGCAGAAGCGCCTTGCAAAAACCGACAGCAATGGCGGTGGAGTCGCAGGCTATCGACCTTTTTTGAGCGCCCGAGGAACGTGCGCGCCACCTTCGCGTGCGTACGATCATCACATAGCTCCGCAGATGCGCCGTCACGCGGACACGCCTTTGACGGCGTTTAACTGCGCGAAAGGGGTATAACTTGCGAAGGGGAGAGGTCGAAAAGCCAGAAGATGATGAGTCCCAGGCAAGCCTCCCATTCGCAAGTACCGTTATTATCGATGTTTCAGCATGAAGGTCAACGAATCAGCAAACAAACAAGGTAGAGGAGCGCGATAAGAAAACTAAGATCACAAATCGATCGTCGATATTTCGTTACTAAGCTAGAAAAAAAAAACACTACTTAATTAGACACTGCCCGCAGTGATCGCTTCCTCCCTCCTTTCCCTTCCGTTCCTCATCTCTTACGTTACACAGTACAACCGACTGAGCTCATTCTAAACAGGAAGAAGGGGACAGGATGCGAATGCCCGACGAAACACACAACACAGCAACGAAGGAGAGAGGTGGAGAGAGAGAGAGAGTGAGTGTGTGTGTGTGTGTGTGTGTGAAATAGCTGGAGCGAAGCTAGAAACAGGACGGAAAAGGAGCGGAGAAGGGGTGGGACGTTTATCGCCACGGTACACGGCTTCTTCTGCGCTGCTGCTGCTGCTGCTGTTGTTGTTCTCTGTAATTGCGGTAAAGGGGGTACCTGCGGAAACACACTAAAATAAAAACACAAAGGTGAAGAGTGGAGGTTACCGCGTGGCTGCGTCGCTCACATAGCAGCACAAGCAGCAGTCCTGTCGCGACGGTTTGTATCTTTGCACGTGGAAACAAAGAGAAAAAAAAAAGAATGGAGACGATTCAGTCGCTTTGAGCTTCCTCTGCCGCCACCATCTCCACCCTCTCTCTATTTCTTTCGCAACTCCTCCTTCCTATTCTGTTTTGCTTTTCAAAATCCGTTGTATTTTGATAACGTTGGGGGGAGAGTACCACCATAGGTCCTCCTTGTGTCCCTCCCTTTACGACAGTGGTTATTCGTTATTGTGTTTTCTTTTGTTTTTTGATGCTGTTCGTGCAGCGTATGACCCCTGACCTTTCTCACCACCTCAGGTAGTGTCACGTGGTTTTCCTCGTTTGGTTGTGTGTGTGTCTGTGTGTGTTTCTTTCTCTGCCTACCCCTCCCCTTCCTGGAATGCAACGAAGGAAGGAGCGGCATCAGCCGAAAGCAAAACACAAGACACACGCCGGGTGTCCTTTTTCCTTTCTATCCCCAACACCACCACCGTCCCCGGCGTCCGCACGGGGATGGAGGGGGGGGTTTACAAATCATCACAAACCCATCGCCGCTGCATCGGACACAAAGAGCCAAACATACATAAAAAAAAAGGAAGAGATTCGTACGCAGACGCTGGAAAAGAGAAAAGCAGAACAAAGGTGGCGCACACATACACACACACGCACACATATCTATATATATATATAGATAGATAGATAGATAGATATAGATATGTGTGTGTATGTGTGTATAGGTACAGCGAGACATCCGTTGAGATGGAGAGACGAAGCACACAAGCAAAACAAGAGCATACGACAGAGCACAGAAGTAAGAGAACGACGTGGTGTGCGTGCAGTTTCGTCGCCCTCCTCAGCCTCGCATTCCTCTCCAGCCATTGGGAGGAAGGAGAGAGGGGTGGAGGGTGGCGGGGAAGGGGTCTTTTATGGTCACATGGTTTCGATCTCAAGCCTACCTCGAGGTGCGAAAGTGCTACAGTCACTGGTTGGTGTTCTTGTGTTGCCCCCTGAAATCGTCGCGAAGGGGAGGAGGAGGGGGGAGGCCATTCAACGGCCTCGCAGAGAGCTCGATAAAGATAAAAAGATTAAAAGAGACAAAAAGAGGAAGGGGGGATAAAGCCTCTCATGGAGTGTCGTGTGGTGATGGTGATGGTGGCACCGTTACTGTAACCATCGCATCGCTACGCTGAAAAGAGAATCTCGCCATACTTGCCCGTCACCCGCCACCCAATACCCAACTCCTGGTCCAGCTTGGACTTCACATCACCCGGCACCCCCACGCAGCACTCGCTCTTGATGGTGCGCACCGCGCAGACGGGCACAGCGTGCGAGGGCCAGTACGCACTCATCACCTCATGGAAGCTTGGCGCGTCCATCAGCGCCGACGCTGGGGTGTCCTGCGTTACCTCCGCCACCAGCGCCTGCACCTCGGCCGAGTACGTCTCGGGCACCTTGTGGAGATCAACCTTCTCCGTTGGTGCGAGTGTCGTCAGGAAGTCGGATCGATCCCAGTAACGGTCCCCGACCAAGCGACGGTAGTTCAGGTCGCCCTTAAAAATCACAAGCCCAGAGCGGGCGTGCACCTCCGTCTTGTTCATAAGGTACAGCCCCTGTGGGGACGTTGGACTGCCAGTGGCAGCCAGCGCCGCTGCCACACCGACCGCCTTGGCCGGGGTCGCCACGTGCTGCGTGAAGAAGTAGCGGTTCAACACACGCGGCGGCAGGTCGCGGTACTCGGACGGCTGCGTCCAGACGGTGTCCGCCTCCACGGCAAACAGGCCTTGCGCGAAGGCACCACGCACGCGTTGGACGAACGGCTCCAACACTGTCTTCAGCGTCGCCCGCTTCGCAGCATCCGGCTCGAAGGCGCTGTCGGTGTAGGCCGCCTCCAGCTCCTGCAGCGTCAAATCGAAATCCCGTGGGGTGACGTCCGACACGTAATACGGCATGGGTTTCACATGGAAGACGATGCGGCCACTCTTGCCGGCGTCGCCGAGCCTCGCCACTTGCGCCACATACCACAGACCAAAGCAGAGGTCGGAGATGACCTCCACACCGACGTTGTCGTTCACGATGTCGATCTGGCGGGTGCCGTTGACTGAGTCCTGCGGGTTCAGCAGGCGCTGCAGGTACGCTTCCACGCGGCCCACCTCGTTGCCGATCAAATTCACGTCTTGCGCCAGGGAAGCGGCCCGTTCGCGCTCTTGCAGCAGCTCCACCTCCTCTTCATGTGACGCCTTCGCATCACTGGCGGCGTGCGTGTTCGTCAGCTGGTCCAGCGTGAACATCGACAAATCGATGCCGTTGCCCCACAGCATCCACCGCAGGAGAATGCCGCCGTAGTCACTGGAGGCGTTCCACGGCTGGCAGGCGAGCATCGGCACCACACGGGCGTGGATGAACTGCACGAGGACATCGTGCTTCTCCTGTGCAAAGATATCCCGGTATGGCGAAAAGAACTTCCCTGCCGGGGGCAGCACACAGCCACACGGCTGCCGCCACAGCTCACTGTACGGTACCTGCTTGGCTGGCTGACCCTCCGCAGCCCAAGCGTGCACGCGGCGAACTACGACGCTGTCGGCGATCGCATCCGGCTCACACACCAGCGGTGTGTACTCTCGCACGTTCTGCTGAGGGATAGCGGGCGGGCTGACGATGCCAGGCGTCGTCGTGACCTGGCACTCTTGCGAGTAGAGCGGGTTCAGGAAGGCGTGAGCGGTGATGACACTCAGCGAAGCACTCGGCGACCCCAGCGCCGCTGTCGTCGCGGCGTTGTCATCGTCGTCGCGGATCATCAAGTACTGCCACAGCAGGTGGTAGGCGTAAATCTCACCGTGCAGCCACGGGATCTGACCCCACCGAGGGGCGATGACGTCCACCGGTGCCCCGGCCTCGGCGGGACTCACGCGCTTCCCAAGATCCTGCAGATGGCAGTTATCAAATTCCGTCACGTAAGCGTAGTTGCGAAGCCAAGCCGCGACGTGGGTCTGCCCGGGCACCGGCGGTACAAAGCCGTTCCGCTCCACGTTGTGGATCAGCTCCCGCACCCGCGCCTGCCCCTTGGCGGACGTGGCAGCCATGTTTCCGCCTTCCTCCAGCGTGCGCTTCAGGACAGCAGGGATGCGCTTCGCCATGGTGACGGAGCGAAATTCCTTCGCCGCGACATCTCGGAAGCGGGCGAGGGTCGGCAGCCGTGCCCCCGGGTGCTCCAGAGCAAGCTGGAAGAGCTCCTTCAGTTCGCCGGCGTCCTTCCAGAGGCCGATGTGGCAGCAGCCACCGATGTCGTTCGCACTGGACGACGGACTCTTCGCTGCTCCGCACAGGAGGTGGTGAATTGGGAAGTCGCGACGGGCGAACATGTAGTCACGTGGACGCAGCACGTTCAGAACCGGGCAGTAGTCGTTGCCGCCATCGCCGACAAAGATGATGGTTGGGTCGATGAGCGTCGTGGTGGCGAGCAAGCGCTCGATGATGCGCGATTTACACATGTTGGGCTTGCCACCGGCCATGCAGCAGTCGCACTGGTGCCCGTGCGGCTCGTACCAGCACACCCGCGATTTGCGCTGCTTGCCCGCGTTGTACGTCGCGTCACGCTCTGCCTCGTCGTTCACGTTCGTGCTGTTCGCCGGGCGGTTGGGGCCGTAGCACACGCTAAGCCCCGCCTCCCGATCCACGCCAGGTGCGGTGAGGTCGTAGTAGGGATTGCTGTGGATCTGCGAGATGTGCTCCTTCGCAAACGGCAGCCGCGCATCGAGGGCGGCGTCAATGAAGAGCAGGTTGGCGTCACTGGCAATGTTGATCTCAAGAAAATTGGGCACGTTGTCCCACACGGCGGTCGCACGAGCATCCTCTGCATTCACCGCGGCTGCTGCCGCTGCAGGTGGCAACGCGTACTGCCGCTGCGCATGCAGCAGGTAGTGGAACACGTCCGGCATCTTCGGATCAATCTTCACGCTGTCGTGCGCGGCCTTTGTCAACTCCTCCTTTGAGAAGGGGGCAATGAGGGTGTCCATCAGCTTCGTCCACTGCATGCGATCCTTCTCCATCTTCATTTTGGCCTGTTCATCGCCGCGGCCCAGAGCGATGGGGATTACTTCATCGGTGTTGCAATCCACCACCGTGTGATCGAAGTCGAACACAACGAGAAATGACTGCCGACCAACGCCCTTCATCTTCTTTTTAATTCTCTCGTCTTACTTTGTTGTTTTTACTTCTCTTCTTGGCAGCCGCGATGTGTTTTTGTCTGCTCTGACACGATACGCAACAGCTGTTTTGATATAGATGATAGTGTTGTTTGCTTTTGTAATCTCTTGATCGTGGTGCTGTGGACGTAGACGGTGGAGGAGGAGGCAGGGATGAGGCGATGGGGAGGAAGTGGAGTCGATGATGACGAGGGGGGAAGGGGATGGCTTTGCAGCTGAAGAAGCAACTGAGAGCCCAGCCTCTCCCTGCTCTTTCTGCACACATGCACACATGCACACATGCACAAACACACACACACACACACTTCGGTGATGGCATCGGACCTCTTCTACAATGAGATCCCATTAGAACACGCCACCTTCTCCTCCATTCAGTCACGGTTCGTCAACTGCGGCCCTCTCCCTTCCGCTTCATTTTGAGAGAAGAAAAAAGGTCCTTTTTTTTAAGGTTCGCACGCGAAAGATCAGCGGTGGTTCACCGCCAACTCCAGGGTGCTCCTACCCACCACACGTGAGATGCTACCAGAGACAGCACGCAGGGCACGAGGGGAATCAACGCTACTAGTCTTTTTCCTCTCTTATAACTGTGTTTTTTCCTTGTGGTTTTCCTATTTGGTGACGACCGCTGGCAATCGACCGCTGTGGAAGCGATCAGCCACTTGTCCATCTCGCTCTCTCCCTCTCCCGCCCGCTCGCTCCTACGGCGCCCACCTCATCTCAAAATCTAAAGCACAACACGAATTTCACGAGGCTCGTATAAGACATGTATGAGTACGTGATTCATCTGCAGAAGAACAACGCACAGAGCTCCAAATACAGACGCAAGACGCACACCACGGCAAAATAAGAAAGTAGCAAGAAATATAGATATCTGTACTGGTATAGATAAGTGGATTAACAACGGCGGTACTCCTACGACGAGCGACTACGATGCAGCAACGGAAGGAAAAAAAAACCCGCAGATTGCCGGTACGTGGATAATGACGGTAACCAGCTGATGTGTGTCTGTGCATGTTTGTTTGTCTGTGTGTATACCAAAGACAAAGAAAGGGGAAGAGGCCACGAGGACGACGCTCAGTAGCAGTTACAACACGTGCTGTCATTTACAGCTGTCCGTAGCGCCAGAAGAGAGCGTTGGTCGCGTCCTGCAGCTCGCGCTCGACGTTGGAGCGGCGGTTTAGCGTCAGCAGCGGACGCACCACGCCGTCATGCAAGCCGTACACCCATCCATGAATGTCGACCTCATCCTCGCGACGATTGTTAGTCTTGCGGCCTTCCCGCTTCGCCGCGGCGTCTTCAGCGTTCTGCCGCGTCCACACACTCTGCACCAGATGCGTCTCCACAATGTGCTCCACCTGCGCCAGCACATTCAGCTCACACAGCGCATCGAGGTGGTTGCGGGTGGGGATGTCCGACATCATCCGCTTCCAGTGTCGCTTCTTCACCGCCGACACGTGCAGGATCCAGTGGTCAGCGAGGCCGATGCGGCTTTCATTCAACGCGGCTGTCACACCACCACACTTGTAGTGGCCCGACACGATCACGTGTTCCACCTTCAGGCAGTCAATTGCAAACTGCAGCACCGCCAGCGCGTTCAGGTCGCTGTTGCAGACGATATTCGCGATGTTACGGTGCACAAAGACGTCACCCGGGTAGAGGCCCACGATCTCGTTGGCCGGCACGCGACTATCGCTGCAGCCGATCCAGAGGTACTGCGGGGTCTGCTGCTTCGCCAGATCCGAGAAGTACTCCGGGTTCAGCCGGGAAATCTCGTTTGCCCACTGCTTGTTATAGTCTAGCAGCGGCTGGATACCAGACCCACGCGGGGGCTGCTCGCGCTGCAGCGACTGCACGAGACGGCCACCCACTAAGTTTGCTAACTCGTTCTCCATCTTCGTAGTCGGTGCGCTTGGATGAGGGCTCTGCTGCAGGCGCAGCGGGCTGGTTGAGAAGGGCTTGGAGGGCATTGTGAGGGTGGTCTGCGTGGGGTGGTGGCAGCCGCAGTTGCACGTCGTTGTCGGCATGCCCTTTGCCATGGCCGCCGCATCCGCCACGCTGCTGTTTCCTGCCGTCATGCTGAGCTCACCATGTCGACGCAGCAGGTGCAGCGGGTTCGTGGCCTTTGTGTGGAAGCGACGCGGCTCTGTGTGGGCACCGTACTGCGGGGCGGCGGATGACAACAGCAGCGGTGCGGTGGCAGAGGAAGATGACGACCCAGCGTAGAAGGCCGTCGCAGACCGCAGAGACGAGATGGAGCGGGAGAGCATGATGCGGCTGTTTGGTTTTGTCTATTTTCTCTTTTGGGATTTTTCTGCTCGCTTGTTGTTGTTGTTTTGCTGTGTATATGCACAGCGTGAGACACAGCTGTCGAGGAACAGCTGCAAGAAAAGAACACAACAAAGGAAAGGAGAAGACACGTGGCAGTGTGAAGGAGTGAGAGTTAGAAACAAGAAAAGGCAGAGCGAGAGGCGACGATAGCTAGCAAATGATAGGAGAGAGAAAGAACATATGCGTGGGCATGGGTATGGGTGTTTGTGTATACACACCTCAAGATAGATGGCGCAATAAGCGTGTGAGCACCGGTAAATGCTACAGACCATAGGTGCGTACACGTGTGTGTGTGTGTGTGTGTGTGTGTGTGTGTGTATCGCTGTGTGCCGTTCGTGACGTTCTGACAGCGCAAACTGAAAGTCAGCGCTGCTTTAATGAGAGCCATAAGAAAAAAAAAACAGAGCGAGCCCTTCCTTTTTTGTTTCTCCCTCCTCAGTGATGAAATTGCAGATCTCGTCACAAAAGAAAAGAAGAGAAGCCACAATGCAAAAGCAGGGGGAGGGATCTGAAGTCGAAACGTCACCTCCGCTTCCTGGGCGAGTGCGCCACCGTGAACCTATTTTACCTCGCACCGTCTGCGTACATCAGTAGGTAATTCGCACCTCCGAGGAGGAGGAGGGGGAGGTTCGGCCACTAACATGCCTGTTTTTTGTTTGTTGTTTCTTCTTGGAATGAAGCATAAAGAATGAAAAAGAGGGAGAGAAAAAGCGTTTTTTTTTTGTTTGTTTGTTTGACCTTTGTGTGTGTGTGTGTGTGTGTGTGTGTGTGTGTGTGTGTTAAGTTGTAGTGCGACAGTTTTATTTTATTCTGTTTTTGTTTTTTTGATGACATCAGCCGTTTCGGGAGAGCGACAACGCGCTTCCGTTAAAAAGGGCAGCAAGAGAATGCACACCACAGCACAAACTGTCTTTCACCACCCCTTAGTTTCTTCAGCCTTGTGATACTGTGTGTGTGTGTGGGTGTGTGTGTTTTTGCTTCTTTTAGAAGCGAATGCGGTAGATGGAGTGGTCGGCGGTGACGTAGAGGTCGTGCCCGTCCTTGCCACCAAACGAGCAATTCGACACCCGCTCCGGGATTTCGATCCGGTTCACCTCCTGCCCCTCCGGCGTGTAGACGATTATGGCGTGCGCGGAGCTCGTGTAGATGTACCCGTCCGCGTCCACACGGAAGCCGTCTGGGATGCCGGGATGGATCTTGCAGAAGGTTCGCCGGTTTACTGCCTTGATCTCGCGGTAGCCCAGGGTGACCTGCTCCTCGATCTCACCCTCCTTGTTGATCCGCTCCGACACGTACTCGCGCTCCTCGCCCTCCACAATGTCGTAGACCAGAATTTCTCCGCACCCATCGCGGAAGCCGTAGACCTCGAGCGAGCAGTCCGCCACGTAGAGCTTACTGCCATCCGGTGAGAAGGCCAGCCCGTTTGGCATTATCACGTCGGTCAGGCCGAGACGCACCACGTGACGTGTTTCGTTAAGTCGGTTCAGCGAGTCGGCGTTCTGCCCGATCACCTCACACTCCTCTTTCGTTGGAAGCGGCAGCGGCTCCCCGTTCTTGCCCGTGCGACTCTTCACGCTGCACAGGTGGCTCGGGTAGACGCAGAAGACATAGCAGCCGTTCAGCTGGCTGCCCGCCTGGTAACCTTCCTTGTTCGACAGAATACCGAACGGCGGATCAGTGAACCAAATCGTGCCATCGTTCGGGCGAATCACGATGTCGTTGGGAGAGTTGTAGCGGAAGGTTTGGAACTTCTCGGAGATGACTTTGTTCGTTATCATCATGTAGGGCGGGACCAGGGCGTGAGCGCGGGTCAGACCGGCGTCGTCGTGATGCCGCGCCTGCACGGCAGGACTCTTACTGGAGTCGTAGCCGTACTTTGCAATGTAGCGCTCAATCGCGTGCGGGGGCACCGTCGCGGTGATGCAGCGGCGGCCACTCTCACAGGTCAAGATGACGTAATCCGCCAAGTCCTCCAACTCTGGCGGGTAGAAGCCGTAGTAGCGCTTGTGCACATTCACGTGGTCGATCGTGTTGCCGTTGCCGTTCGTCGTGTGGATGCGAAGCACCGTCACCTGCTTCGTCTCAGGATCAAGCAGATACTGTGTGCTATTGATCACATCGCTGAAGAGAAGTTTGTTGTCGGAGGGCAGCCAGCATGGACCCTCGGCCCACGCCGTACCCGTCCACATCTTTTCCACAACGAGGTCCTTTGCCTCGCGACGCAGATTCTTCGGTAGCAGCGTCATTATGATGATATCCTTCGATAAATTGATTTTAAAGGGTCACAATGAGGAAAGCGCGAGAGAGAAAACAGACGTGTAAGGTACAGTTGCGCTTAATCAACGTTAACAGGGGAGAATGAATGATAAGTACTTTGTTGTTGCTTAATCCTTTTTGGTCTGGGGGGGGGGTTATGAGGAGGTTGCGCGTCCGCAATCGATCACTGTGAAACCATAAAAGGAATGACAGAGGGGAGAAGGCGGCGTCATACGAAGGCAAAAAGAAGGAGATAGATAGGTGTACCCCAGTTTGACGAGAGAGAGCAGCAGCGGTCAACAAAAACAAAGGGAGATAAGACCGCGCGAGTCCCTTCACGCTATTTATCTCTACGGAGCAGGACCGCATGGTCACGCACGACGAAGTCGCTGCCGCCCAGTAATTCTCCTCTTTTCTTTCCGCCTCTGTTTGTTCGTAGGGAACAGCACGTCTTCTTGTCACACGGACATCCGCACACATACAAACATGGCGTGCTTTCACGTCGCGTTGCCTTGCATTCCAACACAAACGTTTTCCGTCTATTCGTTGACGTCGCACGTGACTTCCCCGGTCACTGGAGCAGGTGCGTCTTTATTGCTGTTGTCGTTCTGCCTTGCCTCGCATTCTTTTCTGAATCTTCTCTCTTGTCAGTGAGGTCCTCCATGAGACACTCACCCGCATCGCAATGAGAAAAAAAAAAAGCGAAAAAAGAGCAGATCCGTACAGTGCAGCGTAACACACACGACTACGAGCTGCAAAAAAGTTTAGAGGTAAGAAAAAAAAAGACAGGAAAGGAAGAAGGAAGGAAAGCACGCTGCGTTGCGGTGTTGGCTGATGCTTCGTGGGAAGCGTTCGTGGAAGAAGGTGGTGAACTCTCGTTGTTTTGTTCTTGTCGTTTTGTGTGTGTGTTTATGTGTGAGTGTATTTGTATGTGATGCACCACTGCACACTCATGTGTTCCCCTTTCCTTGACAGTCTTCGTTGAGAAAGGAGAAGGGAGAGATGGTGGTGGTGGTAGTTGCGGGGAATATGTGAAGAGCAAAGAACAATAAACAAAGAAACACATGGCAAAAGCCAGCATTGTTGCGCTAAGATCAACCCGCCACTCGCAAAAGAGGGGGAAGCCGCAACGACAAAGGGCAAAAAAAGAAGATTATGGAAGAGAGTCGGGGCTTTTGCTGCCAAGAGAAAAGGGGAAGGGGGGAAGGCAGGAGGGAGGGGGATTTCCTGTCGGTCACTCAGGACGAAACTCTTACGGAGTGTGAAGGGAGATGTAAAAACAAAAAAAAGAACTGAATTGAAGGGCATTTTTGCGAACCGCTTAGTCGACAATATGGAAAATAGACTTGTCGTGTAGTGTTGGACACCTGTGTTTTCCGTGACGTAGACAGCAAAAGAAACAAGGGAAAGGGGTGTATGAAGTCCACAGCCGTTTCTTTAAATTTGTATATCACGACAATAATTCAAATAGACAAGGACGCAGCAGGTCCTGGCAAACGAGAGAAAAAAAAAGCAGCTCTTCATCCTCCTATCCTTCACAGCAAAAGTAAAAAAAAACTCCTTAGCTTCCCCTCCTCTCGTCTTCTTATGTATTGGACTATCGCCCTTGGACTGCACGGGTGTTCCTCCTTCACACATTTCTTCTCTGCCTCGATCCCCTACCCCCCCCCTCTCGACAGCAACGAAAACAAAAGCAACAAAGATGTTCTGCAAGAAGCGTTTCTTTTCATGCTGTTGTATTCGATTTCTGATGCTATCTGATGAAGGACAGGGAAAAGAAAAGAGAAACATCGCTGCAAGCTTACGCACCCACACATAAAAACACACACGACGCCCCCTCTACGCCATTTGCGAGTAGCGGGTAAAGAGTGCCTCGATGACCTGACCAATCGCCTTCTTCGCATTCGAGTGCCGATTTAGACTTAGCAGCGGACGCAGCATGCCATCATCCAAGCTGTACACCCGCCCATGCACTTCCAGCTCCTCCTTGTCGTTCACCACCGTCGCGGGGAGGTTGTTGCGGATTTTCTCGCTCAGGTGCTTTATGGCGTGCTCTGGTCGCACGTAGACAGCGTTCGTCGTGCAACCGTAGTAGCGGTCGCTCGCGTTCTGCGGCTTCCACCGCCGCTGCACAATGCGGCAGCCCACCACGTGGCTCAGCTGCGCCAGCACATTCAGCTCGCACAGCACGTTGAGGTGGAACTCCTCCGGAACGTCAGATGTAGCCCGATCCCACCACTTGCTCTTGATGTCCGCTGCCTGCACAATCCAGTGATCCGCCAGGCCCAAATTGCCGCCGTGCATCGCGGCCGTCGCACCACCACACTTGTAGTGACCCACCACGATCACGTAGTGCACCTTCACGCAATCCACCACGAACTGCAGCGCGGATAGGCAGTTGAGGTCGGAGAGGGAGAAAACGTTGCCGACATTGCAGTGCACAAACACGTCACTGGGGTGCAGACCGATCACCTCGTTGGCCGACACACGACTATCGCTGCAGCCGACCCAGAGGTACTCCGGCTTCTGCTGCTTCGCCAGCTCGATGAAGTAGCGGGGGTTGAAGCGGCTTACCTCTGCGGCCCACTGCTTGTTGCAGTCCAGCAGCATCTGCACCCCGCGATAACCTTGATGGGGCTCCAGTTCGGTCCGCATTGCACTGTTGGCCTTAAGCACCGCCTCCGCCTCCGAAGCGGCGCTGTCGCGTGCCATGGAACGCCGTATCGAGTGCATCGTGTTCTATGCAAGCAAGCGCTGCATCCCCGCCTGCGTCTCGAGATGCGCCACGTAGGCTTCGTAGGTCATGCCAGGCGAGACGTCCCCCGGCTTCACTTCAATGTACGTGCAACGCGCGTGTGGATCGCCGTGGGTGGCTGCGTCGCTGCTGCCCGAAGCAGTCGAAGCCGCAGCAGGGTTGTTCGGTGCGGAGCTACAGCTGCCGCCGCCACCACTAACACCACTCGCGCTCTGCGGGTGTTTGTGGTTTGCACGTCAGGCAGAGGTTTCTCGATGAAAGACCGTGCTGAAGTCGCGCCGGCCGCGCGGGGCTGGCGGCCCCGTTGCCGCTGCCGCTGCTGCTGATGCTGTGCAGCTACCGCAGTCACAGAGGTCGCCATGATTGCCTTCACCACCGTACACGCCGAAGTCGCGGTGCTGCACGCCGTCCCCCTGCTGATAAGCGACCTTTTCGGCCTCGGCACGACTCGTGTAACGCGGACCGGCTGCTGTGGACATCGGGTCTGTGGTGGTCTCCTCCGCGGTGACACTCTCCTGTCTTCTTATCGCTACTGGTGCCGCTGCTGTAGCTGCTGCTCTCTTCCTCGCCACTGGTACGGCGCACCGCCGGTGTGTGAGCAGAGGACAGCAGCGAGCTGTTCAGGTGTGCCGCCACTGCAGTGACAAGAGAGGTGCGGATTGTCATGGTGATGGATGTGGTGATGGATGTGGTGACGGAGACCCGCAAGAAGGTCGGGGTGGGGTAGGAAGGGGTGTGGGTAGGAAGGCGGATAAGGGAAGGG
Source organism: Crithidia bombi (assembly GCA_900240985.1). Classification (NCBI taxonomy): domain Eukaryota; phylum Euglenozoa; class Kinetoplastea; order Trypanosomatida; family Trypanosomatidae; genus Crithidia; species Crithidia bombi. The sequence goes on along the minus strand of OESO01000099.1, from coordinate 213,948 downwards.
GAAGTAGGGGGGAAGACAGCTGTGGCGGGTAGCAGAGACCGCAGCTTCGCAGACGACTGGAGGCAGTGCGCAGCCGATGAATTGCGCGTCTTCTATTTCTTTCTTTGTGTGTGTGTGTGTGTGCCACATGAGCAGCGCAGATGCTGCACGCAGATCCTCTTTTTTTTTTCTGCTGTTTGCGGATGAGAATTGGAAGGGAAGCTGGTGCCGCAAAAAAAAAAAGAACAGAGTGTGAAGCGCACAGGCCACGGGGGACGGCCGCAACACACAGCAAAAAAAAAATGGTGTGAGCCTTTGTTTAGCGAAGGAAGGGGGAGAAAAACACTGGGAGGTTGTTGTTGTCGGTGTCGGTGGTTTTGATTTCATGAAAGCTGCAGCGGCTGCTTCTTTCTCTCACTCGCACTATCCCGGTAAGTGTGTGTAACCCACCGGCGCATCCTCTCCCTCTCTCACCCCCCGCGTCTGTGACGAGCGTCGCCAAAAGGCGGCCCCGGCGACTGCTGAATCAACCCGCCCCCGCCACACTGCTCCACGTACGGACGGGCCCACCTCAGTCGACAGGTGTGGCAGAGAAAAACCTGCCCCACCAAGTCTCGCTGCACCGGCGCAACGCAGTCTTGGTGGAACAGCGAGAAGCACGACCCGCACTCCAGCACCGCGTCCTCCTCGCGCAGCGGGGGAAATCGTGGGTGGAAGCGCAGAAGGTTTCGGATAGCTGCCTGCTGTGCACGCAGCTGCGCACGCGGCACGGCTCGGCCGCACGCTTCGTGCTTTTCGTTGACGGTGACGTGCGGCACCGATGCGTCCTGCGCTCCCGCATTCGCATCCGTGGAGCGCTTCAACGGCGGAGAGGCCGCGCTGCCCACCATGCTTGGTGACCCGAGTGGCGCCGCGTTTTGAGCGGTAGCCGCCGAAGCGGTAGGTGGAGCTGCACGACGTACAACGGAAGCCAACGGTGTCTGGCTGGTGGTTTCGTTCGGCTTGAGTGCCTCGTCCTCCGCTGTGCTTCGGGCGGCGTCGGACTGCACGGCTGCCGCGGCTTGGCGGGAGAACGGAGACACGTGTAGCGGGATAGAAGGCAAGGCGAACTTGCGCGTGGGGGTGGAAGAGAGGCCTGCCACCGGTGACGAGAGGAAAGTGGACTGGGTGACGGGGCGAGGCAGCAGCGGGGGAGGGGGGAGGAGACAGGAGCGCTGAACGACACTAGCGACGTGAGTGCTGGCGGGCTCGACGAGATCCGTGTCTGCGGCGACCCCGCTCGTTCCTCCTCTTCGTCCGACGGTCCCTCTACGAGCAGCAGTGAGTCATGCTCCATCATATCGTCGTTGTCGTGATTGTGGGTGAGTGCCGCCGTGCCCTCCACCGCCAGGTCCTCTTCTAGCAACGACATGGAGGCTGCTCTGCGGAGCGGTGGTGGTGCGGCAACCGCACCGGAGGAGCAGAGGCCGGTGCTGTGAGACGCATCGGCCAAAGCACGCCTGTCCACGTCGCTGACGACTGCGTTCCTCTTCTCGTCCTCCTGCAGCAGCTGCGGTGTCCGTACTTCAGCTGGTGGCTCTGGCGAAGCTAATTTAATGGACCTCTCGAGGAGTGCGTCGGCGCCAAACATCAGCGTCGCGTACTGCCTCCATTGTCCACCGCGGCCCAGCACCAAGTTGCGCACCACGTCGATCAGTCGGTAGCCCGACAGGCGGCGCCGCAGCGCGGCTGCCTGCTGAGACGTTGGAGTGGCTGCCGGCGCAACGAGGGATTCAGCCCACTGCTCATACACGCCCACTATCGACGGAGACAACGACGGTGACGCGGGTGAAGTGGAGGAGTGTGGTAGAGCAAAGTGAACCGCAGCTGCTGTCGGTGATGCAATGTGGTGACTGTGGCTCTGCAACGGCAGACGAGGCGGCACCGCGTCCACCCAGCAACGTCGGCGCAGCAGCCTTTCCCACGCCTCAGCCACGCTTTGTGCATGACGACTGCCCTGGAAGGCGCTAGAGGTGCTCGGAGTCGAAGCTGGTGTGGTGACTACCTTCTCTGTGATGGAGGGTGCATCAGCACCGTGGAGGTGGCTTGGGTGAGCGGAGGAGTGGTGATGCGACGGATGACGTCGCAGCCCGGCGTCGTCACCGGTCGACGTTGATCCGCTGCTATTTGCCTCATCGCTGCTTTGGGTGGATTCTTCGGTGGTGTCATCGGAGCTGGTCGCAGCACGGCGTCGACGCTTACGCACACCCGCAGCAGCAGCAGCAGCCGTCGACGTCGGTCCACTGCGTCGTCGCACGTGGTTGGACAGCGGGTGGGTGGACAGAAACGAGAACAAGTCCACCGTTGCCGCCACACGTTGTGCCAGCGCCGCCCACAGCGTGTCGGTGACCTCCTCGACGCCCATGTTGGTCAGCCACGACGGTGCACCGTTGTACTCGCTGCTTCTGGTGTCCGCGACTTCCCCTTGTGGAATCGTGTCGTCGTCCAGCAGGCGCCGTCCGCCCTGCGCGGCCGGTTGCACACCGCCACCACAGCCCCTACGAGATTTATCAGAGTCGACGCCTGTCGTGGAAGAAGGCGGTACCGTAGCAGTGTTCGGCACGCCCGCCACATACATCGCCCAGCGCGTCTGCAGGGCAGCCACGCGACCTGCGTCTGCCCCCGATCCACTCAGCTGCGGTGCCGCGTAGGCCCGACCGCCGCGGGCGTCGCGCAGGCCATCCGCCGCCACTGCCGCCGCCACCTGCGCCTCTGCCTCCGTGGCGCTGCCGTTCTCCAGCAGTGCGCGCACCTGCTCCCGCAGCACCGCACGGTCCTCGCACAGCGTCGACCACCACAGCACCGGCTGCTGCTCCTTCACCAGGCGATCACACACAGGACAGCACACAGCGCTACTGTTGCTGCTGCTGCCCGCTGTGTTGAAAGCAGGAGAGGGGGAATGAAGTGCTCTTTGTCTACCGAGGGCAGAGAACGGCGTGGCACTCGTGTCGTGCATGCCACTGCTGATGGCGCGTGCCTCCTTTACCACAGCCACGCAGTACGCAACGACCTCCTGCACCAGCGGGCTTGACCGCACCCCAGGGTGGGCGCAGTCCTTCAGACTCACGTCACCGCTGCCGTTCAGCTTCGACCCTATCCTGCTGCTCCCCTCCTCCTCTTCAGACATAAATGAAGAGTCATCGCCGTGGTCGTCGTCGACGAGACTATCTGAGTAGACTGTCAGCCACGCACTGCAGATCAGCAAGCGAGTCCACAAAAACGTGTCCGTCACCAAACTGGGCGGACGCGGCAGCAGCGACAACGGCCGCAGCCTCGACGGGCATAGAAAAGACCCAGCAGACCCATAAGACAAGACAAACTGATCGATCATGGGGTGCGAGGCTGCCGCGACAGACGCAGCGGGGTCAACAGCCAGGAGCAATGCAGGCGGCTGCACTGGAGGAGAAGAGCTGTACGCAGACCCGAGCAAGTTGTTGAGGCAGGTTATAGACTCCGCCGTCAACGCCGCTGTGGTCGCGGTCGGGCCTGCAGACGAGTGGGAACGCAAAAACAGGTGCGGTGCGGAGAGCCCGCGAAAAAGGATGGGGCACCGCACGAGCGCCGTCAGCTTTCCCCAGTGCAGCGCGTCCTGCACCTGCGTCGCTGCAGCAGCAAGGCCCACGAGACTCATGTCTTTCCCACCCACGAAGAGAGAAGCCCTCGCTGCTTGTGACGACACGGCTGACACCGCACCCGGTGCACCACGACCGCTGCGCTCGTTGCAGGAACCGGCAGCCGCAAGGAGGCCTGTGTCACCATTTTCACCCCCTTGGCGATGTCGTTGCTGATCCTCTGCCTCCGCCTCTTCCTCATCGCCGGCGTCAGGGGTGATGGCCAGATGATACAGTCGCTCCAGCACTGCCGCATCCGTCACCGCCTCGGACCGCTTGGCACGCTTTCGACTTCGTTTCACCCCACCGCTGTCCCCTCCGCCACCCTCATTGTGGGTGGTTCGACTCCCAGCAATGTTCTCAAAGTGGCTCCTACTGATGTCATCGCTGTCACTCCCGCTGTCACTACTGCTGTTGATGATGCTGCTACTGCGACACAGCCACCCATCACCAACAGCACCGTCCGCAGAGATAAGCATCCCGTCCTGCCCTACCGCAAACGTGCCCTTTTGCGCGGCTGGTCGGTTCCGCTTCGAGAAGTCCTTGGCGCCACCCCACCCTGCCCAGTCATCCACGGCAAGGAGTGAGGAAGAAAAGGGCAGAGGCAGAGGTAGTGAGCCGCAACGGGGTGGGGCGGGCGCGCCTCCGCTTCCATAGCCCAACCCACTTTTGCTTGCAGAGGGAGATAAAGACGATGCGAGGGGCGGCGGCGGTGAAGGGGGAGGAGGGAGCCGCTGCCCCACACCATCGACACGCCCTAGGAGCTTTGCGGGCAGCCCGGCATACTTGTTGGCTCGCGTGGCGGACGCTGCCTCGTGCGGCGCCGAGGAAGACGGCGTTGGTATTTGTACCTCGAAAATGTCTCGCCGGCGCCGCCGCTCCACTGCTGACATCGTCTTGAAGAAGAAGGCCGCCGCCACCGCTTCGGCCTGCTGGGCAGACAACACGCCGGCATCAGCAGCCATACCGGCACCGCCTCCAACACTGCTGCTGCTTATGGGGACGAGATGCCGGCTCCGCCCATAGAACTTCACCACCTCCTTCACCACCACCGGCGGCACCATCACCGGCGGCGCGAAGCCCAGCGTGGGCCTGCGTGGCCGCAGCAGCTGCGCACGACGTACCAGCGATTCCCACAGCAGAGCCTCACGCGACATGATGGCAGCGCAGACGCAGTACGCAGCCTCCTCAACTGCCCCTCCACCACCACCGCCACCACCTCCGCCGCTGGAGGACGACGATGGCACAATTACGACTCCATGGCCGCCCTGACGGTGGCACAGCCGATAGAGTGTCATGGCGTCACGCGCCACGGCATCGCTGTGGCAGCGCAGTTCCTCTGCCCGACTATCGCGGTCGCTGATGCCGGTACTGCTGCTTGCCAAGGTCCTTTCACCCGTGTTTGCATCCGTAGTGTCATGGCTCTTGTTCGCATTACTGCGCCTTACGAGTTGGTGGGGTGCGACGAGGAACACTTGCGCGGCGATGGCGTGGCACGCCTGGCGTACCTGCTGATCTTGCGTAGACATTTGAGGGATGCGTATATGTGAATAGATGAAGCTGGTGGAATAACGGTGTGCACTCGTATCTTCTCCCTACAGCTTCCGCACCACGGATGGGCACGGTCGCACCCTATGGATCACTCTCTACCTTTCTTTCCCTGACTCTCACTTTCTATGGCTTGCAAAGGCGTCTCCGGTACTTTTGATGTGTGTTTGTTTGTTTGTGGTGGTGGTGTACCGAAGTGGATCGAACGCAGGCACGAAAGAGAGAGAGAGAGGTAAAGAAGGACGCGCGGAACAGAGAGCGGGAGGGGCGAGGGGTGCGTTGGTGCACAGGAAGCAGAAAAGCAGCAGAAGGGGGGGAGAAAAGCAATAAGAGTCATAACACTAGTGATCATGCGCGTGGCATGAGAAAGTCAGAGAGAAGCGCGCATACAGTCATTGGCACACCTCTCTCGCCTCGTTTGTATCTGTCTCTTTGGGAGGAGGGTTGTTTGCTTCGTATACGTGCATTACATGTACGTGGAGAGGTCGAAAGCAGCATTACTAGGAGTAGAGAGGTCAGGTGCGCGTCTTCCTTCAACGCAGGCAGATCGGCTACTCCTCTCCCTCGCCATCTCATTCTCTTCACACTTTGTCGTGGTTATTTATGCGTCACAATGTCCATCCGGAAACCTGCAAGGAGGCGAAGATGCAAACAAGCAGACAGACATGCACAAAAGAGAGAGAGAGAGAGACAACAGTCCTGCTTGTTCGGCCCCGCGCCAGTGTTGCTATATATTGATTTTTCCTTTGTTTTTATTTTGGTGGGAGGTAGTGGAGGGAGCCCGTGGTGACGCCGCAGCGGCGCCGGAGTGGTGGAAAGCGGCACCGCCTCAGAAAAACAAAGAAACGGAAAGCAACGCAGAAGGACAAGAACAGTGAGCTGGCGGCTCCCGCACTCGCCCTTCCTCTTTCCGATTGACCGGCGTTCGTAACACCTGTCACGTCAGTTAAGCCGGCGTAGCCGTCGAGCTCGCACGCAGGCGGCGCAGCAGCTCCATCGCCGAGGTGGACGACGACGCGCCGCCATGCAGCGGTGGGGCTGCGGTGGCTTTGCCGATCCCCGCTCCTACTGGACCCTGTGCGAGAGAGGCGAGAGGCGTCGACGACGATGGAGACGCGGATGTGAGTTGGTTCGAGGCTGGACTGCCTCCATGCGTTCGTGGAGCAGTGACCCTAGACGGTGACGTCGACGGGGACCCATTCGTGAGTCTGTCACCACCGCCAGCGTGAGTGGTGCGTTGCGGAGATCTCTCTTTCGCAGCAATCCCAGACGGCACGCTCGTTACGGCTGGTGGAGTTCCTTTACGCATCATCGACAAACGAGAGGCACCACGCACCGCCCCCTCAGCGTTGCCCTCGACACTCGCAGCGGGCCGACGTGCAGAGCGCACTGGATGCACTGCCACTGCTGCGCCGTCGCTCTTCCGGGCAGACCCGTGCGTAGATGACGAGGGAAGGTGCGCACCTGTGGATGTCACGGTACTGGTGAGTCGATAGAGCTCGGACAGGTCGACGGTGGCTGTCCACGGCACGGTCTGCCGCGGTGGTGTCCGCAAGGCAGCGCCAAGAGCGGCAGCTGTAGCGGAAGTGGTGGTGGTGGCAAAGTAAGGATACGGGAAAGGGAATGTGCGTGCGTCGACACAGGTACGCCCTCCACCGCCCGCAGCAGCGGTGTCCTCCGCTGCATTCAGCCCTAATGTCGGGTGCGGCGTCTTTGTGTGAGGGGTGCTAAAGCCGGACGCGGCAGATATGGGTCGGTGTGCAGCCGAGGAAACACCGTTAGGGGTCCACCGCGCATCGTCGTATCGCTGGCGGTGATACGGAGGCGTCTGCGTGGAACTCGCAGCGCCCACACCGGTAGAAGACGTAGGAAGCCATGACGTTCCTTGCACCTGCACCGGCGGTTTGTCCCGCGCGGCGCCATCGATGCCGGGTTCGCGCAGCAGATAGTGAGGGCCCTGTTGTACATGAGACGTGTGTGGTGTGCGATGACTGCTATCCGTCTTTACTAGTGACGCCTCCACGTCGGCGGAGCCACGCAGCGGCGTTATCGTCGCTTGCAGGGAAGGCGAAGGGGGAGTCGACACCACCCCGTGCACAGGCTGCGGTGGCGACGACGAGGGCGAGGAAGCCGTGGAGCGTGTGCGACGCGGCTCTGGCGTAGCCCGCTCTCCCACTCCACCACCTCCCTCTGCGGTGCCGGTGGCGACGGATGCCCGGCTGCGCGGTGTCGCCGGCTGCTGCGAACGCAAGGCTGATTGCATCTTCTGCAACTCCGTCAGCTGCTGGCGTGCCCACTCCCCATTTTCGTTGGAAATGCTGGTGCTGGTAAGGGAAACTCCTGGTGACGCTGCTGCTGATGGTGATAACATTGTTGAGGGTAGAATGTCGCCTCTGCTGCTGCCGCGCGAGCCGGACCGGCGTCGGCTTGAACGCTGCGGCTGACTCGCCTCACGCGCTGCCGTCGTGTGGGTGGTGCTGGCGGTCACGTTGGGCTTCGCAGAGGCCTGGTGCCCTTCGAGGGGGTGCTGCGATGGCGATGAGGAAGCATCCCTCCTGCGGCCACCCGCGGCTGGGGGAGGGTGCCGCGCTGACGGTGGGGTGCGCAACAGTGCCAAAGCACTGTACTTGCTGTGGCTCCCACCCACACCACCAGCGCTCACGCCGCTCACGTCGGCGTCGACGACACCCATGTTGGGCAGTGCCGGTGCACGGACGGGCGTCTTCAACGCCTGGGCGATGTGCGCCGGCGGCGACGCGGACGAAGACTTAAAAAAAAAGCTGGTGGGGAAGATGGTGGTGGTGATGGGTGCGACGAGACGACAAGCTCCGGGCAGTGTTGCGCTGCATTGTAGGGCTGTGGGGTTGACAGCGCCCGTGGCATGATATCCTCTGCGTCGCTGCTGTCGTCCAGCTCCACCTCTACCACTGTGACCTGCTCAGATGTGCGCACAGGGGCGTCGACGTCGTCGCCGCTGCGAAGCCTCGCTCCGTCGTTAGAGGAAATCTGCTGCGTCTGTGCGTGCTCTGCATTCCATTGCGTCAGCTGCGGGGACAGGAGTAAGGTGTGCTTGTCAGTGGTCTGCACGTCAGCGTGGGTGGCCATAGCGGTTTGCAGGGTTTGCCGCTCGACAGTCGGTAGCTGAAGGGCAGCAGCAAAAGGTGCGCTGCCTCTTCCTCCGTCATGTGCCGCGCGGAAGGCAACGGGGGCTGGGTTAACACCAAGTGTGCGGTGCGTCGCAGACACATTCCTGGCCAACGCACGCGAATCCGGCGGCGGTGGCGGCGGCGCATCCTGAGCACCGTCACAGAGAGACATGACAGGGGTGTCACCGACGGATGGTAACGCGGCGTCCGCGTCCTCTGCACGGGGTACACGCGCAAGCGGGGAGAGGCCCGGCAGTGCATCTTTGGGTGTTTCCGCCGCAGCACCAGTCGGCACTCCACGATGCTGCTGATGGGAGATGTTTGTGATGGGAGCCCTGCGAGCCTCTAACAGTGGCGCTCCTGTTTTCGGCGGTGGCGTCGTTGTCGTCGTCGCTGCTTGTCTGTAGCTCGGTATTCCTAGCAAAACTTCCAATGAATCCTCTCGTGGTGCTGGTGAACGCTGCGGGCTCTCGTGGGTTTTGTGGACCATGTGATGGTGTGTTGCATCCTCATCGGGAGACGAACCCTGTGAAGGAGGCAAGTTGATGGCATCCAGGTGCTCATGCGTCAGCTCGTACACCCGCAAGATCAAATCCAGCTTCGCCTCCCGCTCTGTCACCGCGGCTTCTCGAGCCCGCAGCCTCTCTTCTTCCGCCTCTGCAGTCCGTACCTGTGTGGCCCATTGCACTGCCCCATGCGGGTACTCATTCGACACCACAGCAGGGGTGCCGAGGGTTGGTGAAGTATGTCGGGTCTGCGCGAGTCGGTCACACGTCTCAGCAGCGAGACGGTGGTAGTACCACGCCTCCGTGCGCAGTCGCAGGGCCTGGAGTTGAAGAAGCTGGAGCGCGGTCGGGAAGCCACGTGACGGGGACACAGAGTCTGCAGCGGTCTTGCACTCGCACAAGCGTCGCACCAGAAACACGAGCTCCGAGCTGGGGTGGGCAACGGTGATGGTGGTGGCGGAGGTGGAGGTTGCTGTTAGAGAGGAGCGCTGCGCACGCAACTCCATAATAGTCGTCAGCAAACGACCTACACTCGCGAGATCGGCGGCCTGAAAGCGGGCTTGCTGCTCTGGTGTTTCGTCAGCGGTCGCCTGCGCAGCTGTAGAGTTCGCCACCGAGGAGGTTGCATCAAAATTGACTTTGTCTGCTTCGCTGCCGAACGGAGCAGCGTCTGTATTCCTCTCTGGCGGTGATTGTTTGCTTAGCAGTTCGACAGAAGGCTGCACGACAAAAAAAGCGCTGTGGCACGGCGTGTCGGGTGTCAGAGAAGCTTGAGGCAGCAGAAGACTCTGACTTGACATCAAATAAAACCGTTGAAAGAGCGCAGCGCTGTCCACCTTACCCTCCTCGATGCTCTGCTGGGCGGTCACCGCCGCCGCCACGACGTCGTGCCACGTCTGTTCGAGCTGCCGGGGCAAAGAAGAGAAGCAGGACAGGCATAGTACATCGGCTGCGGTTAGCTGACCAAAAAAGTGAAGGCCAGCGCTGTGAAGAAGTGCCAAAGCAGAAAGCAACGACATCAGCAAGTTCCACAGAAACTCCTCTGGCCACTCCAACAGCGTTGTGGCCGCGCTTAAGCCTGGGCTAGTGGTGTTACTGTGTTGCATGCTGGCCAGAGCCGCCGTCGCACGACGCAGCTGCTGCGCAAGCGAGAAGGAGGACGCGGACGATGAGGATCCCTGGGATGAGTCGGCGCTGCCATCACTGTAGGATACACTTCCGGCGGCTCTGTGCACAGCCATAGCCGTCATAGCATAAGCCTCCCAGAAAGACACATGTCGCTCGCCAACCTCAGCCGACTCGGCTGACCGGCAGAGAGTCCACACAGATTCCAGTGAGGCGGTCGGTTGCTGGGCTGGGACAATCTCGTCCACACTTCTTTCGATGTGCGTCTCTTCCCCGCCTCGAACCACACTCTCGCTGTTGACTAGCACAGCTTTACGCAGTGGTAAGACGCTGTAAAGGGCCGTCAGCACCGCGGTCGGTGGAAATGGAGAAGTTGCCATCCAAAACGAATCTAAATCGGGTGGCACGCAAACTGCTGTATGGGGACCTGTCGCTCCGGCGACAGATTTAGAGGACGCTGCGTTCCTCAGTCTCTCTCCATCGCCAGAAGACCTCACTCCTTCACTAGTGGATCGAGACGGACAGGCGGAGCGCGATGGTGCAGCCGCTTTAACGTGTGCAGTGAGGTCGTAGCACGACGCCAGAGCGCACGGCTCAATACTTCGAAAAAACTGTGCGTACTGACGGCCAATCCCGTTTAGCTTAGAGGCAAGCGCTATCTGATCATCGTGTGTGGCAGCATCAGTAGGAGATAAAGGAGTTCTTCCGCTGAGCACGTAGTCATCGAGAACAGTGGCTGCCTGACTCCCATTGTTTTGAAGGCCCTTAGTTGCGGTTGAAACACCAGGAGCGCGTGAGATGCGAGGATTCGAATCCATCATAAGAAGGGGTGAGATGCAAAACGCAGAAAAAAGCCGGTGTGCCAAGGCAGCTAATCCCTAGTTTGGTTGCGCGGAATCAATGGGCAGAAGCCGGTTCTGATGTGCAACTTCACGTTAACAAACGTTTGCTTCTTCTACTGCCTTCGATAGCGCACAGAATCAACCTCTTGGTTTCTCTACTCTATCTAATTTGTCAAATCGCAAAGAAAGGAGTCTATCGCTTGCTATACCTCTGACCAAAGTGGAGCTGTGAGAAAAAAAAAAGAGTGAGATACCTGAGGTTGAAAAGAAAAAAGAAAAACGATGAATGCCTAAATGCACCGAAGGGGAAGCAACAGTTGCAAAGGACTCTACTTAAGGGGAAAACTAGAGCTTTCACCTTGAGAAGATTGTCCGTTGAGCGAGCACAATTAGATCAGCTGCTGCGTTACAAACCCCACCCAAAAAAAAAGCTTGCCGTTTTTTGACAAAGATGATAAGAAGCGAATGTTGCGAAGTTTCATAGCACTTTCGCACTTGAGGCTACGAAAGGAACCACACGAGTCGTACAAAGCCTGTATCATCGGTTTGACTCTGGTAAACGCCCTCAGGAAAAAGACGGGGAAGAGAGAGAGTTGAGAGATGAGAGATCCGCGTGAAGCGCATCAACGGCTTTAAAACATCAGAGGAGTGAAAGTGGTCGTTTAAGGGGAGCCTCCATTCCTTGAGGAGGGCACAAACGACCAAGGGTCTTCTCCCGCTTTGACGAATTTAAAACGAAAGACAACGAGTCCCATCTGTAAGAAAACTCGTGCGGTCACAAGCACTGAGAAAAAATGTGTGCGTCGACAGTGCTCCACAGCCGGAAAGAAAAAAAAAACGTCGGCTGCTTGTAGGGAAAAAACAGCGCTGCATCCTAAGAAACGCAGCAAATAGATGTACTTTGTAAAGGAGTCGCAGCTCCATAAAAAGCTTGCCGTGTTGTTGCTATTGTTGTTGTTGTTGTTTTTTGCAGGAAGTGTTGAGAATAAAATGAAAGAAGAAATGAAGCTTCAAGTGCAGAGGACGGCTTACACGATCGGGAAAAAAGGTGCCGAGGCCTTGGTGCTGCGTTGAAACACATCAGCTTGACGCGAAAAGCAGTGAGAGTTTCAGCTGCTTAAACGAGACCGATCTTGTTCGCGGTGTCCAGAGCGTCGTGAGCCGCAGAGAGAGGCGGATGTACGCCTTCTTCAGACCATCGGGGCGGATCAGGGCGTGTTGACCTTCACAGCCTTGACCCTGGTACAGCTTGCGGATCGCCTTCTTGATCTCTGTCTTGTTGGCGCGGGCCGTCAACGATGAAGGTCAGGGTGTTGTTTCTCCTCGATCTTCTTCATCGCCTTGTCCGTCGTCAGCGGGTAGCGGATCACGTTGAACGCAATGACCGTCCTTCGACTCCACCGGTGACGCGGTTGCCTCGGCTTAGCGGTCGCCGGCTTGCGGTAGGTGTGCGGGCGGCGGAACTGGGGTGCGGGTGTACGCCTTGCGGGGTGGACACCTTCACCACCTTGGTCGCCTTCGCGTCCTTCGGCGCAGCCTTCTTTGGCGCGGACTTCTGAGCAGCGGGCATGATGGGTACGAATCTGAATCTTGAGGAAATATGCGACAAAGATGCAGAGTCAGTAAGAAATAAATAGTAGCAAACAAATTGGAGAGGAAACAAAAAAATGACAGGAGCAGTTGAAAATAGTAGATTTGGGAAGGAGAAGTTGATAGAAAGTTGTAAAAGGTGATGAAATTGGAAGAAGAAGCCGAAGGAGTCGTTATGCATTTCCTTTCTTTTTTTTTTGTCAGCCGCAATTGCAGAAGCTGATTCGCTGGGCAGAACGCGTATGTACCCGGAGACTTTCAGCAAGGCAGTGTACACCACTCGGTGCACTGTTACAAAAAGAAGAAAAACTCCGGTTCGATGATTTTATTACCGTTTTTAAGCTTTTTTTATTTTTTGCACGAGACGGGCAGAAATGAGAGAAAAGAGTGTAGCAAATAAAGGTGAACGCAAAAAAAAAGATGTTCGCTGTACGCGAACTGTCGTTGTACGGCGCTTCACTTGGCTAGAGCAGACATTGGCCTCTCCGATAGCTTATAATTGCCATTCGAGGTGTTGTCAGTGAGGTTTGGGGTGAAAAGCAGAAGTTGTTGTACCGCTCGCTTGTGCTTTCATGAAGGCAGTAAAGAGTAGGGAGGAAGGAACAACATGAGGTAAAGGAAAGGCAGGGAGTGAAGTATTCTGCTACATGAGAAGTCGTTGAAGAGAAGCTGAGAGCGAGCAGCCCCGCACATCTTGGTCACAGTGTCTCTTTGAGCAGACCCGTGATGTATTTATTTCTCCTTTCTAACTACTTCGAAAAAAGAGCTACTGGAAAAAAAAGATATTAAGCCTGGGTTCTTTTGTGTCATGCTGATTGAGGCGCTTGTGCGTTTGCTGGAAGCTTGCATTTTGTTGCTTTTCCCACTGTCGCTCTGGCAGGCCGTTATCGCAGCTGTCTTTTTTCTTCTTCGATCAATCACAACTACTTAGATAAAGTTAACTGTTCAGCCCAACACTCCCGGGCGGTAAAAAAATCTATGAGGAAGAAATCGCCTGCGAGGTCAAAAATTCAGCTTTGTAGACAGTATCTCTGCGTCAAATAACTGTCCTTCCTTTGCGCTCGGAACGGAGGATCGATCACATCTTTATTTTACAAAGAGCATAAATCGAGCAAATAAAAAAAAAGGCTTGCTGCGCAGGGAGTATATAAAGAAAAAAAAGCCTGGAGGTTGAAAGATCAACGGGCCTCTCAGTTTCTATAGGGAAGGTCTGCGATCTGGCAACCCCTTCTTATTTAGCTGCTCCATCGCGATCCTCTTTTGCGTACAGAAACCAATACTCAGCATTTTTGCGATCCGACTCCCTGACCTGAAAAGCCTCGTAGACCTTTGTGATAATACGGTTCCACGACGCAATGTACTTGTTGTCATCTAGAACATCCTCCACTGTGAAGTCCTTGATGCAGTCGTGCAGGAGAACGTTGTCTTCAACACCGTTGTTCACTTTCACGTACGTGCCATCCTTGTACCCGCCAAGTTGGCGAATGCAGTTTAGCGTGTGCTTCGCAACGTAATACGCCACCAAGTTGAAGCCAAGGTCCTCAGCGGCGTAGATGACGCTCTCTGTGATGACGTCAAAACGATACGCGTTTGCGAGTTGAATCACGTTTCGAAAGCTCGCAACTGCGTTCTGTGTTTCCGACAGCGGGAAAAAGAGCACACCATGTGGATCACTCGTGCACTCCTTTGGTGGTCTGAACACCTGCACCACTTCCTTGAGGGGCTTCCGAGATACCTCGGGAATGCGCTCTTCTGGGGTCGAGCGCAGCTGCATTGCTCCCGACAACGAGAAGTGAAAGATGTCCACCAACTCAATCTTGACGTTGGCGAGGTCGGGTTTAGCGTTGATGTTCTTCCACCACTTCCATGGATAGGAATCCAGCAACTCCGTTGACTCCATTGTAATAGCAAGTCCCCAGTTATCCAGGGACCGCACTGTCCGCCACGATGGATCGATCATTGCGTTAAGTCCATCCTGCAACTCTGCCAGCGAATGCAGAATGACTGGTGGCAGAGTAACAGTGCGAGCGCGCTTCATCGTGTGCAGTTTCTTTGGGTTTTTCCTTCTTTCAATGTAATTGTGGCTGTCGAGTGCAAACCTGGAGAGGTTGTCCCGGTTGGTTATAGACAGTTTGCTGATTTTGTCGGCAAGAGTTTAACAGTACTCAGGAGGAAGTGAGAATATTAAAATGCGAAAGTTCTGCCATTGTTCGGTAACAAAAAGGAGATTCGTGACAGAATGAACGCTTCTTTTTCTTCTTTTCCTTTCAACCTCCCTACCAACAGGGTCCAGTGTTTTTAATAGCAATATGCTTCTTATCCACAATGGTGGCGTCTTTGCATGAACACTACAAGTTGATAGTCTCCAACTGTCTTATGTTTACGTGCAGTAGGTTGATTTTCGACTGTTTTAATGGATCACCTCATTGGGGCGTTGCCGCCACAACCGCTCCAGTCGAAAACGCCGCGCAACCACGCGAAGCAGAATGAGTTTTAAAACCGCAGGCTGGCTTTCCATTGACGCACGCCAGCGTTTCTCCCATTCGCCTCGGTGAAACCAGCAACGCTCGCTCGTGTGCCCTTTGCGCCGCGCTTTCTGGGGCGCGGGGGGAGGGGGGGCGNGCGCNCGTCGGTCGGTCGGGTCGGAGGGGCGTGGGCCTGCCCGGAAAGCCCACCCGGGGCCGCGCCCCCCCGCCCCTCCCTTAAGAGGGGGAAGGAGGAACCCCCCCCCCTCCTCTTACGCCCAAGAGGAAGCCGCGGCGTGGGAAGCCGAGCATCCATTCCCACGAAGAAGAAACACAAGCAGGGGGGAGACAAAAAAAAAAGCGTGGACAACGCAAAGGGAAAAGCGAAGCAACAAAAAGAGCGAGCCGCGAGGGCGGCGAGAAGGAAAGAAAGAAGAGGGTGGAGGAGAGGAAAAGAAATGGCGTCTGGCGGTTCGCGGTGGCAACATGAAGATCACCACGACGGCGTCTTAGCGACAGCCTGGGCCATGCACGCACGCGGCTGTCTCTCGCTGCGCTTTCGTTTTCCTGTAGCGCAGATGACGCGGGGTTCAACTCTTTTTTGTTCTTGTTTTTACGTTTCAGCAGAAGTGTAGTACAAGTGGGATTAAAGAGCCGTCACAAAGAGAAAAAAAAACTACATAGATCACCTCCATCTTTAATAACAGCCAAAACGGGGAAGGCGCCTGAGGAGGAGCACCTGAAGCAACTCGAAAAAAAAAATGAAATCCCCAATAAAGCCCCGCAACAGAAATGATCTGCTTCGACAAGAGGCTAGGGGGATAGAATAAAAGAAGCAAGGCAGTCAACACTTCAAGTCCGCAGCAAACCGAGGGCAGGTTAGCTGACAGGGCGGGTGTACACCGCAATCAAGTCACGTAGATGTTGCAGCGTTGTCTTCTGTGCCGCGGCCGGCGGCTGCCCACCGCTTTTGGTGCCACTCGTCGATGTGGAGCTGGCCACGCTGGCGGTGTCGTCGCTATCGCTGTCGCCGTCGGCGCCGAGCGACGTGCCGACAAACTCCATCAGGTTGATGTCCGCCATTGCCTTCTCCACGCGGTTGCGCATCATGTCCGACGTGATGGCAGGGACGGCCCGACTCTCGCCGAGTTGCTCTTCGAAAAAGTGGCGCACCACCCGCAGCAGCCCGTCCGGGATGAAGGAGGCGCCTGCACCGAAGAGGTCGCGCTTCGCCAGCACCGTGTTGGTCGACGCTCCCGCTGCCGCAAACGACGTGGTGTTCTCTGTGGCGGCGGGCGGCGTGCTAACGCTGCCGTTGCCTCCACCTGCCTTCGCCTTCCACGAGGCAGCGCCGCGAGCGCCGGTCGCGCCAGCAGCAGCACCAGCGGAACCCCCTTTTTCCTTGCTGGCAGTCGACAGGTGAATGGTGCCCTCCGTGGCGAAGAGCACGTCAATCGCGGTCAGCGACGGCGGGATCGTGTCAGCTGCTGCGGTGGCCATCGCCGTTTCCACAAAGTTGGGCCCTGCAGATGGGCTTAGAATGCCACCGCACGTCATCCACTCCAGCACCGCGATGGGCGGGAGACCGTTCACCAGGTACGAACTCACGACAGCCTCATCAGCGCTGGCGCCAGCGGTGGTGCGAGCGGAACCCGCTGCAGCGCCGCTGGCGCGGGGTCGCGACACGCGGCCTCCGGTGAAGAGCGGCGCCCAGAGGTAGAGGAAGAGGGAGAAGAAGAAGAGCTGCTGCCGCAGCACCGACTCATCCGCGCGCCACTGCGCCACTGGGCAGTCGTAGACAGCCGACCACGTCTCGGGGCGGCACAAGCCGTCACGCAGCACCCGCATCACCAAAAACTGCAGCAGCGCGAGAGCAGTGACGTAGTTGCCGCCGCCCGCACACCACCCGGCAAGGGCGGTGTCCTCCTGCGGTGTGATACAGCCTTGGATGGGGAAAGGCAGGCCGTTCGCGAGAAACGTCGCCGCGCTGCCCTGCGCCTCGGTAGCGCGTTGGTTGATCGTCGCGCTCGGCGTCACCAGCCGCTCCTGAAAAAATGTGAGGAGGTGCAGCGAGACTTGCACACACCAGTGGAAGAGGAAGACCTCGTCCTTGCGGTGGTCCCACATGTCGCCTATCGGGAACTCGGGGTAGCTGCTGAGCCGCCGCCGCACCGCCCAGACACCGCACGGAGCACCCGTGGCGCTGTCCACCGTCGTGGCGGAGTCCACCACGAAGCGGTGCACCGTGAAGCCGGCAGGGGTGCGATATTTACGGTCGAGCAGCGTCATGACCAGCTTAAGCAAGCGCTCCTCCCGCACACCACCTGCGTCGGCAAAGAATGTGACGCCTGTAGCAACACCACCACCACCGTTGCTGCTGCTACCGCTGTTTGCACCGGCAGCTGTCGGTGTGCCCCCCGCAGCGCCGGTGCCGTTCGTGACGGGGACTGACAGCAGCACGGAGGCCGCGTCAGCACCATCCCTCGCACCCTTCTTCACTGCATTGAGTGTATTCTGCGCAGCGGCGGCGGAGGCGGCCGCCGCGACGGCGGTGAAGGACGTGTTGCTGGTAACACGACTCGTCGCCGTTGTCGGTGAGAAGTTGTTGCCGCTGATGCTGGCGTTGTTGCGCTCCAGCGCACGTGTGCCAAAGAGTACGCTCTGCTGCGGCGCCAGCAGCGGACTTGTGGCACCCGCCATACGCGAGGTCGTCGACGCCGGCGCCGCCTTCTTTGCCGGCGCCAGCACGCTGTTCGCATGCAACACGTCGCCGCTCAGCAGCAGTGTCGCACACATCCACCCTTGTACCAGCCGCGGCACCTCGCGCTGCAAGCGTTCCAGGTGCTGCGTGCGAAAGCCCAACTCGGCATCGGCCAGCATGTGCGCCATCGCACCGCCGCGGGTGAAGTACGAGATCCATACACCCATGTCTAGCACATCAGAGAGGAGGCCCAGCGAGCCGTCCAGCACCCACCCCGGCGCGTTCACCGGGTCGGAGAAGAACGGCTTGTCGGATATCGCACCAGCCTTGTTGCCGGTGGGCGGCGGGAAGACGCGGCGATGATGCGTCATAAAGGCTTCGGAGGACAGGAAGCGCACAAGACCACGGCGCTGCCGCAGCAGCCCCAGCATCATCGTGGTAAAGAGGTTGCACAGCACCACGTCGATGGACTCCGTCACCATGGCGCTCGTCAGCAAGTACGCCACACATTCCATCTGTTGCACACGCATCGCCGTCGCGGCTGATGCGTTGGCGCCTTCCTGCTCCTGCGCCGCTGCGGACGCCATCACCTCCGCAGGGAGACTCGCGGTTCCTGTGAGGGCGGCGACGTAGCCGCAGAGCGACTGCAGAAGGCAGATCTGTGTGCTGGAGCAGCCGTTGGCGTATCGCAGGAAGCGGTACACCTCGGTGGGGAGCGGCGGCGGAGGCGGGAAGCCGCTGAAGAGAAGAGCAGTGAGCGCCGAGGAAGCGGCTGCCTTAGCAGCAGATGACGATGTCGATGATGAGTCACCACGGCCGCCGGCACCCGTTGCCGCAGCAGGCACCACCCGTCGCGACGTTGCGCTCGGCGGCGGTGACGACACCTTCGCCGCGGTGTTGGCGCCTGCTGTGCTGAACAGCGAGGACGAGGCTGGCGCCAGCAACAGCTGAATCAGCAGCGAATGGCCGGACAAGGGAAACGTGCGAATCCGTTGCACCATCTCCTGGCAGCTCGCACGCACCTTACGCGCCACGTCGTCACACTTGGAAGGGACATAAGGAGGCATGATGCGCAGCGGTGGCGGACGTGGCGGCATGTTTGGCCCAGTCGCTGCGGCATCAGCACCGGTGCCTTTGGCGTTCTTCTTCGCATCGGCCGCTGCGGACGGTGAGGTGGGCGAGGTGGAGAGGCTCGCCATGGCAGTCGCGTACGCTACGGTGGCCTCGGCAGTCGCTGCGATCGCCGCCGTGTTGGCCTCGTGCAGCTCGTAGAACATAAGGCTGCCCATGATGAGCTGCTCCATCATGGCCCGTCCACCGTGCTCCACCTTCTCCCCTGTCAGCCGCGTGAAGTCGTCTTCGAGGATCACCAGACTCGGTGTCAGCTGCCGCAGGATAAGGGTGTCGCAGCCGGCAAAGCCATCCGCGCTCAGCGCCTGCATCACCCGCGAGGTCTGCGAGATCATCTGTGCAGCTTGGCGGATGCGGGTGGGGTCGCCGCCATCGGTGCCCGTGCCGAAGCTTAGCAGGTGTGTCGCCAACACATCGCAGGCAAAGCGCTCCACATTACGGCGCACCCACAGCAGCGCTGCCGAGTTAGGTGGGATAAGCTTGCCGGCCACCGCTGCCGCCGCCGCCGCGTTCTTGCTTCCACCACCACGTCCTGCAGTCACAGCACCAGCACCGGCAGCAGCGCCGGTCTTGCGCTTCGGGTCGTCTTTGGTGGCGGGGCCGGCGATGCTGCTGCCCGGCACGGCGGCGTCTGTCATGAAGGTCTTCGCCGCATCCAGCGCCAACCCCAGTGCGTGCTGCCGACGCACCGTGGCACGGGTGACACGGACAAGGTAGTCAACAGCGATAAGGCTGGCGTACTGCGGATTGACGCGTGCCTGCAACTTCTGCACCTCGTTGTGCAGCCACGGTGTCTGCATCGTCAGGAAGACGGCGGCGGCGCTGCGGGAGCGGCCGAAGCGCAGCAGCAGCTGAACTAGTGGCACGTGCAGACTCTCCACAAACATCGGCGTGACAGGAATCCTCACAACGTTGGAGATGACGCTTCCTACCAGCGCTGCTTCGAGGTCGAGCAAAAATGGCAGGCAGCCCTTCTTGGTAGCCTCGTCGGCGAGACGGTAGAGCAGCTCCGCCGCATCGACGTGTCGCCGCTCCGTCAGCAGCTGGCTGACCTCCTCTCGCACAATGTCGACAAACGACACCGTCTCTGTGGCTTCTTTCTCCGCCTTGGCAGCTGCGCTGGTGACGGCGTTGGCGGCCTTATGTCCGGCAGCCCCGATCTGCGTTCGTCGGCTGTTCACGCTGCTGCCGCCACCGCCACCGCGTGCGTCGGCGCGGTCTGCGCCGCTCGCAGACGCCACCGCGGCTGCCGTTGCTGCGGGCGACGCGCAGGCCAGGCCGATCGTGTAGCGCCACTGCCGCACCGAGGAGACATTCAGTCCGCGTGTCGTGGGCCGAGTCGCACCGGTGCTCGTTGCCTCCCCCGCTACCCCACCTCCACTGTCACCCTGCGTAGCTGCCGTGCTCGATGCGCCGCCACCAGCACCAGTAGGCGAAGGGGCAACGGCGGCGCCGCCCTCCACGCCACTGCGCTGCACCGTCGAGGCCCACGTGGTGGCCTGGGTCGATGACACACCCGTAGCAACGGTTTCTGTGGAGGTGCTCTCGCTGCTGCCCATCCACGCCCCGTCGCCCGTCAGCTCCGCATTGTCGCTGCTGCTGCTCGTGTAGCGGTGCGTGATGCGGCGGGAGACGAGGCTCGGCCGTGCCAGTCGCCGCGGGTCGCCCTCGCCCAGTGTGCTGCTCAGCGTCGAGCTGAACACGTTTGCATGTGCGCCGCTGGTGCCTGCGGCGCCGGTTGGCCTGCCGCCACCAGCGGTCGAGGGAGAAGCGTTTGTGGTGATACCATTCGAGGAGTACTTGCTGATGCTAGAGATGGCGGCTTTGGTGCCCTGCACGTTCGCCTTGAGGGCCTCGACAAGATCGCTGGCGCGGTCCACGTCGCGGAAGAGCAGCAGGAAGCTGCTGGCGTGGGTGAAGACAGAGGTGTGCAGACGCTGCGTGGCAATCGTGTGGTCCTCCGTCAAGTCGTGGTCCAGCTTGAGGAAGTTGGCCTTATTATCAGTGATGAGAGTCGCGAGAAGTTCATCCTTGTCAAACGCAGCAGCGGCGGACATGGCAGCGGCGGCCGCCTGCCGCTGCTGCTGCGCTGTTGCACCACGCGGCAACGCTGGTGCTACGGTGCCCGGTGCGTAGCGCTCCTGTATCAACGCCTCCCGCTGCGAAAGGAGCTGGTCAGCACGCGACTTGTCCTGCCGCTGCTGCTGCATGCGCTGCGACAGCCGCTGAGCATCGTCGCGGGCGGCGGTGGTGCCACGACGGTTACTCGTAGTTGCGGGTGTGGGAGACGTAGATGTGGTGGGTGCAGCTATGTTACCGCGATCACTGCCCTGGGGACGCGGTGTGGCGGCGGCGGAGGGACCGTTGGAGGCGGCTTCAGCGTCGTCCTGCCGCTTTGCACGGCGGCGCGAGCGTGCAGTGCGCACCTGCCGGCGACGCTCAGGGTCCATGGCTGACGTGCCGGTCAACGCGCGTTTTTTTTTTGTATGTCTGTATCTATGTATGTGTGTCACCACAATGTGGAATGAGGCACTCTACGGGGTGTATGTATGTGTGTGTCTTCCAGACAACGTTGCACACACCGTGGGGAGGTAGGTGCTGAAGGTTCCACACTGCGTATCAGCTCTCCAGGGGTTCCGTGCTGCCAACGCGCGCTGAATGCGCAATCCAGCTAGAGTTGCAAAAGCAAACAAATGAAAATAAAACAAACTAACAAAAAGGCCACGGTGATGGTGGTAGTGGTGAGACTCTCTTCGACGTGCTTCTCAGCGTTGTGTTGCATAGGCGAGACGTGAGGAAGAGGAGGGAAGAGGGAGGAGTGGGGGAGACCAACGCAGGAGCGGCGCAATGATAGGAAGCAGCAGCAGAACAACAACAAAAAAGGAGCACATAGTCACCGTACTCTGCGTTGCTTTGACGATGCTCTTCTTCCCTGAGCAGCTTCCTTTGAGTTAATTCGTTTTTCTGTTGTTGTTTTGTCGATAAGGGAAGAAACGGCAGGGAATCAATGAGAAGCCGTACACGAAAAACAAGTCACAAAGTTGGAGAGAGGATGGATAAGAGGATCAAAGAAGCACACTCACACGCGCACACCGAAGGCCGGCACCGACCGTTTGCGCTTCCCTCCCTCCCCTTGCCTTCGGCATTTCCTACTGCGCATCCTCGTCGCTGCTGGAGCTCTCATCAGTGTTCGACCCCGCGGCGACCTCCTCCTCCGCGGCGCCATCCTCGTAGCGATCTAGATGCTCCTCAACCTGATCATTGCGGAAGAGAATGAGGCAGTGCAGGTTGCCGCGTTCTTTCTTTGGCTTTGCACCCCCTGGTACGGCCGCCGTGGTTGGACTTGTGGGTTTGGGAGACACCACAGGACGATCGGCTGGGAGAGGCGACGCGGACCCCGCCAGCACAGCTGACTTTGGATGCTCAATGACAGCAGCAGGAGAGGGAAGCTGTGATGCAGCAGTTGCAGTAGCAGCGGCAACGCCGGTAATCTCGCCAGCATCTGAAGCTTGAGTAACGGGGCTGGCAGAAGGCTCTGCTGTCTCAGCAATTACGTCATCGTTGGCGGCAGCGTCTGCTCGTGTGCAGGGCGGCGCAATAACGTCACCTGCATGCCCGCCCATCGTGTTGGGCTCCTGGGCTGTGAAAGATGAGTGACCGCTTGCCGCTGCATGAGTGGGAGGAACGCCTCCTAGCTCAGCCGTGGCCTGTGGAGTCGTCTCCGCACCCAGCTCCCTCTGCGTTGCTTCGGAGGACGCTCCTGCCGGCTCTCGTTGGATTGACGCCACCGATACCTCGTCGCGCGTGTTCGAACCACGCAGCGAGGCAGGCATCGGAATAAACAGCGTTGGCGGTGGTGGCGTCAGCAACGGCGTGGCACTGGACTCCGCGCCCACGCCCGGTGCCTCTCCCTGGGTCTCCGCCTTGCAGCTCGACTGCATGGCATCCGACGGAAGAACCGTTCGATCCCGTGTGGGGTCTGCCTCTGCAGTTGCTGCTGTCTTTTTCGGCTTTGGCTCGCGTCGCTGCACGCCCTTCTCTGGATGCCGGATGTTGAAGTACAGGGGGGACTTACACTCGATGTCCTTCACGACCTGCTCCCACTTACGGGCGTACATCGCCTCGTGTCGACCGCGGCTGACCTCGCCGATAAAGATGGTCGTGTCGCAGCTCGCAACTGGCACGGTGGGCTTCAAGAAGTCGGTCTGCGCGTGTGGAATTTCCTGGTAGCCCACCGGCACCATGTAGTGGTTGTAGCAGTGGTAGATTAGCGCACAGTGAGGGTCGCGCAGGGCTGCCTTCACTGCCACCAGCGCCGCTGTATTGTCGGGGTAGAGATGGGTGGTCTTGCCGTGGCCGTGCGCCTTGTAAAGAATATGAGCCCGTCCACGCAGCCCAAAGTGTCGGTTCAGCGCATGGAACCAGCGGATGAGGGTGCTGTTACCCGTAAAAGGGCCCCACGCAATCTCGCCAAATGGTGGTTCGAAGCCGAGGATGGACATCAGCTCCTCCTGCGAGTGCGGGGGCCGTGTGGCACCCACCGCACTCTCCCCCAGCCAGCTGTACAGGTAGTTGTAGATGGAGGTGAGGGAGGCGATGCCGCAGCCGCGCGGGTACTGCTTGTTCACACAGAGAAGCCGCGGCAACCGCAGCACGAGGCGCTGCTCCAAATCCGCACGCGTGGTCGTCAAGTTTGTCGGGACTTGTGCTGCACGATCAGCGAGGCCGTCAAGCTGGACGACCTGCAGCGCGGCCCCGTCGTGCAGCCCTGCCGCTGCCACTGCAATGTTGCCCTCGCTGTCTGCGCCGAGGCCCAGCACTGCGTCGCCAGCCCGCCCTGTCACCACCACCGACGCCGCCACACTACCGCCGGAGGCTTGACTACGAAGGCGGGATTCCTGGATGGCGTCCTTCTCTTTCTTTGTCATCTTTCGCTTTGGCTTTGGCTTGCTGGTGCCGAAGTCCACAATCCATGCCTGCGCGTTCGAGGCAGCTGCTGCTGCTGGTGCTGTGGGTGGTAGTAGCGAAGGTTCTGATGTGGCAGAGTTGACTGCGAATGCTGGGCTCTCCTCCCCTGCCGTCGCCTCAGCAGAAGGCGGGGTTTTCCCGCTCACGACAACATCTGCAGCGACGTTGCTGTCCTTAGAAAGCGCCGGAGAGGACGACGCGTGCGCTTCGATGTCGACCGCTGCAGAAGCACCATCGGCTTCACGTGTCGAAGGGGCAACCGGCGATGCGATGATCTCGTTGGCAGCCTCCAAAGCACCTATCATGGCGCCAGTTGCCGTCTCGTCCCTTGGACGCTCTATGCCCTCCTCCTCTCCAACCACCTCGTTTGCGAGCGCGCGAATTTGGCCTACATCGCTGCCAACCTCTGTAGGTCGCTCCTCCACTGCGGGTGATGTCGGAAACACTCCGCCTTCCATTTCAGCCGCACATGCCAAGTCCTTCGTGGGGCTTTTCTCCGAACTTGCCGGTACCCCTCCTGTCGGCTGCTCTGGCTGCCCTGGTTGCCACTGTTGCAGTGGACAGGGGAACGCAGAAGAGCGTGTCTCTCCATGGACCTCGGCAAGTCCGTCCACCAGTGCGTGCGGCTGGGTTGGTGGTGCGGGGCCGTTCGCTACATCAGCATCTTTTAACGCAACAACGACATCCGCCACAGGTGCCTCGCCAGGCTGTTGGGCTGCGACTGTATTCGGGCCAGCTTGGAGAGGGGCTTTCACAGCATCCTGCTGTCGATCAGCTGGCGCTGGTGCCAAAGCAGGGGGCGCGCCCCACGCGCCGTCATATGCGTTGTCGCGGAGAGACATGGAGATGAAAGATAAGCGATGGGTAGGGAAGGAGGTGGCAATAAGAATATCAACAACAACAGTAACAGAACCAAATATATATATATGTGTGCGTTTATGTGTGCACTGGATAAAGAGAGAAGGGGAAAGAAAGGAACAGCGACCTCTCCCTCGTAATTACTATTGCCGCTGTCGCAAGCACGTACAATCTGCAATGGGCGTGTGTGCACAGGCCCCTCGCTTTAGTTCTGAATTAAAAAAGGAGGATATCGACACACACAGGCAGGTAGACACATATATGTATGCGGGATGTGTTGAACAGGGAAGTCAAAGATCAAAGAGGAAGAAAAGCGGAAGCAGTCGTTTCGGGAAGGTGACGTGCATTGATAACACAAAAAAAAAGCACAGCAGCTGCAGTGACGCCCGCCACCTTCAAGCGTAAAAGCGGCTCCGATGTGTCAGAGACGGGTGTGAGAAGGATGGATGATCTTTCGCCTCTTCCTCCTCCTCCGTCACCTTTTGTACATACACATGCGCCACCACCCCACAGCGCCTTCTTCTCCCTTCCACGTCCTTTCATCACCAGACTTATGAGCAGCGGATCTGCTACCGCTGCGCGGACGGGTGGCCCGCGACGCACTTCCTTTTCAAGGGCGGGAACACGCGCAAGCCAGAAGATGGGGAAGTATCGCTTTCATCCCTTGTTTTCCTTTGTTCTCCCTCCCACTATTTTCTTTTTATGGTTACCACTGCGTCGATGTGTCGACGCGTGTTGGGCACAAACACGCACACGCACACGCACAAAAGTACCCACCAGCAACACCACAGACCTCCAAGAAGAGAGACAGAGATAAAAACAAAGAGAGAGAGAGACGAATACACTGAAGACTTTGTGATGTGAAAACCAGAGAACGAGAGAGGGAGAGAGAGGGAGGGAACACGCAAGCCACTCAGTCCCCTACTCTCAGCAGCAGCAGGACCATGGTTTAGGGGACAACTCTCTCTTTCATGTCATCATGACGACTTATTCAAAGGGGCAGCTGGTTGTCGTCACCTTCGTCGGCCGATCCGCCTCGATGTCCGCCACCAGCGCGTCGTAATCCTCCTTGCTCATTGTGGCACGCCAGTACGCCTTGTGAATCGCCTGCCGCAGTAGCGCGTACTGGTGGTCGCACATGTAGAGACACCGCAGCTTCCACACATCGGGCGTCCATATGAGCACGATGCTGCCCACGCAGAGCCACGGCACCCACCAGCGCTGCATCAGCGGCACCCAGCCGGGGTGCTGCCGGCGGAACAACCACGAGTTCACCTTCGGCGGTGGCGGCGGGGCGGAAGCGGCAGCACCGGTCTTCCCCCCGGCAGCTGTCTTCGTAAACTCCGGCAGCTGCGCCGGGTCGATGGCGGACGTCCGTTCCACCTTAAACCCACGCGAGGTCTGCGATGTCTGCTTGTGCAGGTATGTCCCACCCACCTGCATCGCCGCCGCTGCTTCCTCAGGGGTGAGGTGCAGCCCGGAGGGGCCGGAGGGCGGAGCCGCTGATGGCGTCGTTGCATCCGCCGGGAAGACCGTCGTTACAGCGTCCGCCTTGGAAGCAGCAGCAGCGGCGGCGGCGGTGGCTGCCTCGTACTCCAGTGCGCGCTTCGCGTGGCGGCCAAAGTAAGGCACCTTACTCCACCACTTCGTAGCGTACGCCTCCATCGCCTTCGCATTGGCGATGTCGTACGCGAGAATCTCCTGTTGAATGTCACTTACAAAGGCCTCGGCGGCTTGCAGGTCGGCCGCCTCAGGGCTGTTCGCAGCGAGGCCCTCCTTTGGGATGCCGAGGATAAAGTTGCGGGTCATGGTGTTCGCCTGCTGGGCGGGGCTGCCGCTGGTGGCTGAACCAACGTTGGGCAACGAGCCCGAAGACGACGCTGCCCGGCTGCTCATCGTACACTACCAGCACAGAAAAAAAGAAGGGGTGGGGTGAAGAGAGAGAAAGAACGTACTGCAATGAAGAGAGGGAGAGTGCAGCTTTCTTTTGCTGTTGATGTTTGTTCGTTGTTGGTTGGGGCGGGGGGCGGGGGGCTGCTGTTACGAAATACAGGCGGTATAAAGCAGCACACAAAAACAGGGAGGGGCAAAAGCGCCCACGAAGTGACGTAGAGTACATGTGGGGGAGGAAGGGCAAGGATAGGATGACGAAGACGACGACGACAACGATGAGGTCGATCAACCACGACTGCTCTTAGGCACGTACATATCTAAGACCTGAGGTGCCTCGCTGGGGACGGCATGGAATAGCAGAAGCATTGGGGTTTCTGTTGTTGTTGTTCTCCGAAGATGGAGATGCATATCCTGGGATGGTCAGGAATGCACCATTACGACAACGATACAATCAGCTCAGCAAGGAACGGCACTACGCTGTTCTCCTCTCGTTAAGGGAGATGTGTACGTGTACATGTATGTGTACGTGCGGGTGTGCTGATGCCCAGCCTGGGGCAACGGGCCGACAGCGCATCCCGTAGGAAAGGAAAAACAACAACAGACGGAAATTAAGTCATCCTTGATACATCATGAAAGAAAGCTTCTCAGCACAGCGCCTCCAAAGCGGCCATGACTCAGATGCACTTCACGTAGTGACGCCAACAATGACGGAGCATTGCCTCCGGAGGGCGGTGTTTCCACTGCTGCTGCTGCTGCTGCTGTATTTAATAGTGCTTCCTCATCTATCGACCGGCATCCGCGCAACCAGATGCGTTGGAGAGACGTCGGTGCGGAGTGTGGATGTGGTGTAAGTGGTGAGCAGAGGACAGGCTCGCTGCTGTCATTGCAGCCTCCGTCTTCTGTGGAGCTGCGGCGCTCTCGCAGGGAAGCAGAGGTCGATGCCGGTTGCGAAGGAGAGGGAGGAGAAGAGAGGGAAGGGAGGAGGTTCAGCCGCGTCACTGCGCATGCCGAGTACGTGCTGTCCCCGATCGCCGCTGGTCTCGCCTTTGCCGTCTGAGGAGACATCAGCAGAGCGCGCAAATCGCCTCCTGTAACAGCTGTTCTCGACAGGTTCAGCTCTGTTAATCCGCTCATGCAGCGCAGCAACGCAAAGCCACTGCCAGCGTTGTTTCCGCTCATGTTTGGGACAGCAAGCGGTGGCAGCCGCCTCGACAGCGGCGAAGACGAGGGCCATGGCGAGGTGGCCCCGGCGGCGTCCGCGTCACCCGACATCAGATTGCTCTGCACAGGTGCAGATGACATCGCCTGAGCACCGCTGCCAATTTCTGTACAGCCGGCCAGGGACAGGGAGCGCAGGCAAGGGCAGGCGGCGAGAAAGTGGAGTGCCTCCGCGTTTGTCAGCCCAACCGCTTCTGTAACCGACAGTTCTCGCAACGCAGTGCGACACTGCTGATGTTGCTGATGTGGTGGTGGTATCGACGACGGTGATGTCGCTCTCGCGCGCGAACCCTCCTTCGCCTCACCATTTCCCTCATCCCATCGCATAAGGACCAAGAAGCGCAGCGAGGTGAGCCGACGGCAATTGGAAAGCTGCAACACCTCCAGGCGAGGAAAATAGCGGAGCGCCTCCAACCCCTCCGAGGTGACGTCCGTGTTGGACAACGTCAGCACCCGCAGCGTCGATGCAAATGCAGGTAGTCTGGGCCCGGCTGACACCACCGTAGTGTGAGGCGAGGCAGCGGACGAGTCTTTCGTCGTCGGTGCAACACCGCGACTCCCCTGCTGCTCGCTCAACTCCTTCTCTCTACGGAGGACGTTCTCGCCTCCGCAGGGATACCAGGCAGCAAGGGTGCGCACCTTGGTGCTGGCCACGTTCAGCACCTCCAACGACGTCCACCACGCCGTTGCCGCCGTCAACGCTGTTTCATCCACGTTCGTGTGGTACAGGTCGAGCTCCACAACTTGCGTGAACCAGCGTAGCGCCGCCAGCTGCGCCACGGCATCGCAGGAGCGCAACAGCAGGTGACGGAGCTGCGGTAGCACCGCGGGGGGAGCGAAGGACGCGTTCGGATGGGTCACCCGATCCGGTCCCCAGGCCGCGTTCACGACTGTTGGGGCTGCTGCTGCTGCGCGGCCTCGGCGGCCGTCTGTCAGCACTGCTGCATCTTGCAGCTTCACCGTCGCAGCATCCACCACGAGCCCCTCAACGCCGCCAGCGCTCAGGTTGCTGCACAACGACACATCCAGCACGCTGAGGCCTGCCGCCGCCACCGCCACCGGAGAGGCAGTGCGAACGCGACTGCTGCTGCCACTACTTCTACCAAAGCTACCAAAATGGCGTCCTTCCTCGCCACCGACAGCGCTACTCATCTTTCTCCCCGTGTGCTCGGGCTCCACGAAAAAGGCTGGCAGGTGTGTCAGCGCCAGACACCCTTGCAAGCGCAGCTGTCGCAGCGTGCGAGAGTGCCGCAACGACGACACGCCGTCCACCGTCACACCGGTGCGGCTCGCATCCAGCGTATGCAGCGAGGGCAGCTGCGCGGCAACGTTCAGGTCTGTGAGAGCGCTGCAGCGGTCGAGCACAAGACACTCGAGACTCGCGATGTGTTGCAGCGGCAACACACCATCGTCTGTAAGGGCGGTGCTCGTGGCGATCAGCACCCGCAGCGAATTCAGCAGCGGAGCCGTGGTGCCGTCTGCGTCGTCACTTCTCTGAAGAGCAGCAGAGGGAGGCGACACGGGAGCAGGTGTGTCTCCCTCTGACTCGTTTGTAGCTGCAGCACGACGACTGTCCACGTCTTCCTCTTCATCGACAACCGCAGCGAGGGGTTCAGATGTGCCTGTCGAAGCAGGCAAGACAGTGATGGCTGGAATGCCGCCGGCAGTGTGGTGCCGTATCAGCCGCGCTGTCGAAGGCAGAGACGCCGGCGCTGACAACGACGATGGCTGCTGCTGCTGCCGCTGCTGCTCGACGGTGTCCTCCTCTTTCTTCCAGAGCTGGTCGATGCGCCGGAAAGACGCGCAGCCCTCCACCTTAAGCCACGCGAGCTGAGCGCAGCTGCCCAGCGGGTACAGCGCGGGTCCCTGCACGGACGAAAAGGAGAGGTTCAGCTCGCGCAGGTGGCGCAGCAAGGGCAGCCACCGCACCTGAGATAGCCGCGTGCAGCCCTCCAGGGAAAGACGTCGCAGCATCTGCAGCGGTGGCACGTCCTTCGCCGCGTCCTCGTCAAGCACCTGGGTGTAGGAGAGATCCAAGTCTATCAACGTCTCCGACCAGTGCGAGGAGGGGCGCCTCGGGCGGCTGTGGTGGCGGTCGTGACACTGACGGTGCTGACGACGACGCGAGCGAGTGTCAGTGGCTGCAGGAGATCCAGCACGCACGCCTGCGACAACGGAGGGCGAAGTGCCGACCTCCTTGTCCGTCCCCGTGTGGAGACGAGTACGCGGCTCGCCGGTTGATGTCATCGCCAGAGAGCGCCGCTCCCCTAACGCTGTTCGCAGCTCAGCGAGCGTGGCGTCGATCGAGCGATTCACGTCCGCCTGTGTCCGCAGAGGTTCTGTGTGCTGCGTCGTGCTGGACACCGACGGTGGTTGCAGGGTGATCGTCGTGTCGGTATGGGTGGCGGTCACGCTTGAGGAGGACGAGACGACATTGCCGTTATTGTTATCGCTGCCCTCCTCACGCTGCTCAGCTTCGTTTGTGTGGCACCTCAAAGACGAGCCCGCGGGGAGAAGAAAAGAAGAAGGGGGTATCGCAGGCAACTCGCCAGCCGCAGCTGCCACAACGCTTTCCATGAGTCCTACCTCACCAGTCCCAGCGCTGCGTCGAACACCCGCGCGCGTAGCATCACGAGCAGGCGACGCAGCTGATAAAAATGTTACGTCGACCTGTGAGGTGCTCGCTGGTTTGGCGCGGATGTGGCCGGCATGCTCGCCGCCGGCGTCCCCCAGCACCACATCACTCGGGCGGAGGATGAAGACGGCCTGCCGACGCTCCGCGGCGTCACTCTGCGCAGCCTGCCACAGCGACAGACGCATTTCCGCCTCGCCTTCTTCCTCTGCGGCGAAGAGGTCGATTTGGCTGTTTTGCAGCTCACCGTGTGACGTCTCCGGTGGCGGTTGTGGTGCTTGCACGGAGGGCGGTTGAGTACTACGGCTATGCATGGTACCCTCCCCCACGTCAGATCGCATGCTCTGTGCACCACCGTCCATCCCCTCTGCGATTTCGTCCGCCTCGTCTGCCTCGTCCACCGCGGCGTCGCTGCGACGCGAGCGCGGCACCAGATGAACGCGTCCCGACCCTTCCATCGCGCGTGCCGCTGCAGCTGATGCGGAATCGACTGCTGGTGGCAGGGGCAGCCCACCACGCTCGCCGTTGAAGCCGCAGCCTCTCCGCGACGGGGAAGGCAGAGGGGCATTCGACTCCGCCTTTGGTGGCAGTGTCGGTGGTGGACACTGTGCCGCACTCAGCACCGCGCTCTTCACCGGTGCAGCAGTGACAACGGTAGTGGTGGTTGTGGTTGTCGCAATGGAGGAGCTCTCCGACGGTGTGGGGCAGAGGAAGGAGGTGCTGCGCAGCCGGTCATTCATGGCGAGGGACAGGTGCGTGACATCGGGGCAGTACCGCGCCAGATCGCGCAGCTCACTCGCTGACAGCGAGGCGTGGGTCAGCCGCACAGAACGCACCTCGGGATGCCCGGGCAGGAGGGCGGCGACGGCGGTGTCGGCAGCGCAGCCGTGCACATGCAGCTCCGCGACGGGCGACGGCAACGCAGGAAGGAGGGGCGATGGCAACGGTGGTGGTGGTGGTGGTGGGACGGAGGTCCCGTCACCTGCGCCCCTCGCACGCGCCGCGACACCCACTGCCACCTGGTTTTTCGCGAGGGAACGTGAAGACGCGGTGGGGCTTAATGAGAGGGCAGCCGCTGCGACGACACTGAACTCTGCTGCTGTGTCACCCTGACGCCCAGCACCACCTGCTCTCGCACGTGCCTCCCCGTTGTCTGTGCTGCCCTCACCACCGGTGGTGTGGTGGTGGGCCTCGGTGCCATCCGACTCCGCTCCCAGCGTGCTCCACAGCGCGTGCACGTCTGCCGCGGAGTAGCGCAGGAGACTCAGCGACACCGGCAGAGCTCCCCGGTGCAGCCACCACAGCGCGTGGCGCAGCGCCTGTAGCCCAGGAGGGATGGCAAGGGAGGAAGGGGAGGAAGGAAAGGGGGAAGGAGGGGTGGAGAGGGTTGGGGGTGACGCTGTCGCCATCATCGTGGCGGATGCAGCGGCGCTGTTCGGCAAGGGTAGCGCACGGGGGCTCAACGAGGGAAAGGCAACGGTTCGCAGGGGAGGGGTGTGGGTCAGACGCCGACCTCCTCGGGCCTCCTCGTACTCCGCATCCGAGTTGTTGGCGAGTGACGCACCTGCGGAACTGATCGCACGCCACGGTGACGATGAAGCCTGCACCGCAGAAGATGATGTGCTCGACACAGCACCAGAGTCCACCACGTCTGCCCCACCAGCAGTAGCAGCAGGAGGCAGAGGTGGGAAGGCGGCGGCTGTGCCGAGGAGGGCATTCATGGACACACGACGACTCTGCAACACCGGCGACTGCGAGGGCCGCGGTGGCGGTGCAGCAGCGACGGTGGTCGTCGTCGTTGTGATAGCGGGACTCTGCGCACTCAGCCGACGTGGGTGCATACTGGCCAAGGGAAGGCCCTCGGAGGCAGGCATGGCAACAGCAGCAGCGACAGCGTTGACGTTCGGTGCGGCTACCGGCGAGCTCAGCAGCTGGCCCGACGCGGCCACCACCGGAGCCAGGGGAGGGGTGGAGGAGGGGGACAACGACGGCGACGTCAGCATCGACTGTCGCGGGGAGAGCGAGCGCATTCGCGCAGAGTGTGGTCGCTGCACCGGCGAACGTGCCGAGAAACGTGCGAGTGACGTCACAGGTGGGAGTGGGAGGGTGCTGCACGGGACGTTGGTGGACGTCACGACGAGTTGCTGGGAGCAGGCAGCTATGGCATCCGTAGCGGCCAGTACCATGGATGCTCTGGTGTCGACTGTTGTGTGGCTGCCCTGCTGGCGGTGGTGATGGCGTTGCTGTTGCTTCTCGCTGGTACGAACGTTTGACACGCGGTGCGGAGACGGGGACAGTTGGCGGGCAGGTGTCAGTGTCACCGCAGGATCGCGCTGACGCACCTGCAGCACCAACGAGCCCAGCGGCGACAGCACACAGCCACCGACCAGGTGTTCCTCCAGCGCACGACGGCAGAGCGGCGAGGCCGCCAGCAAGGCCAGTGGTCGTGTGATGTTCGTTGAAGCTCCCGATGCGGTTTGTGGGAGAGACGAGACGGAGGCAGCCGCTGAAGGCATGGCGGCAGCAGCAGCGCAGGGGCCTTGCATCGCCGAGGCAAAGAGCTCTTCGGCAGACACGAACACCCCTGACACGCGTGCATCGCTGTGATCGGCGTCTCCCATTTGCACCGGTGCCCCGCTGACACCGACACCGTTGGCAGGTAGAAAGGATATAATCCACATCAACGCGCTTCGTGCCACCGGTGCCGTTGTGTGCACCTGTGAACACGAAGCGGTTATGGCTGCATTGGTACACGTTGGTGCAGCTGCTTCCTCATCACACGGTAGTGGCGGTCGGAACGACGCGCGTTCCATTCTTCTGCTCTTTCTCCTTTCTTTCTTTTGGATTCACCTTGACAGTCACAGCAATGTGTTCAGCGATATGCATATATATATATATATATATATATATATCGCTGAAGTGGAGAAAGTGCAGCCCAAAGGGACTGCGATCGAGCAGCAGGATGGTAGTGGTGGGGATAAGGGAGAGATTGGCTAGCCTGCGGCGCCCACAAAGCCAGAAAAACAACACGCACTCACAACAGGAAGCAGAGCGAAAAGAAAACGAGAAAATAAAAGAAGCCAGAAAACAGAAATCAAAGCAGTAATCCAATTCAAGCAATAAGAGAAGGAGAGGGAAGGAAGTGTGGTGGGGTTCCAACGTGTCCGTGCCGCCGCCGGTACAAGACACCCAAGTTGTGGTGCCGGGAAGTAGGGAAGCAGGCACAAGACGAGAGGAGAGAGGGCAGGGGAGATTCTCTCAAAAAAAAAAACGAAGAATAAGGTGCGGCCGACACACAAAAGCCGAAGAAAAGGCAGCAGCAGCAACAGAAAAGAGAGAGCTGTTGTTCCTCTTAATTCTTTTTTATAGAATACGCAGCCTGCAAGATGTCTGCAGGTTAGTCACACCGGTTGGGTTGTATGTACCCAAAAAAGAAGGAGCGAGAAAGGAGAGGGAAGGAAGAAGGCGCGTGTGTGCGTGTGGGGGATGGCCACGCCGAGGGAGAGAAGACGGGCGTGGACGTGAAGGGGTGTGCAAGATGAAGACCGAAGAGGATGTCAAGTGGTGAGCCGCTCTTCACCCGAGTATGGCTGATGAGCTATATACCTTTCGCTGGAACAGAGAGAGAGAAATGAGACGAGGAACGGAGAGGGAAGACGAAGGGTGGCAGCACCAGATTTAAGAGAGGCAAGAAGTGAGGAAAGCCAGTGAGAGCTGATTACCAAGACACGCATCCAAACTCTATACTCACGACGTATGTTCTCTCCTCTCTCTTTCTCTTCCAGTTTTTACATCCCATGAGCATGCCAACTTCCAACTTACATTCATACACATCCTCTGCCCCGTGGGGTGGGGACATCAACGGTTTGACAGAATCTTGTTTGTAATACGACAAGGGTTGACTTTGATGGGTTAATTATGACGAGATGATTCGCTGGGAACTAGCCACTGTGGGAGCAACCATCGCTGCTTGCGGAAAGGTGCTGTTGAAGGTGGTTTTTTGGGGAGCTACTGTGTTAAGAAAAAAAAAAGATATATATAGCCACTACCATCACCTTCGACTACACCTTTCCGCAAGCAGCGATGGTCGCCCCTGCAGCGGATGACTCCCCCAGCCACTCCCGGCCACTATGCCTTCCGCCTTCGTGTGGGTCACGTCGGATTGTCGGGTGTTGCACCGCCTGATCGGGCAGTGTGGTTTGTATCAGGGAAAGTGAGACAGCCGATCCGCGACTGGCTCGGGATCACACCGGCAGACACCCGTGCGGTAACCCTCAACAAGGCGTACCGGTTGCTGGAGTACGGTGTTCGACGCGGGTTACGACGACGTTCAGCCCGACGTCCCTGGAGAACGAGGACGCGATGACGATGCTGAACCCGCACACGCAGACCCTCCCTCACGGAAGTGTGCCTCGCCTCGAGGACTCGCGTTGGCGTCGTCCCATGTGTGCGCCACAACATCCCTTTGATTCCCCATGGGTCATCAATGGTTCCAGGAAAACAAAGCAGTGCTGAGTACGAGAACTTGTCCTCCTCACAGCTCAGCACTCCTTTGAGAAGTACAGGTGGTTCCAAAAAAAAAAAAACGGAGGCAGCAACGACGCCGCAGCCCAGTACCCATAGACATGGAAACCGCCGTAAAAAAAAAAGCTACCTGGCGTTTTTTTTTAAGAACGCTCTTGCTTGATGGAAGCTCGCTGCTCGCGAAGGTGCCGTTGCTGGGAAAGCACGCACCACGTACTCCGCTCCTGGGCGATCTTTCCGTACGTTGCTCCCAAGAATAGGTGACGGTAGAGGAACGCAACACACCACTCCACGTCGGTTTTTTTTTTTTTGGTCGCTCTTCCGGAGAACCCACTGGGCAGACTCCGGTTTGCTTCCAGAGTCCTCCATATCTCTCTGCACAAACTTCAGTTCTGTTTCAAAGACGTCGCGGAGGTTAATGTAGAGCTGGTCGCGCGGCCACCTCACAGGTTCATCAACCCACATCGCTCCATCCGAGCGCTGAGCGAGAAGCTCAAGTTTTGGAATCGACTAACGGCTACCAACGCACCGCGGTACACATTCTGCGTGCCGCCGTCCGCCGGCTCGTACCACCTCTCTATACAGAAGCGCCACTAGGGAGCGGGGGCGGGGGGGGGGGGTAGTCAATGATGATACGAAGCAGAACGTCATCACGGAACAGCAAGTGGGGTGCCCGTGCCTGCCGCCAGCACCTCAACGCCGCCGAACACTGAGAGCCAATCACGGTGCGTGTTTGAGGTGTTTAGCTCCCTTTTTCTTTGACAAAAAGTGCCGCTGTTTAGCTGCACTATGGACAAGACATCCGCTCTCTCGGCTTTCCGGAAGGAATTCGCGCGCAGTCATGCGCTGGGCGCAGAGATCTACGAAGGTGTGACAGACCTCGCTTACCGCGCTTGCAGCGCAGTACATCCAACCGGGTCACACCCTCACCGACAAACCCAGCTGTACCATCACACTTCCAAACACCACGGGCATTCGTCCAGCGACACAGGTAAGGTAAAATTAGAATGTCGGCGAGGACAGTGTGGTGCACTCTCGTCAGTTGTAGAGTTAACTAAAAACACGCATCGTTCCGCAGCGAGTGAATACTAGTGTGAGAGTGAGAGAGAAAAAGCGCTCCTCAGCGTGTTGCGCCACAGCGCCACAGCGTAGTGGTTTCCGTGTTCATTTGGAATGGCAGATGCGATGCTAAACCTCTCCTGCTCCTCCCTGGTTTTTTGTTGTACTTAGTCTTCTTTTGTTCCTCTTACCCTACCGTTTCTGAGGGATGAAATGCGTGCGAGAGAGCGAGCAGAGCGTGATTGATAGAAGGCCGTATGAGCACCTCCAATCTGTGCAGACAATAATAATGATGAGAATAACATCAGCAAGCATAAGGAGATGAGAAAGAGCGAGATAAAGAGTAGTCAAGACAAGAATGCATGCCATTGTGGTAGTATTCGGCTTTGACACTTTCATTTTCGTTTAACCCTTCGGCTCTCCTTTTATCGCTTCGTTCTAAGCGTAAGTTCTCGGAAACAAAGGCAGCAAAAAGGAGTCAACACGCATAGTGACAATTTCAAAGAGAGGGGTGCTGTGCTGATGGACGCTACCCAAAAAAAGCAGACTCGGCACCTCCTCAGTGCGTGTACCCCGTTATGGCACACTTCCCTCTTTTTATTCTCTCCTCTTGTGTGTTGGGCGCTTTCCGCGTATCACTATCAACCGAAACAGTCTACGGTGCATGGAGCCGCGCATGTGTGTGTAAATTCTGCCTGCGTGTTTGTGTTTGTGTGCGTGGTTCGAAACGTGCTGGAGACAAACAAAGGAGAGCAAAAATGAGAAACACACGGAGTTGTGTGTGAGTGTGGGTGTGTGTCTCGTGCATCAAAAAAAAAGCACATGCACTCGAAGAGACCTACATTTAAAAAAAGGGGGCATCGCAAAAAAAAAAACGGGCAGAAAGGGGAAAATACAGCAGAAGAAACATGTAGAGCAAAACCAACTCAATAACAACAGAAAAAAAGCCGGGGGGATGCAGCAGCGGTAGTAGCACGATTGCGTTGGTTGGGAATGCACACACCCTCGTCAGACAGGATACCGTTGTCTCTATTCTTGCGGCACTCAGCAGCGGAACACGAATTCTCAAAGAAAAAAAAAGAAGCCTATGCATTTAACGTAAGAGAAGACAATAGCCTCACCTGGCTTCACGCCGTCTGCATGGCAGCAGTGAACTGTGCTATCAACTCCTCGATCTGCCGCCGCGCCGTCGAGTTCACGCACACCGCAACATTATCCAGGTGCAGGTTGGTGAGTGGGGCCGTGTCGTGCACACGCAGCCACTCCTCAATGCCGTCACGGTCGTACGTGAAGCCGTCCGCCGTCTGCACGGGGTCACTCATCAGCGTGCGCTTGATGGGGCAGAAAAGATCCTGCGCGACAACGATGCGCGCTCGCACCGCCGTGTGTAGTTGCTGCTGCTGCCGCTGCTGCTGATGCTGTCTCTCCTCGGTGCCGTCCTGCTTTACGATGAGCGCCGCGTGGTCTTCGGCGGCCACCTCCACCGCACCCGAAAAATAGATCAGCAGCACGTTGCACTCTGGGCTCAACTCCTGCAGCGCATCCGGCAGCTTCAGCGGGGAAGGAGGCAAAGGCAGCACCACCGCCAGCACACTCCGGACCAACGGAATTTGGCGACACGCTGCGATCAGCACGCGCCGCTCACGCCACACCAAACCCGCACCTGCCCCCACAACAAAGTTCACGATGTAAACAGGGAGAAGTTGCATCGAGCTCGCTGGGGACAGCACTACGTCGTTGCTTGTCGCCAGACCCGCGGCCTGCAGCGACGCAGGAGGTCGCCACGCCTGCCCAGCGCCGCCAGCACTCACCCCCGCAGCGTCCACGCTGCGGTAACGCTGCGCGGCGGCGCGTTGATTCGCCTGCCGCAGAAGTAAGTCGAGGGCGTCGGTGACCACATTTGCTGCCGACGTCGTGAGCTGCTGAAAGTCGGAGTAGAAGGAGAAAACGAAACCCACTGAGGGCAAAGACGAAGGCGTTGCCGCCGCAGAGATACACACGGGCCAGCGGGGCCGGCGTCGCTGCGGGTGCAGCCGCAGTGGGGATCACAGTAGACGATGGTTGCGCAGGCGGAGAGGCAAATGCCGAGGTGAGCGTCGCCTGCGGTTGCAGCGCCATGCGACCCAGCCGGTACAGCGTATCTTTGCTGCCCAGTCGCGATAAGGTAGACAACACCACGTGCGTGAAGCTGTTCGCTGGGTCGTCGCGTGCTGCGTTGGGCGAATTTGACGACGCCGCACGCCGCCGCAGCGAGCGTAGTTCGCCCACGCTTGTCATCGCCTCCAGCCAAAAAGTCTGCAGGAGGAAGTTCACGCTGGTGGAGACGCCGGCGGCAACGAGAAGATCGCGCCAGCCACTGCTGAGCCGCGTGGAAGAGGGGTTCTGGCCCGGCCCGCCGTTGCCCAGCACGAAGCCGGTCGCCCCGCCACCGCCCCAGCTGCCAATGCGGGTGCTGAGGTAGGTGATGACGGTGTCGTAGAGCATGTGCCCGCTCGCGTGCACCCACGTGGCAGTAAAGCTGGTCACGAGACGCAGCAGCATCCTCACCACTACAGGACGGCAGCGCTGTGCTGCATCGCTGCTCTGCAGCGCCGGTCGCTGACTGTGCTGAAACAGAACGTAGGTCAAAAGACGTCGGGGGTAGGTGCAGATGGCGAACAGCCCTTCTGACAAGTGACGCCACGTGCGAACCCACGCAGACTGGTCTGGTAACAGCGCTGCCGCACCACCGGCACCACCGCCGCTAAGAGGCCCGAATGGGGCAGCGTTGATCAGGTCAGCCAGCCGGGCAGACAGCTCGTCCGCGGTGAGATGCCTTTCAGCGGAGGGGCGTCGGCGACACTGCAGCAGTCGAGGAAAGTCCATGGACTGTGGCACCGCGATGGAGAGACGCAGGATGAGGGAGGGAGCCAGGCGGGTAACACCAAAGACCGTCAGCCACACCAGAATTGGGAAGAGTTCATCACCCACGGCATTGCCAGCACGCACCACCGCCGCACTCACGCGACTCGGGATAGATGGAATCATGAAGTTGTGTGCGTGTTTGTGTCTCTGTGTGTTGTTACAGTTCCTCTGTGTGTGTGTTTGTGTGTGTGTGTGGACAGGGAGGAGGAAGGAGGGGGGGAATTGAGGAGCTATGACGTAGAGCACCGCAGCAGCAACACATCAACGAGAATCGTGTGAAGACTCGCAGCGGCGCGCACCAGCCCACTGGGTACTGCGACACACACAGATACACACACGCAAACACACGTGCGCGCGCACACACACACACACGTTCACGACAGGACGAAAGAACGAAAGAGAATGAAAGAGGGAGACGGCGCGATGACTGGCCAGGGTAACGACAGAGATCGCAGAGCGCACAGAGCAGTAACCAAAACGACCTCAGCAGCAATCGTAAGGGGGAGGAGAGGATGCCAGCAGAAGTCCTGCTCACAGCTCGTCCGTCGCGCACGCTCCTTCTCTCTGTCTCTCTCCCCCTTCTCTCTCTACCTCTATCTCCTCAACGCTGCTGGACGGTTTCTCCACAACGTGCCGCCTCCCTTTGGTCAAGCCTCTGCCACGTGTTCCTTTCGTTCATCTCACTGTTGATATCCCCTCTCCACGCCCGGAGCCACTTGGGGTTGTCGTGATAACTGTGAAGAAAACACAACACATCAAAACAGCAGCAACATAAAGCCACCGTGTCGCCCCCTTTTCCTCGACTTACTCAAGCGGACATAAACCCCCACCCCCTTCCATTCCTGCATCCCTGCTGTGTGGAGTGTTCGTGTTGCTTTCGTCTCCATTCCGCTTTTATTTTTCTTTTGATTCCTGTCATCGTCCTGTATGCGAGACCACACGCGGGAAACACGCACACACATGCACATGCGCATCACAGCTTGCAGGCATGCACCTCGACCATGCCTAAAGCCACATCGGTGGGCAGCTCGCCCTCCACCGCCACCAACGTCGCCAGCAGCGCCGCCGTTGCCGTGTTCACGTTCAGCGACACCTCCTTCTCGCGCAAGCGGGCAAGACGCTGCAGACTGTGTGCTCGCTTTTCCATCGCGGAGACTGCATGGTGGGGATGGTGTGATATGCTGGACGAAGGGTCTGACACTTCGCACTCACTGCCGTCGTGGTCGTCATCGTCCTTCTTTGTCGGGCTTGCGCTTGCGTGTTCACACCCCATGAACGTTGGTGTGGAGCGGACCGTGGCATGGATCTCGCTACTGCTTCCACCTTGTCGGGCTTGGCGTAGCCGCTGCTGCCGAGGAGACCGGACATGGGCTACGTGGGTGCACCACCGCAGTAACTCCGGCGAAAGTCCCGCATCCTCGTTCCCCAGCAGCAGCAAACGTACATCCAGCTGACGACGCTCATCAGCCGTCATCGCACTTGCGTTGCCCGCCGCTACCTTTGCGGCACTGTGATCACCACCTGTGCGTGTCCCTGTCTTGTCATGTAAAGAGGCTGCATCAGAACAGCCGACACGACCCCGTGCAGTAGGCAGCACCAACGGCGTTGCTGCTGAAGGGTGCGCAGAAAGATCGGAAGGAGCGTTGCCCGCAGTCGCCTGCACCGGCTCGCGTGACACGACAGCGCTGGCAATCACCTCCAGTCGACCACTTCCGGACCGAGACGCAGCGGCTGAGCTGTGCGACACGCGTGTCTCTCGTGCAGTTCGCAAAAAGTCAGCGGTGGAGGTGGTGACACGATGCACGTGCAGGTGCTCCAGAAAACCGGTGCTCGTGCGGGACACCGCCGCGGTGCAGGCGGCGCAGTCGCGGCTCAGGATGACGTGGTCGACCCCAAAGAAGAAGGCGGTGCGCAGAATACTGCCGACGTTGGTGGGGTCGATGATGTGCTCGAGAAACAAAATCAGCTCCGTGTGCCGTGGCGCCGCGGACGACGCAGTAGAGCTCACTGGAAAACCATCGGTGTTGTCATCTTGGTCCTCACATGTGGGGCGAGGATCCTGCTGCATTTGGTGGTGATGATCATCGCTGCTGCTGTCGATCGCCCACACATCCTCCAGGCGTTGGATGGCGTGTGGGGTGTAGCTCGAGGCCTCCAGCACGACATTTTGATTCCGCCGCTCCCCGCACAGCTGCACCAGTTCACTGCGAGGCACGAAGCGCACCGGCACATCCAACGACTTGGCGAGAGCGGCAATGCAGCGTACGGCGGTGTAGCGAGCCGGAATCTCTTTTCTCCTCTTCATCTTTTCGCGCGCCGGCCCACCACCCACTGTATGAGCGGCGGCGCTGACGTGCTTGGCGGGTCGTGCGTTATCCTCCTCCTCGGCACTGAAGTCGCGCACGTACAGGCACGACAGGCGTCTACGGTGAGGATGCAGCGGCGCAGGGGTGTTCGCGAGTCGCCTTCCCGCGTGAGTGCTCGTCTTTTCGCTCAGATCGTCCTCACGCGGAAAGCTACGCAGCGACGAAGGTGCGAGCGGCTGCTGCTGTTGCTGTTGGAGTTGTTGCTGCCGCTGTTGAGACACCGCCGCTGCCACTCGCAGGGTGTTCAGGACGGAGTGCACACCATAAAGTCGGTCAAAGTGCGGTGGTGGCGGCTTCGGGATGGGGCTCCAGCGGTATCCGCTGGATTTGTTGTACTCCAGTAGCGGTCGCGTGCGGCTCAGCACGCCTGCCGCAAGAACAAAACGAGGCATGACGGCAGGAGGGAGGGAAGGGGATGAGACGGGGGATCAATATTAAAGCACCTGCCGTGCGCAGGTTTCAGGCGCCGCTTTCGTCTTACAGACACGACGGACCCCCCTGCGCGACGCGTGCAGGTGTGCGTTCGTGGAGAAGAAAGAGAAATCAGCGGAGTACTGTAAACACACTCACATCAAAAAGGGTCACGGGGTAGAGGGAAGAAGTGGAGGATAAGGTGAAGGACTGAATTCCGCTCGCAATCTACAAGATAGCGTACACCACAGCTGGTTTCTACTACTACTCCTATACAGCACTCTTCTCTCCACGTGAGCGAAGATTAGCCCTCCCCCCTTTTCTCCTCTCGCTCACACGCACACACAAACACGCACATACACACATGAACGTCCTCTGAGGCGTTGTGTGTTTTCCCTCTCCCAACTTCAACGTAGGAGTTGTGGGGGGGGGGGGGTGTCCTGCTGCGCTTATTTCATTCGTTCTCTCTTTTTCTCTAAACCCCTCTTTTTTGTGTGTGTTGAATTTACTTCTGAATGATGTTGCATGTGAGGCACACAAATAAAAGCAAATCCACTCCAACACGCGCCAAGGACACAGCGAAAAGAGAGGTGGATGGGGGAGGGATAAGAAGAAACACGAGGCTTCGCCTTTGGGAATACCCCTATTCTAGACAGCACCTGCACCTTTGTTTGGTTGTTGTTGTTGTTTTTACCTCTCTTCCCCTCTCCCTCCCCCCTCCATCGCTACTTTAACGTGGAAGGGTCTTGGGCATCAGCGTGACATAGTTCTGCAGGATCGACCGCCAGCTTTTCTTGTACTTGCGCAGAATCTTCATGTTGAAGCGCGACCACATGTACGCCATCTGCCCACGCTCCTTCAGGCTGTAATGCGTCAGCAGCGAGTGGTGGTCCATCTCCTCCATCACCTGCAGGCGCCGCTCCTTTAAGAAGTTGCCGACGTCCTCGCCGCCGGCGATCGTGCGTGCCAGCGTGAAGCAGTCGGTGAAGCCCTGCGCGTCTGACACGTCCACGGCGTCGAAGCACGAGCCGTGTGCCGCGTGCGCCACCTTCAGCACACGACCGCCGCCCTCCGACCAATGCGGCATGAGGAAGAGCGGGGTGCGGTAGACGAGTGCGCTCGACTTCGTGAAGTTCTGCTGCAGGTGGGTGAACATCGGGCGGAACATCGTGTGCGAGATGTAGCCCGGCACGCCTGAGGTCCAGTGCATTACCACGTCATCCCAGAAGAGCTTCGTGCTCGTGCTCTTCAGTCGCGGGTCGGCGGTGCCGTCCGGGATGGAGAGCGTCACGTTGTAGAACAGCTTCGTCGCCATCATCGTGGGCCGCACGGTCATTTTTGCATCACGCGGGGTCAAAATCTCGACGATCTCCTGCGATCCAGGGGTGAAGCGCTTCTCAAACTTGCCGAGCTCCGGCAGTGGCGGGACACACAGCTCCATCCACCGCACCGACCTACTAAAAGTGCTCTTATACAGCTCTGCGTTTTCCGCCCGCTCCTGCAGCTCCTCATTCGTGATGGTCAGCTCCGGAACCAAGTCCTGGTTGCGCGCCGTGCAGATCACGCCGAGGTAATCTTGCTGTACTCCGCTCGTAAAGCGTACCCGCACCCCGCCGTTGTCCAGCGCCTCGAGGCCGCCCTTATCAATCTGCGGCTTCGGCAGCACCGTGCAGCTGTGGGTGCCGATGTGGCACAGCGACAGCATCGCCGACTCTACCTTGAGTCGATCGCAGCAGAAGAAGGTGGGACTCTCGCCCTTCTCACGGAACTCATTGAGGTCGATATCGCACATGTCGTTTCCCACGTGGTCGAAGGTAAGCACGCGACCCACGACGCTGCCAGAAGGGACGGAGACGTTCAGCACATCACCCATGAGCTGTGTAACGGAAGGCGTCAACACGATGGTGCCGCGGTCGAGGTCATTCTGTGAGGTGTGGTGTGCCAGGTCGCACTCCAGGCCGTGCACGCGCAGGCACAACGCCATGAACGGCGCCATCAGCCCATCCCCCACCACAAGGTACTTTCCCTGC
Source organism: Crithidia bombi (assembly GCA_900240985.1). Taxonomy (NCBI): domain Eukaryota; phylum Euglenozoa; class Kinetoplastea; order Trypanosomatida; family Trypanosomatidae; genus Crithidia; species Crithidia bombi. The sequence continues at coordinate 170,402 of OESO01000099.1, read as the reverse complement.
GACATCAAGTCGCCACCTTGCTTAATGTACGAGGCCAGCTCACCGCTGCGACGTGCACCAAAGGCCGTCATCGCATGACGAGTGGAAGACGACGATGACGGGTGGTGGTGGTGCCCGTGATCGCTTGAGAGGGCCCCACGCTTGCCACCCGCTGCCATGGCGCGACTGCCAAAGAGAGCTCGGCGACGACGCTGCTGCTCCTCCGCAGCAGCAGCAATATCAACAGCTTCGGAAGACCTGGCGGGAACCGCAGAGGAAGAGGAAGAGGAGGAAGAAAGAGCAGAGGCGGACGCAGACATTTTGTAGTCCGTCATCGCCGTCGCATCCGCCAGGGTGGGGGTGTGGTGCTCTGGCGAGTGCATCGTGGATCCTTCCGCTGATCTTGCAGCCGCAGCAACAGCAGCGGGCGACTCCCCAACTGTAGGGCTGCCATGGACGGTGGAGGCTGCTGTTTCTGCCGTCTTCCCACCTCCCTTTGCCGTCGGGCTATCGTTGGAGTTAGAGACCGTCATCGTTCAAACACGCCCCGTGCAGCCTCGAACCCGTTCGAACAACTGTGTGTGTGTGTGTTTTTACTGTGACTACGCTCCCCTACACGTGCGCCAATATACCGATCTATCTATGAAGAGGCGTGTGTGTGTGTGTGCACTAATGCTACGGCTACTAGAAAAACAATCCAAAAGAAGTGGTTTAAGAAAGCAACAACACGAGAGAAGAGAAAAGAGAGGGATAGTTAGTGGGGGCAGCGGTGATTACCCTTGGCGTGGATGCCGCGGTGTTTTTTTTTTTTTGTTGTGTGTGTATGGCACCGCGTACACGTTACCAGCACGTGTGCCAATGCTCACGCGTGTCTCTCTTCGTTAAATATATGTATGTGTGAGAATGAGTGCTTTGCTTGGGTGTGTTATCGCTGTCGTTTTTGATGATAGTGACGGTATCGTCGTAGAGCAAGAATAAGGGGAGGAAGGGAAAGACACACACACACGTAGGCAACGTGCATGAGAGAACGGAGTTGTTGCTGTGTTTCTCTTCTTCTTTTTTTTGGCGTGGAAGAGCTCAAATCACAGAAAGGGGTTGGGGAGCGTTGCCGCCATTCACCGCGGCGACGCTCGCGGTGTGTGGTGCAGCGGAACTCTCGATTCACTGCTTGTATTCAATTACGAGGCTGTTGTTTTCTCTTTGCCTTGTGACCGGGTTAGAAACCGACGTGGCTTGGGGCATCAGGCGTGTGAAGTTTGTGAGAAGGAAAAGAAACAGGGGGTCGCCTCTCTCTCTCTGTATCTCTTGCTTTTTGTGTGTCATTGTTGTTGCAGCTAATGCCCCACAACGACAGACGGCGCTGCCCCTACTTGCGTGCACTGTTGCCGTCGCCGGCTATGTCACTCGCAGAGCACGGTGTCGTCAGTGCTATCTCGGCCGCCGTCGCCTCAATGGTCGCTGCGTCGAGTCCCACCGTCAGCAGTGATCCCGTCTTGCGTGCCTCGCACAGCCACTGCACCACCTCGATGGTGTTCAAATCCTCGCCGGTGCAGTACGGGTTGTCAAACGGAAACTCGCCATAGTAGTCCGCGAAGACGTGTTCAATGGTGGCGGCGGCGGCTTGATAATGGCGGCAGCTGTAGGCCTGATCCAGGGCGTAGCCGTGTGCCTTCCAGTAGATCACAGGCGGCAGCACCGCATGCCAGTCCCGCCCGCTGGCCTCGAAAGCGGCCGCCAACTTTGGGTTTATGTTCAACATGGAGGAGAACCGGAAGTAGTCGTACATGGACTTCTCCACCACCCTCGCAGCGACGTTAACGGTGCGGCTGCACGCCGCCAGGAACAGCTCCTCGTCAAAACCAAGTGAGATGCGCAGACGATTTCGAAGACGCCAGTCCGGCTCCTGGTTGATGTCCGCGCCGCTGTCCAGGTGATACGGGAGGTCGGCCTTGTCGGCGCCGAGGGCTAGCGACAGCATCGTGCGATCGCGAAAGACGACGTCGACGCGGCGGCTGTGTGGAATCACATCGCAGAACCCCAGCAGCTCCTGCAGCTCTCGCACAAAGATACCCACTCCTTTCTTTGCGTAGTTGGTCAAGGAGGGGCTGGAGCCGCTGCTGCTGTGCGTCGCGCCTGTGGAGCTGCTCGCTGTGAGGCCCACGCGGTGGAGCGTCTCCGGATCGGTTTGGACGGAGTTCACCAGCATGTCGCACTGAAACGGCTTCTTCGCCTTCACAAACGCAGCGAGGTGGGCCTTGGGCCCAAGAAGCCGGCGCAGGGCGTCGTGGAGGGTGAGGTAGTGGTTACGGGGGACGTACGACATCCCGGTCAACACAGAGCAACAGAAAAACACAAACGAGAAGAGCGATAGTGAAGGGGTCAAGTGAAGGGAGGCGACGCCTCCGGTGCTCTGCAGAGGCGCTGGGATGGGCGTCATGAAAGCACAGAAGACGATGAAGGGGGGGAGGGAGTTAGAGGAGAGAAGTGCAGAAAAACAGCAGCAGGAAGCAACCGCAATAGAGCACAAGAAGCTCAACGAGATTCCAAAAAAGGGAAGCACTCCAAAAATGACTTCAAACTTCAGGGGAGCTGCATTTCTGAAACTCCAAAAAAAAATGAGGTGCATGCACAAAGACCGTCGACGCGCACGCGTTCTCACATCAGCCCCCTCTCCAAGACGGCAACGTGCGCGGCACCGCTCATCGCATGGTGCTTCACACTGAACGCGGCTCAACAACGACTAGCTTGACGACCTCACCATCGATGCTGTTCGAAAACTGTCGACAGTTCATTCCTTTCTTTTCCTTTGTTTTCGATTTCTGTCTTTGCATGGGAATCCACTGAAAGTGCGGTCACTGCTCCGCAGCCTTCAATGCGTGCGTGACAAAAACCGTCACCACCATCACTTGAGCGGTACAACGAGTAAAAACTGCACGTCTGCGTGTGTGTTGTGTGTGTGTGTGTCCTACGCAGTGCACACTGACACGCAACTCGGAGGAAGAAAGGCGAGGGGCATCATCGTCATCATCTCCACATTCCGGTAAACGCGCATGTTGTTCTAAGAGAAAAACAGAAAAAAAAAGCCATGGCAATCCCCGTCACACACACACACGCCTGCATGCACCAAGAGGAAACAAAAACGGGGAAGGGGACAGAGGAGTACACTCACAAAGAGCAGCAATAAAAACAAACACAGCGAGTACAACGCATACGTGCGTGTGCCCTTGGCGGAGGAAAGCACCCTTGCCATCGCGCTGACGAAGTACCAGTGAGAAAGGAGGAAGAGGGAGGGAGTAGAGGGGAGTCATGAGGTGGGGTGGGGGTTGATCCCCTTCTTGCTTGCAGGTGCGCACACCCTCCTCCCTCCCTTTTTTTCCCTTCCCTTTTCCAAGGTTGTGTTTTTCTTCTTCTTTGAGTTTACGCCTCACCCACGCGGCGTGCGATTCCGCACACGCGCAGGTCGTCCAGCGCGTCCACGCTCTGCAGCACGACGTTGTGCTCATTCGCCAGGAAGAGGATGGAGAAGAAAAAGAACGCTGGGGACAGGGTGTTGGTGGAGGAGACGGAGGCGATGTGTGGGAGGACGGAGCGTACGACGTCGCTGAACTTCGTCGCGACGACGTCGCCCGACGTCGTCTGCGCTGTAGCAACAGCAGCAGCTGCAGTGGTACTATCACCACCATTGCTGGACTGCAGCGGCAGTGACTCACCTGGCTTGTGTGATGATGGTAGTTCCTCCCTCTCCTTTCCCTCCTCCTTGCCCTCCTCCTCGTTTTCCTCTGCAGTGCGGCTGCGGTGGCGCAGGCGGTCCAGCACCGCCTGAGCATGCGCCTTCACGGCCGGCTTGGATGTCACCGGGCCACCACCCCTCCGCGCCCCCTGTCCTCCCTCACCCACGGTCACCGCAGTTGCTGCGGCGGTAGACTCGCTACGCAGCACGGCCAAATCAGCCGCTCTGTCCTGCTGATTCGCTGCTAGGTGGCCCTGCAGCGCCTCCCACATCAGCTGACGCAGACGGACCACGTCGACCTGATTCGGGATGGTAGCCTCTTGTGAACTCAGCACCTGCAGCAGCGCCATGGGGTCCGACAACAGGAGGCCCTTCTCCGCACCGCCGGTGTTACCGCTGCTGCGTCCAGAGGAAGAGGAGGAGCCGTCCCCTGTACTCCGCGCAGCAGCAGCGGCCAGCTCCACCTGTGCCAGCAGCCGCGCGTCAGCAGAGCTGCGGAAGCCCTCCTGGATGTACCGTCGCTCCTGCTCCTCCTCGTTATTGACATCATCATCGCCGCCGTCGCCGTCTGGTCCGTATAGGTCAGCGTAGTCTGCGTAGTCGCCCCCGGCCTCCCCACCGTCCACCCCCTCCACCTCAGCACCGCCAGGAAAGAACTCCACGGGCATGTCGGACTCGTGAGCGTCGCCGTAGCAGGCGGTGTCGTCGTCGCCGTCATCCACGCCGTAGTTGCCAAGGCGGTGGTGATGGCCCACACCGTTGGGATTGCCTCCACCACCCACAGCGTCTACGCCGCTGCTGTGGGGTGCTGTTCCAATAGTGGTGTTCGTGTCGTGTGTGTGACGGTTACCCGCGCTACCGCTGCTGCTGCTGCTGTCCATCAGTCGGCCGGTGGCAGACTTCCGCAGCAGATTCCATTGCGTCAGCGAGGTGGAGAAGGGTTGGAAGTAGTCCTGTGTGTGGATGGGATAGGGCAGATAGGATGGGATGGTCTTGCCTGGGATGGGTGCCTCGGGAAGCACGAGGCCGGCCTGCTCTGCCTTGCTGCGCTGCACCGCACTCTGCGTGAAGGCGGCCACGTTATGCGCAGCATCCCTCGCGAAAAGCAGCTGCTTGCCCAAGGGGGTGATGTGGCGCGCGGCGGTGGTGGCCTGCCGCAGTGCACCGTCCTCCAGCCTCTCCGTCGTCGTGGAGAAGTTGCTGGGGAACCCCGACACAGCGGCGGTGGTGGTGGCGTCGGTGTGATCTGGCAGCTGAAACACGACGGTGCGCTCCTTGCGACTCCGCTTCGCCGCCGGGCTGGACGGACCCTCTGACTTGAGAAACGTTCCCGTCGTTGCGGTGCCCTTGTGATCAGCGTTGCTGATGCCGCTCCTGATGTCACCACCGCCGTCCGCCAAACCCAGCTGCTTCGGCGACTGCAGGAAGCGGTGCTCGCGATGCAGCCGTGACAGCTCCGACCTCCCCAGGCCGCCGGCCAGCGGGTTCCTCGCCAGCTCGCTCAGCGGGCACCACGAGGTCGGGTCTTCAGCCTCAAGGGCCAGCTGCGTGTGCCCGTGGAAGAGGGTGTCCACCGCCTCCATTTCCGTCACACCAGAGACGAGATCGCGTGCAGCGAGACCCACGTCGCGGGCAGCGGCAGCGGTGGCGGAGCTGCGGGTGCTGCCGAGCCCATCGCCCGGCATCATGTGGCTGCCCTCCGTTGTATACTGGGGGCCGTCGTCGGCGTACTCAGCACCTCCGTCGCCTGACCAGTCATCATAGCTGTTGCCGTCTCCTGCTGCATCATCATCATCATCGTTCCCCTCCCCTGCCCTCTTCACCTCACGCAGCGGTGCGGCCTCCGCCGAAAGGGAGGAGGGGAAAGAAGAGTGTCGCGGCGGGTCCTCGAAATCCGTCACAGGTGGAGACGACGACGAGGCGTGTGGAAGCAGCAGCAGTGGGTCGAGCTGGCTGGCCTGACTGGCACGTGTCTCTTCGTTGCCGCTGTGGTGCAGCGACGCGGCGAAGGAAGGGCGGGCGCTAGCGGGCTGCGGTGGTGAGGCGGAAAGGTCGGGCACGCCGGTGTAGAGGGGGAGGTCCACTACACTTTCATTGACGGCCGCGTCGTACTCAACCGCGGCGTGCTGCGACGCGCGAGACGCTGCGGAGGTCAAGCCCACCGCGTCTGCCTCTACCTCAGCCCCGCCCTCTTCGCTTTTACCAGACGTCCGGCCGGACCCCCTCGCGTTAGCGGCGGCGACGGCGGTGTTGCTGTTTTCTGCTCCGTGACGTCCACTGCCGCGATTGCCACTCACACGCTCCGCCGCCATCACCGAAGGCGGCAGCAGCGAGTAGTCCACGTCTAAGATGATGTTGCCTGCCCTGCCGATGGGGGCGTTGTTCATGAGCAGGCCCTGCGCGTTGCCCTGGTCGAATTTCGAGGTGATGGCGCGAAACTGCGCGTTGACGCCCGTCTGCGTCAGCGCTGTGCGGCTCTTGCTATCGAGGTTAATTTCCGTCACATCCAAGGCGAGAGTACGAGTGGCAGCAGCAGCAGCAGCACTGCGTGAGCGGCTTTTACTCCGCTGCGACGGCTGCGTCGCATCAACGTCCTCCTCGTTGCCTTCCCTCCCCTCCTCCTCCTCTCCGGGCGTCCTGCCCGTCGCATTATCCTTGCGCAGTAGACGTTGTACCATCTGATTGCTCTGCTGATAGGTGCTGTCCACCCGACTTGTCCACACCTTCGAGCACCCCTCCACAACCGTGGCGGCCTTGGCGAAGCCGGCGTAGTCGTCCGCCGACGCCGCGTCGAGCGTTGTCTCAATGGTGTGTGTGATGCCCTCGAGGAGGTCGCTCGCCTCCTTGCTGGCCCACGCATTGCGACTGTTGATTTTCCCTTCAATCGCCTGGTTCAGGGCGACGTCGAGGTCCTGCACGGTGTGGAAGCGCGGCCGCTGACGTGGCAGCCGTGTCGTCTGCCCAGGTGCAAGCTGCGAGGGTGGCTGATGCTGATGCTGTGTGAGCTGGCTGGGTTGCGGGGAGACATCCAACGCAACAGTGGTGCCCGACTCGTCATCAAACAGGACAGACGGCCCGGCAGCCAGTGTGGCATGCAGACTGCCGCTGGCGGCTGCGGCGGTGTCGCCGCGGCGCAAGAAGCCGGCCCGTGGAGTGGGGGTAACGCTGCCGCGTTCCGCCTGGGGGGTGACGCTCTCTGCACCACCACCACCACCGCTGTAGCGGGGTTGCCGCGGCTCTGGGGTGTGCATGACGCCTCACTTCTCTAAACTCTCTCTATATATCTTGTCTATTCGTTTTGCTTTTTATAAGCAAGTCTGTCTGCTTTTTCGTCTGTGGGAGTGAGCGTGTGTGTGTCTGTGTGTGTGTGTGTGTGTGCACCAGCATGTACGGTGCCTCACTCTACCGGGAGAAGAGATGTAAAAGAAAGAAAAGAAAGAGTCGATGCAGCGTGTAAGAAAGACGATGTCGTGCGTCGGATGATGTGTGAAAGAAAAACCACAAAAGCAGAGGGCTTCTGTTACGTGGCTCTACAAAAGAAAAAAGATGGCAAGGAGGTAGAGGACGAAGAGAGGATGTGCAGTTTGGTTGTGTTTTTTGTTTTTTGCCCTCTTTCTAGTCGCGGTGTGACCTTCTTCCCCTTCTCTGGCACGCTGCGAAAGACACCTACGTGTAAGTATGTGTGTGTGTGTGAGTGTGTGTGTGTGTGTGTGTGTGTGTGCGTGCGTGTTTGTGCGTGTGGATGAGCGGAGCACAATTCCAACAACATCAAACAAAATAACGAAGGAGGAAACAAGAGGAGGAGGAAGTCACAGCGAGGCATACCGTTACACAACCCCAGACGTGTGGGAGGGAGGGAGTGACTACGCATCACCTCACCCACCACCTCGCTTTCCGAGAGACGATCGTCGACGCATTCAATTCCGTACCTCTTGTCATGTACTGCATGCACCATGGCCGCAGCTGTGTTGAGCTATCACCAACGTTCAGCAGGAATGCGAGGTCCCCCTTCCCCTATTCCAGTCTCTCCATCGCTTCACATTGCAGCCAGTTACATCACAGTAGAAATGAATGCGCGAAGAGGCGGCACGTTTACCCCTCCCCCCTTACCTGAACCCACCTCGTCTGTTTCCACCAACGTGTGTTTTCTCTCCTTTTGTTGCTGCTGTTTTTGGGGCGCACTCACGAATTCGCCAGCTGCGGGAAAAGGGAAAGAGAAACCAGAGATCAAGAACAAACACCACGGGAGAACGCACAGACCCCACCTGCACGAATGCAAGGGCTACAACAACCCGACGTTTTAGCACCAATCCATCAACACGCACACACAAACATACATACATACACACACGCATGGGCACGCCTATGGGAGGGGGGGGGACACCGTCGACAAAAAGTCAACAAGAAAAAAAAGGCGGTATAGCAAGGGAGAGGGGACGACAACAAATAAGAAGAATATGTACCGTGGGGTGCCGAGGGTGAAGACAACAACAAAAACAAAAGCACAGTGCGCCACAAGCCACGCATTCGTGTGTGTGTGTGTGTGTGTGTGTGTGTGTATAAACGACGCCTTCTCACATCCCGTGTTCGCTGCTGTACTACAGCGTCTTAGGGAACTGCATCTGGTACAGTTTGTGCTGCAGATCACAGCTCTTTGAGAAGGCCAACGTAACACCGGCTACACGACTCGACCGAACAAGAAGTCGCGTCACGTTGCCCACATCGACCGAGTCGACATAGCACCGGCACGGCCGCTTCGTGCTGTCGATCACCTCAAACTCCACCTGGTCCTCCTGATCCAAGTGCGCCGGCCGCCACTGCGCAGGCGAGACGACGTTGCTGCCCACAACCTGGATCAGCGGGGCCCCCACCGGCACTGGCGACGCACCCAGAGCCTGACTGTAGGCCGTACTACCGGCAGCCGTGGACACCAGCACGCCGTCGCCGCGCAGACGCCGAATGCGCTCCTGGCCATTAACAAGAATGCGAATCAGCGCCGTCTGCCCGCTCGAGCGCTCCACCCAAGCGTCGTTGAAAGCGAGCTCCGACAGCAACATACGCTCCCCCATGTCACCTTCCTTCTCCGCCTGACAGTAAAGCATCGTCGTGAAATGCAACTTTAGCGGCGAGGAGAAGAGCTCCTCAAGCGTGGACCGGTCGTTCAGCAGGTACCCGACATGCCCCGCATTCACGCCGTAGAAAGGAATGAAGCGCCGCCAGTTCTTGCGAATGCAATGCATCATGTAACCGTCACCGCCGATGGGCACAATCAGATCCGGCTCCTCACCGTCCTGGCACTGAAAGAGGCGCAGCTTCTCGTACTGCTCCCGAGCCAGCAGGTTATTGCGATCATAATGCAGCTCTAGACGTGGGATCAGCCCTGGAAAGGACAGCGTCGCCGTGTCACGCGGCGCCACACGACGTGCGCCTGTGCGGCCGTCCATTATCGTGTTGCCCAGCGCGTTGCCGCCACTGCCAACGCTGCCTGCGCTGCCGTTGCCCGCTGCCGTTGGGTCACGAAACCCACCGGCGACCTCCGCAGCCGCACCGAGCTGACCGCCTGGGCCACCCACACCACCAGCAGCCCCCCGTGCAAAGCCGGCAAAGTCGTTCGCGCCGACCCCTGCGTAGAGCGACGCCGCAGTGGCCTTGCGGGGATCGCGGTAAAGGCCGTGGCCCTCCATGTACCGCTGCACGCAGTCCATGAGAATGCTCGAAGGGTGGATCTCCTGCTCCCACAGCGCCTGCCGGACATCCGCGCCGGTGCAGCGTGTGATGGGGTGGACCTCCACCATCGGCGAGTCCACCCAGGAGTAGAGACTCGCGTTGCCGTTCCCGTCTCCGACCCCACCGGACGAGGCGTCGCCGAAGTTGCCGCGGCTCGCCGCCCCGTGCTGCATAAATCCAAGGTGGGTCGGAGTGGTCCGAACAGCGGTGTTGAGCATGGATGTGGAGGAGAGCGGCCGTGAACTGTTCCCACTGTTACCACCCTCGCTGTAGTACTCGCAAATTCCGTCCGCCATCATCCCTATTGCGGCCGGTGCAGTGTTTGGCAGCGTGGCGGGCCCGTGGGCACGCGGAGGGAAGAGCTCCTCAATCAGCTGTCGCACCGAGCTGTGTCGCCGACGAGTGGGGCTGTGTGGTTCGCTGTGGTGGGCCTCGTAGGCGCCAAAAGCGTGGCCCGATGCCCGCATCTGCGCGCTGGCCGCCTTCCCTGCTGCATCTCGCCCCTTCGCCGCCTCGTGTGGTGACAGCGACGACGACGGCGAGAAGAACGACGTGTTGCATGCCCTGCCCACCGCTGCACTACCATCGTCTGCCGGTGATGCTGATGTGGACGGCGTCGATGCACCGCTGGTGGGGCGCAGCATGCCATCCAGCATCCGTCGCACCTCTTCGATTTCACGGGTGAGGAGGCGCTTGCGGGTGTCCTCGTCGGCATGCTCGCGTGCGGCAGCAATGCGTTTCGCTTCGCCGGTGCTGGTCTGCGTGTTGGGCTGCGCCAGCGGAGGAGCCACACCCGATTTACCATCCGCAGTCGTTGTCGCGGTCGTAGCAGCTATTGTGGTTTCACGAGGAGGGAGAGGGGTGTCGATGGCCAGCGCAAAGCCGTCGTCGGATACCACGGTGTCTAAGCTCACTGCGTCCCGGTCGCCCTCGGGGACGCCGTCGGCGGCTGCACCGTCGTGCTGCCCCATCTTCGTTCCCTCAGACACCGCGGGATCGTTGCCACTTTCTGTAGCCGCACGATCATCGCTGGGGCGGCGATGGCCCCTATGCCTCGAGGTGATGGTGGTGGCCCCGACCTCCTCCATCCACTCCGGCAGCGACGGTGCTGTCCCAGCGCCGCCGCCGCCAAGCCAGCTGCTGCTCGTAGAGCTCCAGTAGGCGCGACTCAGCTCGACCTCGTCGTCGCCGCGGCCACCAGGCGTGTTCCACCAGCGGCCTTTCGCACAGTCCGCGTAACTTAGGCCCAGCCGGTCGTGCCCGGCCGCAGACGAGCGTTGCAGACCGTCGCTACCGCTGCCGCTGATGCTGTTGCGTGAGTTCACGGACCCACCGCGGTGGTGGCGGATGGAGGCATCGCGGGTGGGTGGCGGCGTGCTGCGGGTTATGACGAACGTGTCCTGCCAAATGGCCTCAGCCGACGACGAGGGCGTCGTTTTGTCAGCCCGGCGTCGGTTGGGTGGGATGTCCGGCACGTCATCGAAGTAGTCCGACTCGCGGCTGACGAGGGAGGCACTCTCATAGCGCTCCCGCATGTCCGCATCGAGGTAGCCGTCCCCGGCCGTCAGCGCCATCGGACTCGGATTGCGCCGACGCATCGTCATCGAGGCTTGAATGAAGCGCTCCGCGTTGCGGTAGTACTCCGCCTCCTCTGGACTGCGGACGTAGGGGCCTATAGGGGAGTGGTACTGCCGGGACGTGAGTTGGGACACGCTGCCGAGCGGCCGCTGCCGCTCCAGCGCACGTGGCGGGTAGCTCTGCGTCTGCAGCAGCAGCATAGGAACGGTGTTCTTGAAATCAGCAAAGTGGCTCCATTTCTGCATTTCGTACGCATCCTGCAGCCAGTGCACGAGGACGCTGTTCGTGTACTTGCACACAAGCTCGTAGATGATCGGCATCGACTCGTCCGGGTGCTCGAGCGCGGTGAAGTCGACGTGGACGTGAGGCAGTCCACGGGTGGCGAGGACGGCCAGGGCGGCGAGGTGCGTCGATTGTCGCAGACTCACAGGGCCACGTGTGTTGGGGATCAAAATGATGTCATCAAAAGGGGCAAGCTGGCTGTCTTCGCGCAGACTCTTCGCGAAGGCCTCCATGTACCAAAAGGGGGAGGAACCACCGCAAGAAATGGGGTCCTCGTTTGAGAAGTTCGGCACGGCGGCAGCGGAGCTGGTGGCACCTGCTGCCGTTGCATTGGACGCCGGCGGCACGCCTTCCTCCATTAGCGGCGCAGCGCTACCTTTCTGACTCGCACCATCCTTGCTGCGCTGCAAGAAGTTGTGCAGACGACCTCGCGCACCAGATGCCACGGATCCACAAGACCCAGCGGAGGGCGACGACGGCGGCGGCGATGGAGCTGATGTCGCGGTGACGGCCGGCAAGCCGGACGCGGAGGCCTGCAGCGATCGCGATGGAGTGGCGAGATCCGGCGCACCGAGCAGCAGTCGAAACAGTTCGCGGTGTTGGCGGGTCGGGGGATCGAGGTGAATTGGGAAGAGCGCTACCCGCGCGAGGGTGGGGACGTGGTAGGGCCCACTGGTGCACCAAACTATCAGCGTGCGCCGCATGCCTCCTTTCGTTGTTCTCCTTGCGATTTCAAATGTTGTTGGGCTGCTTGTTTGATGAGCTGTATGATGGTGTGTGGCGCCTGAGGAGCCTACTCACGCAACAGTGGATCGAAGTGCACTGTATCCGTTAGATGTGAATGAAAGTCCTGCTACCAGAAAAAAAAAGGAGAAGGAGCACTGCGATGCGAGAAACAGGTATGTATGTGTTTGTAAGTATGTGCACGTATATGTGTGTGTGTGTATGTAGGTTTCTGTATTTACGGTGCTTTTTTTTTCTTTGTGTTCTGAGTATACGACGGACGTACGCACGAACACACGTGTGTGGGGGAATACCAGTCGTGATGCCCAACTATCCAAAATCATGCAACGAAAGCAAAAAAAGAAAAAACAAGAAATCAAGAAGAGAGTAGAGAAGCAGAGAGAGCTCAATGAAAATGCACGCAAGGGGGAGAGAGAGGGGGGGAGCGCAGTCGATGCAGAGCACAGTGTCGTATCCGACGGAAGAAGGGGAGCGGGAGGAAAGAGAGAGATCAGCACTGCGACGGAGAGCAAAGCAAGCCCTGTAGGAAAGAGATTCCAGCCTTATATACAAATGTGTGGAGGAGATAGAAGGACTGTTGTCGCACGCCTCGAGATCACTTCTCAAGGGCTGCAGTGCCACGTATTCGTTTTGAGAGGGGAGGGGACTTGCGTTTCCGCGAGGACTTCGTTACTTGATAGACACTCCAACAGCGAAGAAAACGTGGAGGCAGAAATAAAAACGAGACGGAAAAAAAAGTACAAGTGTGAAGAGTGAGGTGCTGCTTCTGCCTGGCCATGCACCCCCCCCCCTGCAAACCCCACCGCACCTAGCAAGTTGTTGCGTAGAGGGCCTTCGCACCTCCCTGGTCATCACCCCAACCATGCACATTTCGTTGTTGAGTGTGCTGCACGCACACGCAGTGAAATAGAATGTGATCAAGGGGAGACGGAGCAGAAATGAACAGTGCTGCTGTAGGCATTACAACATATATATCAAGTGGCAGGAGTGGGTGTAAGGGGGGGGACACATACCAGCTCTTTAGTTTCAAAAAAAAAAGAAGAGGGAAGGCCAGCGAAGCGTTGGCAGCCCATCATTTGAGATAGTGGTACAATATACAAAGAAAAAAAAAGACAGCAGAATGGCTCGCATCCACGATGTAGCCTCTAATGTGACTGCGCAATACAAGTACACACAACTACACAGTGAGGAGCGGTGGCTAGACCCTCGTCTTGTTTCCGTTTGCGTCGTTGCGGAAGACTCCCCGACACGCTTTTCTTTTTTTATATTTTTCTCTCTTCTCTATCTTTGAGTTCGTCGCTGCGTGTGTGCGTGTGCGTGCGTGCGTGCGTATGTGTGTTGCATCAGTGTTTTACTCGCGCCACCCCAGCCATCACTCCGTCTCGATGGCTTCCAGGTGCACCTGCGACCTCTCGTGCAGCTGTGCGATCCAGAACCGCTGCGGATCACCCTCCCGAGCGAAGGCCGACTCCCCCACGCCACGCGGGCCCCCACCAGCGCGGCGGCCGTAGGCGTACTTCGTTTTCCAATGCAGCCCACTGGCGGGCCGCCGACGCTGCCGCATCGCTTTTTCCAGCTTCTTCGGCTTCGCCTCTGCTCCTTGCAGATCATCGTTGTAGTGCCGGTACCCCGCCGCCTCCTCCACTGTCGGCAGGATGTTGTCGCTGTCCACCAGGTTTGCATGGGCGTCACGCGTGGTGCGAAAGTTCACCAGCGGCACGTGGTGGCTGCGCAGTTCATTGTGGTACGACTTCTGCCGCGCAGCAGCACGCTCTTCCGCCTTGCGCTGCGCCTTCTCACGCTTGCGCAGGAAGTGGCCGCAGCAGCAAGAGTCACACATCGTCTTCTTCACTCGCCCCTCCGCAGCCCCGGTGACGCCGATTCTGTTTTTGCCTTCGTTCTCTCTCTTATTGGAGGCATCAACACCGCCGCTGGCGGCAGCAGCAGCAGCAGCAGCTTCAGAAGCTTCGCCACCCTTCGCTGCCCCTGAAACGATACGAAACGTAAGGTGGCTGGGGTAGGGAAGCCCCCCCTCGCGTCGACGCCGCTGGGCCTCCTCCGGCGGCGGAGGCACCTCGACCGGCACCGTGTGGATCGTCTCCAGCACGTCCGCCGCACGCAGGACCAGCCCGCCTGGGCTCTCCTCGCTGGTGTACGTGGTGGTGTCGTTATCCGCCGACCACGGCTGCCGGGCGAGTTCCTCCTCGGAGAAGTGGTAGGGGCTGACCGGTGCGGGGAGGACATCAAGCGAACCGAAGGTCCTGCCGTTCAATTGTGCGCCGCTGTTGTCGGAGGACGACGACAGGGACGACGAAGCGGCCGGAGGAGCAGAGACGCCGCCTCTGACGGTCCCACGCTGCTGCCGCTGCTGTTGCTGAGTAGAAGAGGGCAGGGGCACTAGTGCATCTGCATCATCGATCGTCACACCGTTGGAGGTAGTTGTCGTCGTCGCGGCCGACGTCGATCGCACGTGTGACGGCACCGTTGTGCCCTCCACTTCTTCTCCTTTTGCTTTTGTGACTGGCGTGAGGGGTGCGATCGCATCGGAGCTGGAGACGAGTGAGCTCTCCGCTGCCTTCGACGAGGACGCGCTGCTGTCGTGCTTCTTGCCTCTACCGCCGCCACGGGGGCGGTGGCCCACGCCAGAGGCTGCGGAGAAAGTGGATGCAGAATCGCTCGTCCCTGTCGACGAGGCAGCACGTCCAGAAGAGGAAGAGGAAGAAGTGCTGCCGTAGCTGGACGACCCGGTGATGGTGGTGTCGTATGAGGATGCCGAGTTGCGGGAGTGCGAGCAGCTCTCCCCCGTGCTGGACGACGCAAGGGTGACGGTATCCGAGGCGGTGCCTGAGTAGTTGGAGAGAGCGGCCCACTTCTGCCGGATGGCTTTGCGCATGATGCAGAGAAATGCGGAGCGCCAACAAGACAAAGAAACAGATGAGTTGCCCCCGCGATAGCACACGTGTGTGTGTGTGTGTGTGTGTGTGCAGAGGGGGGGGATAAAATGGCAGTGTTCCGTGTTTTTGGTGTTGTGTTTGTTGCTGCTTTTGAAGGTAACGAGGAGGCCAAAAGATCCAAAACAATAGTCAGAGAAAGAAAAGCGGCGGAAAAAAAAAACGGTTTGTCATAAACGGGCACGGAAACGCTACGAGGGAAGGGGGAGGGGGGCGTGTCCCATTAGCGAAGTCCACCCAGCCTCACCCACACACACACACGCCTCTATCCGCATATTCTGCTCACATTCCACAGCACAAACTACGCCTAGCTCGTTTTGTGCCAGGCGTCGTCAGTGTCACAGCGTTGATTCACCGCCGGCCCTTGTCTTTTTTTTCTCAATGTGATGTCCCCCACTCCACCAATCGCAGAGTGGCAGAACTGCACCGTGGCACACCTCACATAAAGCACCGTTGCCGTCGTGGAGCTTCTTCTTCCTCTTGGCGTCTGCCACTGTTTCAGTGTTTGGAAGACTACATGTAGACATCACATCGATGAGTTCAAGAAGGAAGATGAAAAACTGACGAAAAGAAAAGAAGACCGCGTTTTGTTTTTCTACCACAAACAAGGCGAAAGCGTGGGAGCAAAGAAGCAAAACAAAAACAAGGTAATTTACATACGCAGCGCTTCCATGCCGGTTGGCGCGCGCAACTATACATCACACCGCACATCCCATCCGCCCGCCCTTCTGCCGCTCTTCTCTCTCCACTTTTCAGGATTCAGAGGACGGCCCTGCGAAGCTGTGTTTACTACATCGCACTTACCTTCCCCACCACATCCACCACATTGCACAATCCCTCGAGAGAAGCGGAAAACCAGCAAGGCACGCATACACAGAAAAGAGAGAGAAAACGATCGGACTCGCTGACGGCGTATGCCCAACAGACAATAACAGGAGGCCGACAGCAAAGCACAAAAAAAAGAGCAGGAAAAGAACCCACCACGAGCGTCGACCTCCGCAAAAGGCGTGTATTGGGGAGATCAGAAGGGCAGGCAATGGGGAAGATCCTTCAGGCATCACTGGCCTCCATCCATCCCTGCCCCCCTCACCTCTAGTTAAAGGTCTTTTTTTAAACGGTAGCAACTACAGAACATCTTCCTTTGAGAGGAGGGGGTTTTGGTCTCTTTGTTCGCTTGTTTTAGCATTCTCGTGTCTTTGCGTGGAAGGAACGCTGACCTTCCCTCCTCTTCCCCGCCCCCCCCCCTCTCTCATCTCTCTCTTTCCCTGTGTTGGCTGGGTCACAGTTCTTTCTAGGCCCCACGATCCACGTCGCCCCCTTCCTCACTGCTGCTGTCGCTGTACGTCAACATGGAAAAAACAGTACGCCCCGTCGACACTGCGCATTCGTCGTAACTGCTGCTGTGGTAGGAGTGGCTGCCTGGTGCGCCACCCTGCTGTGCAGCGGGGGTGCCGTTCTCATCCACGTCTAGTGTTGTAGAGATGGTGTAGTACACCGGCCGGCCAAAAACACGTGGGCCGCGGTGGACGTAGTGGGCGTCTGCAGTCACCCACATTCCCTGAAAAAGCTCGTGCGATGTTGGGCTGCTGCTGCCCTCTGCTGCTGCTGCTGTTGCGCCACGTGCGCCGTCATCGAGACCTCCAGTCCGTGCCGTTGAAGGAGCGAGAGCGTCTCGCTCAACCGGACCTGCCCCACGCTGATCCGACCGCCGGGCGGAAGACGAGGAACCGCCACCAGCGGCAGGATAGCCACTCGACTGGTCTGGCCCTCGCGCATGTGCCGGCGACGGGGAGGCCAACAGAAGCATCTTGGACTGCTGCAGTCGCGCTGCCGCTGAAGCAGCAGCAGTTGCGTCGGTAGACGACTCGCTGCGCGGTGGGGGTGGGGGTGGGACGTGCATGAACACGGAGCTTGCCGTGGTGCCGCTCGTCGTGTTCATCTCGTCGTCGTCGGTGGCAGAGTAGTCGTTTCGCTTCCCCTGCGTGATCAACGGCAGCAACGAGCCCTGCGAGGAGCGGACCCCGGAGCGCAGGGAGGACGCATTTTGCTCCTGCGGTGGCCGCCGGAACTGCTGCTGCCGAGGCTGTGGCTGATGCTGAGGCAAAGGTGGTGGCGGCGGCGAGGGACGCGCGTGGCGCGCACTGCTGCCCGTCCTCTCTGCCCCACCGTTGTTGCCGTAACCCGTATCGCCATCACATGGCGGTGGTGGTGGCAGTGGTGCTCGTGCGCTGCCGGGCAACGACGGCGGCGCTGACTCGCTGGACGCCCGCTGTGGTGGTGGGGGGGGCGTGTACAGGAGGGGATGGGGGTTGCCGTAGATGACGCTGGCCCGCGTAAGAGTCTCGCTGTGCGGCATGCCACGCAGTGCGCCGGTGTTTGCGTTTTTCTTGTTTAAGGACGCTGCACGCTTGCCTTGGCCTCTGTTCTTGCTGCGGGTGCGTGCGCTGTTGCTGTGGCCACCGGCGGCGCCGCTGCGGCTCTGGTAGGCCTCTGCTGCCGCCCCCGGGTACGGTGTGCCGTCCACCCGCTCAGTCAGCTTCTGCCCTCCCGTCACCTCCCCACGAAAGGTGATGGTGAGCTGCTGGCGCTGCTTGACGAGGGCGTTGTGGCGTGTCTGCCCCGGCATCGGCTCCACCTGCTCCTCTTCATATGCCTGCTCCCGCGGGTCGACGGGCGGGAGCGGCGCTCGTAAGAGGGTGCGATGCTGCTTGAACGCACCGTGGTTGCGCAAGGCCCGCCGCACCGACCGAAACGTCTCCACCACCGCCTTCGACATCGGGTGTTGCGGGCCCAGCAGCTCCTGCGTCGCCCGCATCGCGTTTTGGAAAAGCGTCAGCGTGTTGGTGTATTCACTCGTGTCCTTCGACGCCCCTACGCGGGCGGTATTGATCTGCGCCACCGCCAAGTTGTTCCACGCCGCACCCCACAGCGCGGCGTTCTGCGACTCCGCGATCTGGGGAGCCGCGGCGGCCTCCAGCAGCAGCGACTCACTAAGCTCTGCCCCCTCCTCTGATGCAGCTGCCGTCGCCATGGAAATCCGGTGTCTGCGCTGCCGCTGCGCCTCCAGTGCGCGCAGCATGTCGATGGCCTCCAGCGCCGCCGCAGTGGCCTTGTCGTACATCCGCAGTGCGTTGTACGCCGCACACGTGTTGAGCGCGACGGATGGGGAGGCTATATCATTGTTCTCCTCCAGCTGTCGCGCGGCCTCGAAGTGGCTCAGCGCCTGGCGGGGCTGGCCGCGATTGCACTCCACCACACCCATATTGTTCAGCGTTGTGGCCTTCAGCTGGTCCAATAGGGGCCCGGGAAGGTCCTGGGCAGAGGCGTCGTCGAGTCGCATAAAGGCCTCACGAAGAATCTTCATCGGTTCTTCGGTGGCGGCCGCCATGGACTGTGCGGGTGTCGTCGTCGTCGCGCTGCCCATAGCTGCATAGCAGTGCTCCATCGCCATAGTGTTCATGGCCAGCACCTCGTGCACGAAGTCCTCCCCGACAGGCGTCAACACGGCGTCCTGCGGAGGGGTGTAAGGGGGCTGCACCAGCATCGCGTTGTGGTAGTTGTTGGCGTTGCTCGGTGCGACGTCGAACTCATACCCACCACACGCGGACCCCACGTCAGAGTCCGCTGGAAGTGGGACCGTGGGCCCAGCCACAAGAGGCTGAGAGCTCCCTGCAGCCGCAGCAGCCGCAGCAGGGGGCGTGGCGTACGCAGTGGAACTGCGCATGCCGGCCACGTACGAGGCCCGCCTGCCGACGCTGTGCCGCAGCAGCTTTTGTTGGCTAATGTGCTGATGTGTGCCAGACGTGTAAGTGCCGCTGTCGGCCCAGCCAGCGAGGTGTTCATTGCTGGTGCTTCCGTCGAATGGCACAACGTCCATTTCGTACTGCCTGATGGAGGTGGTGCGGGGGAGGGGAGTCGGACGGTACTGCTCAGATTCCTGATGAAGCATCAGACAGTGGATTGCCCTCGTCCTGTGTTGCTCTTTTTTTGTCGTTTTGTTTTTTTGTCGATGCGTCAGCAGTAGACCCTCCGCAATCCTAAAGTAAAAGCAGGTGGGCAGCACCAAGTGCTCACCACACGGTGCAGTAACGCGAACAGCAATTCACGCAGAAATAGAGCAAGAGAAGCGACAGCGAAAAGAAGGGAAGAGGAGTGGAAAGAGCTTTGTAGAAGCGACAGGAAAGTTATTTTTAAATAAACTGCCAACATTCAATTCGCTGATGTGCCGTGCAGCCGTTCGCTCGCTCCTCATCAGCACAGCAGCACATCAGCATCCTGCTTCGCGTGTGTGTGTGTATGTGTTTGTGTTTGTAAGCAGTTGCAGTATCCAGCCGCTGCTACATTCCACACGGCTTCCTCCACGGCAACGGAGGACACCGATATTCCACAGGTCCGGGTACTACCTGCTTCGCTCTCTCCACTTCTTCACTTATTAGTGTGTGCCCGTCTGCACGTCTCTCGCTCATGCCCGCTAAACCCGACCCTTTTTTAATCATTTCTTTTGCGTTGTTTTTGGTTTGTTGTTGATGTTGAGGAGTACCAGTGATCTAACAGGAAACGCCGATACGAGTGGGAAAGCCGCAACGGACAGTGTGTACACGCAAAGAAAAAAAGTGAGCGCGAGGGAGGAGATTTAGCATCACTCCGCTGGAAAGCAACGCATCTCGACAAACAAACAGATATGGTTTCTCTTTTTTTTCTTAAAGACGATGTATGAGAACCACGCAGAATGTAACAGAATGAAAAAAGACAGGATCTAAAACTCTGCACCTCGACAGCTGCTACCCTCCTCATCCTCATCTCCCCTCACTTCTTCCTCCCCAAACTCAGTAGTCACGCAGAAACGACTCTGCACACGCACACACACATACACACACACAAGCACAAGCGTACCTGCACCGGTTCACAGGAGCAAGAGTAACACGAGGAACGGAAAGGCAGCAGTTGCGACACATGGGGGGGAGGGGGAGCAAAGCTAAAACAAGAAAAAGACACAAGAGGAAAACAAAACAAAACAGAGAACAGAAAGAAAGACGACACAAACGGACACAGAGTAATGTACACGTAGAGATACAGAAAAGGTAAGGGGGGGGAACAGGTCGGAAACAACAGCGGAGAATGGTAAAGGAGCAGCAGCAACGGAAAATGGAACGTGACGAAGACTGCCTACCGCCTCTGACCGGAGCGACTAGCCGTGGACGCGGTTCGCTGCAGCGGCTGCGGTTGTGCGCTGGCTGGACTATTTGCAGACGACTGCACCGTCTCCCGCAACGACTGTACTCGCTGCTGCATGGCGCTCAATCGAGAAATGCGTGAGCGGCGCTCCCGGTCGACCCGCATCGTGTCCGTCGTGCGCTGTGCCACACGCGAGGCCAGCTCTAAATCAGACTCGAGACGCCTGCGCTTGCGGCTCAGCTCAGTCAGCTCGTGTGCCATGGCGTACGTGCCTTGGCCGTACCGCGCCTCCTCCGCGTACTTGCCGAGTGTCTCCGAAACCTCGTTCGTCTTGAGTATGTACAGCTTCATCTCCTTCTCCACCTGCTGCAGCTGCTGGCGCTGATTGTTCGCCTTCGCCTCCAGCGCGGAAATCTCTAGGCGCATCTCACTGATACGCTGCGCGCTCTGCATGTCGGTCTGCGATATCCGCTGCTGCAGCGCAGTGATCGCTTCATCCAGGCGACGGACCTCCTCGAACTGCTGCGACGTGGCGTCGTACGCCGACCGCGCCGCCTCCACCTCTGCCCGGCAGTTCGCGTCCTCAGCTGCAATGCTTGCCTGCAGTGCCTTGGACTGCTCCTCCACCTCACGCGCGACGGCCTTCCGCACCACCGCCGTTTCCTCAAGGAGGTGCTCAATGCTGCCGTCGATGTCACCGACGTTGTGCCGCAGCCACCGCGTCGCCGTCTCATAGTAATCGTAGACGCCACGCTGATAGTGTTCCTTCATGAGCTGATCACGCTGCATGCGCAGCTGCTCGAGGCTGACGCCGGTGTCGAATATCCACCGAGGCGCATTGATGTGCGTCAACATGAGAACCTGATGAATGCGGCTGATGTTGGTCGCGAAGCGCAGTGCTGTACAAGAGGAGTCGTAGAGGTCCGGGCGACCGCTAATGGTCGTGATGGAGACGAGGGTAATGTACCCCACCAACGCCGGCTCAAGGAGCGTCGTCAGCTTCGTTTCCTTGAAGGCGGGATCACCGCCGCCAGACGCAACCCCCGCCACCCGCTCTACTGTTTCGATGAGGTGCCCTACCTCCTTGCAGAGCGGCTCGCGAATCGCCGCGACGTCGACAAAGGTCAGCGTGGCCATCGACCGTCGCCCTGTGCTGTCGACCGGGGCGTACACGTGGAACTGGATGGCGCACGACGTGTCGACGTGTTTGCGCTCCGGCAGCAACACGGCGCGACTCGCGTCCTCCAGTAGGCGCATCTGCGGCAGTGGGACGAGGCCGAGCGGGGGCGGGAACTCGACCAGTGGCACCGGCTCGTTCGTCTCCGTCTCCACCATCTTCGACCCACGAGTAGTGAAAGCGGAGTAGGTCACGGTGATCCCGCCCGTCATGGCCACTTCCGACCCCTCCTCCCGGCCGTTGTTGTTGTTCTGTGTTCTGTTTGGGTCGTTCTCCTTGTTGCCGCCGCCGCGATGGTGTCGCATGATCAATTTCCCACTCGACGACATCCGCTCCAGCAAGTCCGCCGCGGCCAGCTCCACCAAGCCCAGCTCGTTGTGGTGCGGGCTGCCATAGAGGGTCTGGCTGCGTCCGCTCTCGGGGGGACCATTGACGAGGAACACGTAGCTCTGACCTGAGGTGCAGTTCGACACGCAGGGGGCGATGACTTCGTCGTAGAAGCGGTTCGTCGATCCCCCGCGGTGAACGCGGGTGACGTTGAAGGGCTGCGACCATCCGGTCCCACCACCGCCGGTGTTTTGGCTCGACAGCTGCGACGAGGAGGCGGAAGCCTTCCCATCGGGCGACGATGCTACAGAGACACTGCTGCCATCGCCGTCAGGCTTCTGGAGCCGGATTGACGTGCAGCTCGACGACGTCGCCGTCCGCTCAATCGCCGACATCACACGCACGTGACTCTCCACGCTCTTCAAAATGTTCTTCACCGCACTCTGCTGCGGCTGGGGGGAGTTGGTGGTGGCGATGGAGGCGGCGCCAGCCCGGGTGGGTGGCAGCGACGCCACGGAGGCCGTCGCCGCCTGGCTGAAGGATTTGCTTCGGCTGAACGCCTCCATCACGGGGGATCTACTGAAAAAAAAAGAAGGATAAGAACGACCAAAAACACAAGTATTTGACTCTAACGGGCTTTTTTCCTTTGTTTTCTTTTATTTCTCTCTGCGCTGTGCCTTCTCCCGGGATCTGTAACCAACAGCGAGAAACGGGGCTACCGTGCCGCGTGAGTGTGAGTGTTTGTGGAGGTCTCTGCTGTCCGGTTTTCTGCACCACGTTTTGAAGGACTGCACACGACCTGCAGTAAAAAGGAGATGATGAAAGCAAGAACGGAGGAAAGAAGGTGAGCAGCACGTGTGTGCGAGCTGCAATAAAAAACACAAAAACAGGAGTACAAAACCCGCAAGCAGAGGAGGGGAAGGAAAGGGAAAGCTGCCTATCCAGCTCTCTGCCTGCAGTCTATGATGAAGCGTTAATCAAGAGAAAAAGAGAGGAAATTTGATGACGGGGGAAGAAACCATCAACAACAGCAGAAATAGAGCTCCAAAATGATAACACGCTATGCTGTGTGCACCCACCACGCAAAACGGCTCCTGCCTTTTCGTTAGACGTCGGCTGCGGAGTACACTGACGAAGTAAGAGGCGGAAAGAAAGCTCCACTTTTGTATAGAATATTTATGTGAGTGTACGTGTGCTTGTGTGTACAGGTAGAGCACCGCCTGCTGTGGCAAAAGTAACAGCAGCAAGAAAAGGAGTTAAAGCGGGTGAGAGAGGAGCGCACAATGCCCAGATAATGATAGATGATGGGAGGGAATTGATGTAAGTTGAGCAGATTTCATTGTGAACACACACAGCGCTACACGAAAGAGGGAAAGATTGCGTCTTCTTGTCGGTGCAGTCAGGAATGGGCCTCGTGTTTCGTCATTGAAACAACAACAACATGTGTGGAAATGCTCGCAGCCCCACGGAAGGAGCAGTGAACGCGTGAAATGTACGAGCCCAGACAGAGAAAGAGAGCAGCAACCACTACACTTTCTCACGCCTCCTCCAACTCTGTTTTTTTTTTTTCATGGACACAACTACAGGGATTTGATTTGTGTGGAGAGAGTAAGCACCCCATGCGTCTTCTGATGGCGTCGTTCTCTTCAACTCTTTGTTAGGTGACTGTCTTATTTCTTTCATGATCGCTTATGACAGGAGTTGGATTTGCCCTGCTCGTCGCTTGACTGCGCAGACCGCCGTCTCCATCGTACCTGCGGGGAACGTGTGTATCTGCGCACCCACTCATCTTGCCCCCCTCCCCTTCCTACCGTGCGCTGCGTCCTTCACCTCCAGTACTTCACCTACGCACAGAGAGTCACACACTGAAGCAGACACACATAAAAAATCATGCACCTCGACATCAAGCTGAGCTCCAACTTTACAACATGCAGGACAACGACAACAGAAAGGAAATTTCAAAAAAAAAAAGATATCTATGTCCCGCACCTCGCTGAAGCACCACCAACAAATCAACTTAGGGAAAGGAAAAAACTGCACGGCAGGGGTATGACGATTTGCACAGAAAACGCTTACACTTCCGCCCTTAACGATCGTCGTGAGAGGAATGATGAGTCAGCTGGTCTGGGCAGCACGTCATGAAAAGAAAAGCAGAGCGGATTGGCAGCGTCATTGCACATTTAGCGTACAAGACATGACGTCACGTTTGTGCGTGCAATGGTGAGTCTAACGAAAAAGACCCTTTTTAAAGGAAATAAATCAGAGCATGTGTGTGTGCAATCAGCTGAGAAAACAACAACAACGCCTCTACGTCTCTTTTCTTTTCTGTCTGTCCTTTTATTACCATAATTAGGTGCACCCTCAAAGCGCATGGACGCGCGCAGGCGAGCTCTGCGAGCTCACGTTGCCGCTACCCCTGCCCTTCCGCTTTCCACGGCCCGATACGCCGTGGGATGCGCTGCGCTGACTCGCCTGCGAGGACGCACCCGTGTTGTACGGCCGCACTGGTCGAGTGCCACCACCACTGCTGCCTAGTAAATAAAAGAAGGTGCTCCCACCATCCCGTGGCGTGCGGTTCTGCGACGATTCCGCCAGTGACCCAACACTCGTGTTGGGTGCGTTGTTTTCACGAGAGGCGGTGCCGGTGCCTCCGTTCCCTTCCCGCATCAGCCCCGCACCAGCCTCGAGGTAATGCGAGTGTGGTGGTGCCGTCGCAGACAGGTCTGTCGACACCGCCCGTGGTGAGGAGGTGTAGCAGCGACGACGCGAGTTGTTCGACTCCGATCGACGCCGGTCCACCTCGCCGCCGGTGGACATCGAGAGATTATTTGACGACAGCGTGTCAAGCACCGTGCCCTTGCCTAGCCGCATGGTGGCCGGCACCGTGGCCGCCAGCACATTCAGCCGAGGCCCACCAGTACTGTCCACGAAGCCCGATGACGTTGTGCCACGCGAGGCGGCCAGCGCAGGAGGGTAGCGCCGACGTGTCGCTCCACCATCGGTGCTGTTGTTTTGAGTGTTGTCTGCGCAGGTCTTGTCAGCGATGGGGCGGGCAGCGCGTGTCGGGCGGGCCTCCCCACGATCCACGGTGGACTGCAACGTGCCGCCTAACCGCGGAGAGCCGGAGTCGTCCTGCCGCAGCGTGTGCCGACGGACGCCGCTGGCGGAGACGGTGCGGCAACTCTGCGGGATGCGAATGACCGCAGACTTCTTCGGCTGGTTGGCGCGTGACCGGCCAGCGCTGCTGATGCCGTTGTCCGCCGCGTCGACGAGGCTGGTGGTGTCTGCCTGCGCGTTGCTCGGCAAAGACGGCTGCGGGCTGTTCGCCACGCTGGATAAAGTGGAGGGCTCGTCCGCCTTTGATTGATGCTTGCTGCCACGACGGCGAGGTGGGGTGACGCTGCAGCCCTTCTCACTCTCCGCTGTTTTGGCCTCACAGATGGAGTTGTGCGGGACGCAGGCGAGGCCGACCTTCGCGGTGGAAATGGTCGCCGGTGCACCGTTGTCCACGTTGCTGCTGTTTACACCTGAGGTGGTGGTGGCCGCCGCTGCAGCAGCTGCGGCGACTCTGCTCTCCACAGCAGCACTCACGGCGTCTATGCAGAACTTTTCCAAATCCCGCAGTCGCCCGTCCATCCACGCGTCTCGCTCCTGCAGCTGCACCACATAATAGGAGTGCAGCTTCACGATCCACTCTGCCGTCTCGATCAGCTTGCGCTGCAGCTCACCGATGTTCTGGCACTGCAGCGGATTCATCTCCAACATAGGGGCCACCTCCGCCGCTCGTCGGGTGAGGTGCGCGGAGGACTGACTGGAATTGGCGTCCCTTGGTGAGATGACGTTGGGTGTACGAGGGGACATCTGCCGACTGGTGTGCAGGCGAGACACGCTGCCTTGGCCCACCGCCGTGCCACCGCTACCGCCGACGTTGTTGCCAGGTGAGCTGCAGTGCAGCTTCGTCATGTTCAGCGCAGGGATCATTGCGAAGGAGAGGGAGGGGAAAGAAAGAAAGAAGCCCCTTGGCTGGTTGCTGATGCTAATGTCGATCAGCTGCAAGCTCAATTGAGTAGAACGCTGGAAACGACAGCGATATCCTGCTTCTCTTGACACAGAGTCCCCCAGAAGGTTGAACTTCTTTGCTTAGATACGGCGTGTGTATATTGTTGTATGTATGTGGTGTGTGTGTATTGTGGTGGTGGTTTTCTTAAGCAGCTTTGAGCGATGTTTCAGCGGGAGAAAAAAAGGAGGGAGGGGCCAAGCGCGTTCTTCCTCTTGCGAGCTCCAGCAAACAGCACCGATAGCACACGCACGTTCTCAGCCAAGGACAGAGAGAGAGGCACACCCAAAGAAGCTCACCAGCTGCTTTTTGCAAAGACGGTGGCACTGAACTTGCGTGTACCCTTTTGACGACCTGATGGAAAAGGATCCGCGACAGCCCATAAAACAAAGGAGGAAAAGAAAGAACACACACAAGGGCAGCTAAAGAGAATCGGTGGGAAGTATGTGTGTATGTGTGTGTATGTGGCACACTCGCTAAAACGTCGACAGGTAAAAGTGTGACTTGAAAAAAAAGAAAAAAGTAAAGAAAAAAAAGCAGGCTGACCCGGAGCTGTCCGGCGCACGACACCACCACCACTGCTATTTTGACTGCTGTGAGATGTAAGTGAATTTTCTTGGAACACGCGTGTGTGTGCGCGCACTTTTGTATGGGTGTGTTTTTTTTTTTTTGCTGCTGCTGCTACCGCAAGAAAAGCTGATGAATCTCTTCGCTTTCTCCGTATTGCTAGGCTTCACAGCAAGGATGCTTCGTATGCCGCGTTAAAGCCGAGAAAAACAAACAGAAAGAGTGTGAGAGTCAAGAATCAGACGGAGGAGGGACGCAGGAGTGCTTGGATTTCTTGTATCTTCTCTTCGTGTATTCGCTGAGAAGTAAAGAGAGCACTACCAATTCTGACGCGTACAGAACAGAAAAAAAAAAAGCACGCGAAGGCGACAGAGAGTTCTCCCGCTGCAGCTCGCAGTGGCTCAAAAAAAAAAAAACAGGAAGAAGCTGGGGAAAAAAATGCGCGAACCCGGAGAGCTCAACAGAGTCTAACACGAGAAAAAGTACTAGGGGAAAGAAGAGGAAAAGAGGAGGGTGACTATGATGATGATGATGCCTCAACAATGTTAACCGGAGACGGGAGAAGAGTGAGCTTAGTGGGTGTCTGCAAAAGTGCGCCAATGTCTTGTGTTTGCCCACACACTAAAACGCTCACGCACACGCACACAAGGCACAATATACAGAAAAACAAGAAACAAAAACAGGGGGACAAGGAGAATAATAACGGCCGTAAAACAAAAAACGGCAGACACGCTTAACCAGCGAGCGGATATTCCATAGTAATAAAAATCAAAAGGAAATAAAACAAAGTGAGGCGAAAGGAGAAAACAAGGAGAACACAGAATTGAAAGATCGTGCTGGGCGTGTACGGGTGCGGCTCGTTGCTGCTGTTGTTGGTGTATAACAAAACGACGTTGAGTGTGTGGAAGGATAGGAATTGAAGAGAAAGAGGAAGGGGACGGGGGTGGAAGGGATGCGTCAAAAACGATGAAGGCAAATTCAATCAGGAGATGCGTGTGCGTGGTTGCTCGGTGAAATTGGAGGGGAGGGGAGCTAGACATGCGGAGTCGCGGTGAGGGAAACGCGCAGCACGCGATGTGCTAGCACGCTTTTTAAAAGTGGAGAAAACAGAGAGATTGGTTTGCTCACCGCAGTGCCGCGAAGCGCCCTCTGACAGAGACAGAACCAAAGGGGCAGCAAAGACGAAAGACATGCGCGACGGTAAACCAGCAAAACAAAAACAGGCGGCAAATCCGCCAGCGCATGCCCGCCTCATCCAGCTTCTTTAGCGATGCTCCTCCCTCCTTCCCCGCTGGTCCCCCGCGCGCACACCGTGCCGCTTTTTGCAGCGGGAAACTCTCGCTACCCTTCTTCCCTCTTCGTCCCAAACGCAGCAGTAGGAGAGGTCACATTACAGCGGGGCTGGGATGCCCCTCTGCACCGTGACTTTCCTGCTACCGTTCCCGGCACCAGGTTCGCACAAGAATGTGAAAGGAAGGTCCCTTCCTTCCCCTACACCCCTGCTTCACCCACCGCGGACGTCTGCACCGACGTACTGGCGCCATCCACCCGCTTCCATACGTCAAACAGCAACACACGTGTCTTGCTGTGATATGGGTGGCGGTGGTGATAATCCTCCCTTAAACATATTAACAATTATAACTGTCTTCTTTTCTTTTTTGGCTTTGAGGGAAATGAGTAAATGAAGGTCAGCGTGAAACAAAAAAAGAAAAACTACAAAACAGAGAACACCAGACCTATCCGCCTCTGCAGATACCGCTGACCAGCACAAGACGAGCCCATACCGCCAGCGAGTGCCACAACAACGAACACGAATAGAAACGTCCCCACAAGAGAAGAGCAGCAGCGAGAGGCGTCACGGCAGCTGCGGCACACAACGGCACACAAATGTCTTACTTCTTCGCTTCTTCAACCGCGCTGCGCAGCAGCTTTTCGCAGGCGCCGCAGCCTTCGCAGGCAGCAAGGCCTTCACCGGCGGGCGGGCAGCAGCAGCCGTCTTCGCGACGGGGGCAGCGACTTCTTCGCGGCTCGGCCTTCTTCTTGTGCGCAGCAGCGGCAGCGTCGTCGCGCTTTTCGCACGCTCGCGGTCCTTCTCGCGCTTCTTCAGCTCCTGCTTGCGGAGCCTTGTTGCGGTTCTGCTGTCGGCGCGTGCGCTTCGCTGCAGCTGCTCCGCCAGCTGGCGCTCCTTCTTCTTCTCGTTCTTAGATCTTAGTGGATGTGCTCCACAAGGTTGCGCTTGTTGCGGAACACGTTACCCCTTTCGCGCGCACGTACAGGTCGCGGTAGTACACAGTGCGCGGTCCGATCTTCTTCTCCGCACGGTACTTGCGCAGCAGGCGCGCGCAGAATGACGCAGGCGGCGCATCACACACAAGCTCCTTTGCTCGGCATGCGGGCCCTCGCGGCTACCCTCACGGCGGCCAACGCCGTTGTGGTAGTCGGCCCAATGTCCTTCGCCGCCTTCATTCTTGCGCCAGCGGCACCGCGAGTGCACCTTCACGGGCTGCGGATGATGAAGCCCGTCCTATCACCAGAGCTTACGCCGATCTGCGCGAGTTCGCGTTCGGATCTCCATCGCCTCGCTGTTGGGGGTCCAGCACACACGCGAGCACGGCGCGCAGCCGAGGATGCTCGCCGCCAGACGGGCCTGCAGCCTTTCAGAGACACCATTGTGAAGTCGAGCGGTTGTTCTCCTGATCAGCACAGACAAAACATGAGTTGGTGTTCGTGGGTAAATGGATGAGGAGAATGGAAGGGAGAGAAAGATGTGAGGGAGTAGAAGGGGGGCGAAACACGAAAAAAAAAGCAGTTCAGGCGTTGAGGAAGGGAGGGTCAGTTCACACACTCCAACGCAATCAGCAGCTTTTCCATGTTGCTACGATGGCGGTATGTGGTTGAGGCAAGCGCGCTGTGCCCCACAGACCCGTCCCCACCACCACCACTCATTTTGAATATCTTGTTTTATCTGCTGCAGTTGCTGTTTGTGCAGGTCGAAGGCGTGCAGCCCATCTGTGTTTTTTTTTTCTGATGGATGGGTGGGTAGTTGATTCCGGAAAACAGTGGAGCTGTTTGGAGAACGCAGCACATCTTTGTTATGTATTGTCCGCCGTCCCCGTTGTTACTCCGCAGCACACTTGCGACACATTCATAATGGGTCAGTGTGTGTGTGTAGGAGGGGGGGGGGCGACAAAGGAAAAGACAGATGTCATTCACCCACCAGTCGGAGAGGAAAAAGGGGGAGGGGTCGCCACACACCCTGGGCACGTCTCTTTTTGCGTTTCCCGCGAAGGGCAGGAACAGCCCTTGACAGCGCACAAAAGAGTACCCTCCTCCGTTCCCTTCCTTCCCTCTCCCCTTTTCCCACATAACAGAAGCACAAGACACTGTGACAGCAAAGCAGGGTAACGCAAAAACAAAAGATCTACTGTACATCGATGTGAAGCGAGACGTCATAGTGCTTTGGTTTCTGTCGACGCCACACACACACGTACACGCACATCTCAGAAGTGAAGAAGTACGACACCGCTGCGGGTTCTTGAAGCAGGCTGCTCGATTTGCACAAAGCACCGCTGCTGATTCAACTTGCAGCGACGAGGAAAACAGACAGTGGGAGGGAAGACTTTAAAGCCACATGGGGTGGGGGAAAAAAGGGGGAGAGGGGAGGGGAGGGAGCCACGTAAGTCAATCATGAATACAAAAAGTCCATTAGTGCCGACTTCTTCTCCGTTAGCATAGCGCTGATCTTCGCATCGACTGCTGCTTGATACCGGTCTGACACCGCCCGCCGCGTCCGCGCCTCTTGCCGCCGCTCCAGCTCTGCGGTGGAGAGGACAGCATTGATTTTTGTAGGGGCTCTCGTGCCCTTCGAGACCCCCGAGCAAGAAGACGACGCTCCATCTCTTCCTCTTGGTGTTACGGCTGCCGCACACTGCTCTTCAGCAACGCCAGCTGGCTGCGCTTCCCTGCTTCCGCTATCACCAGCCGCTCGGAGCCCCTCACCCTCTTTTGTCCCGATGTTCGTGGCGTGGTTAGGGCTGCGGCGGTGGCTGTGTGAGGTGGAGCTAATTGTGGAGCACGGTCCACCAGCGCCCGCCTCCTTCGCCAGCAACAACTCGCGGGTCTCGCGGCTGAGGGCCTCGGAGAGTTTCGCACACTCCCCCCGCTTCAGCATGGTGCTGTCGCGGCCGTGGCAATCGCGGCGGTGGTCGCAGAAAATGTCGCGGTGCATGTACACCCCGCACATGTCGCACTTGAAGTACTCCAAATCAGCAGTCATGTGAGACATCTTTTTGACACTTAAACAGTAGTAGGAGTACTAGTAATAATAAACTCAACAGAGCCAAGATAAGCAAAGTGCCGTAGTGACCTCGGCGACGGACTGGGACTGACCTTTTTTCAGCCGCTCCCCTCGTTATTCTCAATGTGAGGAGAATGAGAGAAGGGGTAGCAGGAGTGTCCTCAGAGCCGAAAACAAAACGAAAAAGAGAGAGGGAGGCCTCTTCACAAGAGAAAGGGGGGTGGAGAGTCACTGCAAGCCTTCGAGAGGATAATGTAAAGAAAAAAAAACAGATCCGCCTAAATGGAAAAGAGCGGGAAGATGGCGAAGGAAGCGAGCTGCGCTGACAGACCACTTCACAGAAAAAAATCCTGCTGACCTACAGCGTGTGTATGTGTGTATGAAGCAGAAAGAGAGAGGAGAGGGGTGAGAGGGGACACAAGTTCTTTCGTACTATTCTCTAGGGGGGTTAGCTGATAGGGATGAAACGACGCACACGCAGCGGCGGCGGAGTTGCTCTAGGTAGCCTGGAATGGGCAAAATCTGCGTTTGGTAAGAAATGGTGAGAAGGAGGGAGGGAGAAGGGAAGGGAAGAGCGTAGGACCATCAAAAGCTGTCAGACGCGACGAAGAGCCCTAAACGGAGGTTCGCTGACGATCTAAACGCACACAGACACGCCCACTCTCTCCTTTGCCACATCACACTCACAACATATTCTGCAGTGGTGTGCGGCGCGCCACCGCCGTGACGCTTACCGAGGCCACGAAACGCCATCACACCATCGCCACGGAGGTCAAGAACAAAAAAGAAAAGGGAGACGAGGGAGGCACCACCGCAGGCCGCAGCTTGCGCAAGGAGAGGCGTGTGAGACGAGACGTGGAGACAGTACAAAGAGCATGCACAACAACAGAAAGAGAGGTGGGTGAGTGAAGAGGGAAAGAAGACCTCAAACGATGCGCAGCTCAGCGGCTTTTTGCGCAGCCCTCACCCCAATAACTGCTCCGCTGCACGCTCAACTTACCCCTAGCACACACACTCCTCTCCCTCCGCTTCCATCCTCTTCTGCACAGAGTTGTTCAGCTCTTTTTGCTTTCTTGCGCCGTCCCGTGCCTTCTCTCTCCGACTCCCTTGTTGTTGTGTCGAGAAAAACGCGGTAACACACCTCTGACATTGCCTAGCGGCGGTGGTGGTGACGAACGCACCTACATCTCTACCCCTCCCCCTTCCTCTCCCTTTGAACCCTTTGCGGTTCGCTTGCTCCTTTTTTGTTTACTTTTTTCAGAGGGAAAAGAAAAAGAACAGAAAACAAAAGAAAGAAATGAACGACTTCAGCGCCGTGCAAAGGTTTATAAGAAACAGATCGACACAGAGAAGAGCAGCAGCGAGAGGCGTCAGGCAGCTGCGCACACACCGGCACCACAACCTGTCTTGACTTCTTCGCCTTCTTCACCGGTGGCCGCAAGCAGCTTTCGCAGGCGCAGCAGCCTTCTCACCGGCGCAGCAGCGCAGCCTTCTTCTCTCGCGACGAGGAGCGCAGCAGACTTCTTTCCGGCAGCCGGCTTCCTTCTTGTGCGCAGGCAACAGCGGCAGCGTCGTCGCGCTTCGCACGACTCGCGGTCACGCTGCTTCTGTCTTCGGCCGCTTGCTTCAGGACTCGAAACTGCTGGCGAGCCCCTTGTTGCATGCCTTCTGCTCGTCGGCGCACAAGCAGCTCTGCAGCCATCAAGCAGACGTCAACAGTGCGCTTCGCCTGCCAGTCCTTCCGCCAGCGCACCTCTTCCATCTTGCTCCGTTCTTGATCTTGTGGATGTGCTCCACAAGGTTGACGCTTGTTGCGGACACGTTACCTTCGCGCGCACGTACAGGTCGCCGGTAACCACCGTGGCCGTCGATCTGCTTCTCCGCACGGTATTGGCGCAGCAGGCATCCGGCGCAGAATGCCGCCAGCGCGGCGCATCCACAGCTCCTTGCTCGGCATGCGGGCTCTCGCGGCTACCCTCACGTCGCGGTCCAACGCCGTGTGGGCGGCCCATGTCCTATAACGCCGCCTTCATCTTGCGCGCGCAGCGGGCACGCGAGTGCACCTTCACGGGCCTTTGCGGATGATAAGCCGTCCTTCACCCAGCTTACGCACGCTCTTGCGCGAGTTCGCGTTCGATCTCCATCGCCTCGTTGGTCAGCCACACGCGAGCAACGCCGCAGCTCGAGGATGCCGCCGCCGCCAGACGGGCGGCGGCAGCTTCAGAGATACCATGGCTCCTTTCTTTCCTGCGTGGAAGACTACGTGGTGGTCGGTGGTTGAGCACCGGAATGTAAACAACACACGCGAAATATTTAAAAAAAGGCGCCCAGGGTGCAGTATAGAAATGTGTGCGCGTGTTTTTGTGTGTGAAGTCCACCGTTGCGTTGTGGAGCAGACGGGATAAGAGACAACAGACACGAGAGAAGCCACGTGTT
Organism: Crithidia bombi; assembly: GCA_900240985.1. NCBI lineage: Eukaryota > Euglenozoa > Kinetoplastea > Trypanosomatida > Trypanosomatidae > Crithidia > Crithidia bombi. The sequence continues at coordinate 137,375 of OESO01000099.1, read as the reverse complement.
TGTGTGTGTGTATGTGTGTGGACAGCAAGAGAGAGAGACGCGGAAGACAAGCAAAAAGTTATAGATTGGACGAGATTGAAAGAGAAACGAAGGAAGCAAGCAGCGTTTTGAATAGGAGGGCATCATACGCCGGTATTCGTGGCATTATCCCTCCCCCCCCCTTTTTTTTTCATTTAACACTCGTGCATCTTCCTGGAGTGCGGCCCCGGTCGGAATAGACCATTTTCAAGTTGGGGTTAATTTCTTGCGCGGATCAAAACACTCACAGCACTGCGTCGTGCGCCACGTCCCCCATCGGTTCCACCCTTCCCCCACGCCTCTCAGCCTTCGCTTCATCACCAGCAAAGGTGTTCTGGCTCAGTGGAATGGGAGGACACTGCAAAACCACCCAACCTCTCCACCGACGTGGCAGGAGGGAAGAGCGAGTGAGAGGCGTCGTGGCGCTGATGGCACCGCAGCGCAGCCGTACACCAGCAACACAAACAACACAAGCAGCTGCTACGCACACACACACACACACGAGCAAGAGGAGAGAGGGAGGGGACCACGTCCATCCGCACTGCAAGCACCGCAGCGAGTCACGGGAGCAGCCGTCACGGCACTGCGCCGCGTCGTTTCGTCGCTCTCAGAGAGAGGATAGAGGGAGGGAGGTGCGGTTTCCGTACAGTTTTTTGTTCGGCTCACAGTGCGCCGTCACACTCATATACACACACACACACAATGACACACAGAAGCAATGGAAGGTTCATGGCGCAGCACGCTCCGTCCGTGCAAAGCACATCGAAACAAGAAACAGGCGTGCAGGAGGATACCACACCCTCCCGCGGAGAGGCGATGGACACAGCCATTCCGTCCTCTGCTGCACTTCATCTTCACGCCACAATTCGCACTGTTCCGTCAGGCAGCCCCATGCATGGAGCACTTGCAGTGGTGGTGATTAGGGAAAAGTAAACAAAAAGAAAGGAGCATTCGTTTTCGGTTGGTGGTAAGGGTGAGGGGGGCGCGGCTGCGGCTGCTGCGCGGCGTTCAGAAACGGTTGCGAGGGAGCGCAGCAGAGAAAGGGACGAGAGAGAAGAACAGCTCGCCAGCGTCGCAAGGCCCCCGTACACGCAGCCGCTTCCACCCACACAAAAAAAAATAATGAAAAGAAAGAAGCCATTGAGTTACGAGAAACAAGGCGCCGAGGCACAAAGGGAAAAAAAAGCTGTCAGCACCGCAGGGCGGGGGGACATGGGGCATTTTGAACAGAAACAAAATACGGCGCTAAAGCACCGGGAATTAAGAAAAGAAAACAAAGGAAGTTAATGCCAGCGTGTCAGCGGAGCGCAAACGCCGCGACAGCCAACCGTTAGTGAGCATTTTGAATGATGGATCCGCGCGTGTGGCTTCACCGCGGCACCACGCAGCGGGTCGCACGGTCTCGCACTGCGGGACATGCACCTTTTGGCTCTGCGCGCACACACACGCACCAGCAGAGGCGGGTGGCGGTACGCAGGGACGAAGAGACAGCGGGGCGCATGCCTTACGCCTTACGCCTCCGCCTCCAGCTTCGGGTCGTACTTGCCGGACGAGGCAAGCGAGTTCATGCGCGCACGGTGCAGGAACGCGCGGCGCGCATCCGGGATCAGCTCGTCCTTGCCCTTCCACGCCTTCAGCGCGCTACCCTGCAGCGCGCGGCCAAACGTGAACGTCATGTGCCACGGACGAGCAACAGGCGCGTTGTTGATAGCGTTCAGGTACTCCGACGACTGAAGCTCGCTCAGACCACCAGACAGAAACCCGATCGCGGGCACCGCCGGCGGCACAACGCGCGACAGCGTCTGCACCGTCGCAAGCGCAACCTCCTCCGGCGTGCACTTGATCCCGGACTCAGACCCGGCAACAACCATGCTCGGCTTCAGGAACATACCCTCCAGGATCACGCCGTGGCGATGTAGCGCAGCAAACACCGTCGCCCACACGTGCTCCGACACGCGCTGGCACGTCTCCACGTCGTGCGTGCCCTCCAGCATCACCTCCGGCTCCACAATCGGCACAAGCCCGTTCAGCTGCGACAGTGCAGCGTAACGCGCCTGCGTCTCGGCGTTGAACTGGATCAGCGACTCCGAAACGTTCCCGTTCTGGATCTTGAACACGTTGCGCCACTTGCAGAAGCGCGCGCCAAGCTTGTAGTAGTGCTGCACGCGCTCCGCGTACCCGTCCAGGCCCGCAGTCATCTCCTCGCCAGGCGCACCCTCGTAAAACGGCCGCAGCCCGCCGTCAACGTTCACGCCGGACACGATCCCGTTCTTGCGCAGCATCTCTGTGAACATCATCCCGTTGCTGCACTGCTGCTCCACTGTCTCCTTGCTCAGGATCACGCCGCCGATATACTTGTTCAGGCCCTCGGTCTCCAGCAGGATCACGCGGTACTTGCGGCGGTTCGCCTCGTTGTTCTCCAGTCCCATCGGCGCGAAGCGTGCGTCGTACGCCTCGTTCGGCTCGTCAGCAGCAAGGATGCCCTTGCCGCGCGTCGCAAGGATGCGCGCCGTCTCCAGCAGCTCCTTCTCGTACGGCGTGCGCACGCGGCCGTACGCGGGAAGCTGCGACTGGAGCACGGTGGTCGTGGCGGACATGGTGTACAGAGGTCGGTGGTGTGGGGGTGAGAGAGGTTTAGGGAGAAGAGAGAGGTGAGGGATTCAGTTTTGGTTGTCTGGCAGTTTTAATCTGGTGTATTAGAGAAGTTGGGCCGTCGGGATGGATGATGAAAGTGAGTTATGGAAATCAAGTGGGAGGCGGAAAGGCGAAGGGAGAGTGTGGTGTTGAGGTGGTTGAATTACTTCCTTGGAAACGGAGTGAATGACTATTGGAATCGTAAATGGGGACAAGCCTTTTACTGTCACCGGTGGAGTTGGTATGTCGTTACCGCTACGGGTGTTGTTAAAGGAATAGAGGATGCTATTTTTTGAGTTGGATGTATTCTGCATTCGTGGACTTTTGCGCTTGACGAGATGCTTGTGGATGATTTGTTTGTAGGGGATGGTTAGTATGTGTGCTAATCTGCCAAAAGTGATTCAGTGAGGAAGTCTGCAAAAAAACAGTCATTTCCCTCATCATCTGCGGCGTTGCCGAAATCGTGCTGCATGGTGGTTTGATTATCCTGCAGGACTCCTTGGTAGTAGGTGGCGTTTCTGAAAAAACGGACCCGTGGACAACGGCGCTCAAGCTGCGGTGTGCGAAGCGCGTCCCCTGCGAAACGGAGGGCAAAGTGGCGTGCGGCCTCAAGCGCAGAGTCGCTGCTCTCATATTCTATAAACAACGACAGGACCGCCGTGTGCGTGCCGAGCTTTGATGCTTCCCCGTCTTGACGGCGAGTGTCTTCTATCGCATCGGCGGTGCCGCATGTCTGCTCGGTTGGCTCTGTAGAAGCTTGCGGCAACTGCACCACATCCTCATGCACGTGATAGGAAAGCACGCGTCCATACTGGCAACATTCTTCGATAACAAGAAGCACAAAGGGCTTTTCCATGTCATTTGAAGGTCGACTCTCTGCTGCAGCGGTCCCTCCGCAGGCTTGCTGTCGAGAGAGAGGCAAATGTCGTAGCACCATGACCGTACCAACATCGACGGGCACAGGTGGACGCCACGGCGCAAACGACGCCGTCATCACGGTTTCCTTACGGGGCAGGAGGAAAAACGAGCTAGGAACGCTGCCCTCACCCCGGTGTTGGGCTGAATTCCCTGTTCCATCAGTAGATGTCACGCAACGGCGCTCATCGGCTCGCTCCGTTGCAGCCTTGACTTCTTGGTCAACGGGCTTCTTGCTGATTTCTAAGAGGAGAGGACGGAGCAAGCTCACGCCGTACGAAAACGCTTCCACCTGAATGAGGTGTCTCGCACAAATCGCCTCAAACGCTAAAGGGCGAAGGTCGTAAGGGAGTCGAGCAGCGTCTTCAGCTAGTACGCATTGCACTACACTGCCGTCAAATAGCTCTCCATTCAGCCGATCTAGCAGGTGCTTGAAAAGCAAAGTTGCACGGGAGGCATAGGTGTCGGTCACTGATGGACCTGAGTGCACCCAAACCCCAAGCTCCTGAGCGCGATAGCTCGCCGACGCGTCCCCAGATTCACCTTCGTCTTCCTTGGAGCAAGCACCTACCGCTGATCGAACGCAAATCAGAGCGAGATCGACTTGAATGACACGTAACACCGCCGCAGAAGCCTTAGCAGCTTCCTGTGAGCCCGCATTCGCTTGGCGACCGCTTCTGTCTTCTATCGCGACGGGAGCATTTCGTTCCTCGTGAGTAACACCCTCAAAACACAGCCAGAACTCTTCGGCGACGTCAATAACGCGCTGTGTAAAGTCTGTGAGAGCATCGAAGTCTGCGAGTAGCCGAGTGTGGGATATCGCGTTGCGAATGAAAAGCCCGTCGAACGCTTTCTGGGCTGGAAAAGCGGACGCGGATGCATCTGCCAATTCCATCGACGAAGCTGGTTGCTCTTCACTGCCTCTCCCGTCGTCCTTCGTTCGACAAAGCTCTTCCGCCGGTGGGACCCCTTTCGTCTCGTTTCCTCGCGGTCGTTTGCGCGTCAAAGTGCTGTGGTGCTCCTCAACTCTTGAAGACAGCGCGATCTCTGCCGATCCACCATTTGCGGATGCCGATCCTCTCTCTCGAATTGCTTTGAGCAAAGCCTCCACTGCTTCGTGATCAATCCTCCACCTATCCTCACCCAAAACGGCGTACAGCTGACACGAAAGGGGTAACCGTCCATTTGCCCGAACCGCACCACCTCCCTTGAACAGACTTGGCGGGTCATTTTCATCCTGCACTATATGATGAAGTATCGTTCCAAATCCCATGTTAACCTGCAATTCGACATCAAAAAGGACCAGCTGCTCCACATACCCCAGGTTATATGGGCGCCACCGACTGAGGTTGTACACAGGAGGTAACTGGGCCTCATCCTCCAATCCCACTAACAGATCCTCTAGTCCGCCCAAGCGCGCAGCGGCGTCAATGTTGATGACGGAGGACCCACCCGCGAGCTGCGACACAGATTCCCACAGCGGTGGGGTACCAACAACCACGTCGGCGCGCTTCTCTGCGGGTAGAGAAGGGTACCCCTCGAATAAGTTGTGCACCACCAAGTGCAGCGAAGGGCAGAAATGATTCAGGACAGCAGTGAACTCTGCACACTGCGAGTGGGTCGCGCATAAAACCACTGCCCGTGGTCCCTGCGCACGATCCAGCACCGGTAGCTTTGCCACGTGTAGTGCCACCGAAAGAGAAAGAGCATACACAATTTCCAACTTGGCAGCGCCGTGTGCCAGCAGATTCCATGAGCGCTCTGTAGAAGGGGTGTAGTCAACACACGCTTTGGCACGTAGCTCCGCTTGACCAGCAAGGCAGTCTTCAGCAAGTGAAATCGCAGTTCCCCCTAAGCGGACAATCACGTTTTCACCGAACAAAGCATGACGGTAGGTTTCCCAGAACCAGATCCCACCTGGGGTATTTAAAGTCGAGCTCAGCGTTTCGGGAAAAGGCAACGTGTCTCGCAAAGCTTGATGAAACGAAGATGAAACGAGTTCCGTGAATTCCTCCTCGCTGGCTTGCCCTAGGCTACCGCACATGTGACTAGTAACCGTTAGCTCACACGTCACCTGTTTGGCGTTTCTGGCAAAGCGGTGCCGCAACCAGACAGGATCGCATAGCTTTCGGACTGCTTTTAAAGAATGAGAAGAGGGCATCTTTGGTAGTTTTAGTAGAATCGAAGCCTACCGAGGCCAGTAAGCACCTTTCTTGGCTGCTTTCAATACCACTTGTTGAGCACTTGAGTAGTTGCGTAGAGAATGAAAAAGAGTTTCACGAAAAGAAAAGGGTCGAGGTCAGCTTTGAGTTATGGAAGAGTCACCAAGAACAGCATAGCAAAACGCACGGTACACAGTCTATTTAAGATATAAAGCAATGGTGAAACACAGAGTGTGCGACGAAATTAAAAACAGTTGGAGGAATAAGCAGGATCTCTGCAAATAAGAAAAACGGTCATGGTGCTTACAAATCTGTACTCAGCCACATTCTTGCTCGCACTGTCCGTTACCGCAGCTGCTCGCAAAAATGGCAGCCGTGATGTTCAACAACAGCCACACTTCAAACCATTCGCAAACTTTTGCTCGCCAGTTCCGTGGTCTTGCCAACGTTAAGCAGGTCGAAACGATCAGCTCTCGGGGCACATTCTCGGACGAATCAGCGATGAATAAACCTGGTTCCCACCGTGTGCAACTAATCAACAGAGTTGTAACAGGAACGCACCCGTCCACGACAGCTAGGAGCTTACACTCAGACAAAGCAGCCAAAGAACCAGGCTGATTGTCACCGTGAGCCCCGTTTTCCTACAACCCCACAAGAAAGAGCTCGCGCGACCATAGTTGCTCTTTTTCTTTCCGCATTAAAACAGAAAGCACTGTTTTCATTAGAAGTGGGAATGAGAACACTAGTTGGAACGAAGAACCAGTGTTGCCGTGAGGAATACGTAGTTCGCTGTCACATGGGCTTATGTGCGGCTTCTTTACGAGCAGAAAAGCTCAGCCGATAGAAGTCAGAGGCAGAGAGTAAAAGGGAGAATTGAGGTAACAAGGAGAAGTGAAAGCTACAATGAGAAGAAAAACCGTTGTCCTCCTGGGGCGCGGTTTGTACTTTAATGTTCGCACACCTAAAAGAGAGCTGTACGAAAAAAGAGGGCCCACTCAGCGCTTGCACGCTACATGCGCTTGAGGAAGTGCTTGCGTCATACCGCAGCCGCGGAGACTGAAAATGTGCAACCGAACTACTGCACACTCACGACGTAGCGGAGAAGGAATCAAAAATAAGAGCTCGTATGGAATCGACTTCGGTGTCGCGCAAAAAAAAAAGAGAAATTCTAACCACAAAGGTTCAAAAAGCTGCAACAATTGTAGCACAGCAGCAGAGAACCGTTCCGCTTAATAGCCACCATAGGTTCACCGTAGGCTTTGAGTTAGCCTCTCCGTTTAACGGGGCATCAACGGCAATCACTCTGTCGTACTTTGGCTCAGCCTGTGGTGCTTTCAGTTTCTTCAAAGTGAAGTTTGACGGTCGAAGACGACTCTGCAGTCGCTGCCGAGATGACGTTGCGGTAGAAAATGCAGTGGAGGCAACGTCAGCTCCGGCGCCTTGCTCAGCTTGATTATACAGGCTAGATGTAACCACGTTCTTCAGCGCTACTGTGCGCTCAGGGTGAATATACTTGCAACGAGACCCGTACAAGCATTTCCCTTGGATGAACTGCGCACACACCTCTCCTCCAATATGAGAGGATGCAGCCGTACTGAGAGTCACCTTCTTCACTTTTTTCGGGTTTCCAGCCCCGCTTGCTGCGCTGCCGTCTCCAAACAACCACGGTCGCGCCTGCAATTCTTCATGAAACTTATGCTCTTTCTCCTCCATTGCGCTGATTCGCCGCAGCAGACCAAGATGAAACGGATTATTATTGGGGTCGGGGCATGCCATTGCATTGAACCGCAGTGCTTTTTCAATAATGAGCGCATCCTTTGGATTAACGATGGTGTCGTCCAGCCGAAGAAAGATAATTTGCGGATTGGTGCAAACCAGCTGCCGAAGCGCTTTGCTGGTACCCTCTCCACCTCGAGTCCCTGAAAGGTCGATGGCACGGATGTAGTTATGCCGCTCGAGGGCTTTGCAAAGTGGTACCAAAGAGACGTCCGAAACGTCCAGGTAGCGAATTTGCAGTGATAGAATAGAGCTGTTGTGCTTTATTGCTGCTGCAAAGCAAATGAGCTCGTGGTCTCCGAAGGTGCCGATAGACTCGGAGTCTTCGAGGCAAACACTCTGGACAATGTTCTGTACAGTCTGTTGGATAAGAATATTCACATCCATGCAAACACTGTATTCCTCGCGTTCAAAGGTACAGTCCTCATTTTCGTCGTCCACTGAGTCCCCACTGTTGCCAGAATCGGCAAGGTACGCGTCATAGAGACTCTTTTTTTTCCTCCATCGCCGCTGATTCTTGTCTCCCTGCTTCGACTTCTGTGAAGACATCGCATGAGCGCTCCTCTGTCAGGGAAGACGAGACAAATACTCAGCACGTGCGTTTTAAAGGAAAAAGATAAGGAGAGGAAAGGACCAGGGAATGAAGGAGTCCAGTTGCTGGGGGCCAAAACAAAAAAGAACCATGAAGGGACAAATAACTAGTTGGGTGATGCCTAACGGTATCTAAAGAGATGCAATATGCTTGAAGCGACGTCAACGCCGACTCAATTGGATTTGAAGAAGGAACAGCGACGGGGCTGGTTACTGTTTCCTATCAGCATCTTTGCTGATAGGAAAAAAACAAAGATGTTTGCTTCCTTTTTTCTCTTACATCGAACAAGAATGCCCTCTTTTCCGATGGCTTAAAGCCCCTTAAGAAAAGAGCTCCGAGTTGCTCAGCTTGTGCTTTTATTTTTGGTTTGATGCCTACACAAAGATAATTTAAGAAGTCACTATCAACGGGACTCTGTGTGTTACTACAGTAATGACATTCTTTAAAAACCTCAGTTGCGTATTAGTTAGTAGGGATTTTTTTTTCCTGTTGTGGGTCCGCTCGTCTCTTACAGAAACCGAATGTGGAGGCCAAGTATCCCCATAAAGCAAGAAAACGTGTACTGAATAATTGGCGAAAAAGAAATCAATGCTTAGAGAGGGGGTACAAAAAAAACAAAAAACGGGGCTATTATATATTTCGTTTCTTCCACCACCTTTCTATAAAAGGCACGTAACACTGACAAAACCCTTTGCAATCTCAGAAAAAGCGGTGATCGTTAGCCTCAATGCTTCCTTCACGGCAGACACAATTAAAACGTTTGGCGCTAGGTTTTAATAATTAAATTCCTCCCTCCTCTTCAAGGCTCCAGACAGCTGCGAATACTAACCTTTGATGATTTTTGAAGGAACAACAAATCAGCAGGCGGTCGAATTTAGGGGCACAGCGATGAGTTAAAGCCTCTTACATGGAGCAATGCGGATTAATTGTGAAAACCTTTTGATTTTACTTTGCGTTACATTCACTCGAAAGCGCGGCGCATCCACTCCTTCTCGTGAGTCGGCGAAGCCAAATCAAGAGATGGAGCCTCAAGGCCCATGCACGACGCGAAAAGGCGAGAGGTCACCAGGTACGGATCAGCATCACCAGCAGGGCGGCGATCCTCCATGTACCCCTTGCGCTCGCTTGCCACCGCGTTCGGAATACGAATGGAAGTACCACGTGTGCCGACACCAGAGCTGAACTCAGATGCCTTGGAAGTCTCGTGCTTTCCGGTAAGCCGCTCGTTGTTTTCAGCTCCGTAAAACACAATATCTTGCTTAACAGTCTTGCGGAGCCGCTCAATGTACTGGTAAATGACCTCCAGACCGTTTTCAGCGCGGGTCGACTCGGTGGAGAAGTTGGTGTGCAGACCGCTACCGTTCCAGTCGCCGCGAATGGGTTTCGCTCGGTAATCAGCATCCAGCCCTTCGACTTCCAGCAGGCGAAGGAGAACCCAGCGGGCAACAGTCAACTGATCGCCCATTTCCAAGCCCTCGCAGGGGCCAACCTGAAACTCCCACTGTCCAGGAGTGACCTCGCCGTTCGTGCCGGAGATATTCAAGCCCATCTCCAGGCAAATTTCGTAATGCTGGTCGCAGAATTTGCGGCCATAGGCAACATTGCTGCCGGTGCCGCAGTAGTAGGGACCTTGCGGAGCAGGGAATCCGTGCTCAGGCCAGCCGTACGGGCGCCCGTTACGGTTCGTGATGAAATACTCCTGCTCAAGACCGAACCAGGGGTGCTCCTCGGGGCACTGCTCAAAGGTCTGACGAGCGGTGGCGCGAGAGTTATCAGGTGTCGGCTCACCACTAGGGAAGTAGCACTCCGCGAGCACCAAAATCCATGGAATCTTCGAGGAAGTGCGCGGTAGACAGCAGGGAAAAGCGTTCACGGGCTTGAGCAGAATCTCGGTGTCCAAACCCTTAGCCTGACCGGTAGAGGAGCCATCAAAGTTCCACACTGGAAAAATGCCTTCCGCAAGTAGCTCCTTGGGGTGCTTCTTCACATCGTCCTGCGGGAGGTACATCGTGCGATCCTTGCTGCGGATGTCGTGGTGAGCATCCTTGCCAGCCAGCCAAATGTACGTTACACGCACAGTCTGTTTATTGGAAGACGACATTGCACCTGTTGTTTCTCGATGTTCTTTCTGGTGTTCGCTAAATGCAAGTACTTTAATAGCGTACGCTTAGGCAATTATTTAATTAGTTCTGTCAGCAACCATGTTTTTTTTTTTTTGAGAAAATTCATGGTGAAAGAAAAAGAGAACTGATAACAACCAGCATATAGATACGTTTTCATTTCTTTTACAGTCATTTCATAGAATTGTTTAAGCTTCAATGACCTGAACGGCTCGTTTAAAAGATTGGCATTTTCTTTCTCCCATAAGAATCCTGTATTTCTCACAGTCCTAAACAGTAACGATTAAAATGAGGTCCGAACTAATTTCAGACCCCCAGAGGTGATAAAAACTCATCCATTGCGACACACACAAAATTAACAGCTTTCCACTTTAAAGCCGCAGATTCTGCTAGACAAATTCAACGTTGCTTCCCATCCTATTGAAATTGTGCCCTAACAACAAGATGTCGTGAACATAAAACAAAACTCTAAAAAAAACTGTAAGCTACCCACAATGTCTGCGTTGTAATCAGCTTCCGCTGTGAAGACCTTGCTGGGAATTCTGAAGCAACGCGCAGCGTTTATGAGCTCACTGACAACTGGTGAGTAGCAGCCTGCCTGTCCACCTGCTTTCAACAGAAGAGCAGCACCTTTTCGGTACAGCTATTCCCTTTTCTTTTTTTACCGTCAAGTGCACCTTGAATCGATGTGCCTATTTACAAGTTCCTTCCGCCCTCTTGGTTAAACAGCTAGCTACCTTCGAAACCACAGTCGAGAGCCCTTCCCCACAGCCAAGCCCTCCGGCTCCCAGCTCCCTGTTTTCCAGTCGAGGGCCACCTCATTTACCACCACAATTGTTTAACGCTTAGCATCCCACCTCCCTAACCCATCAGCGAAACAGCCGTATGAACCCCACACCCGACCTCACACCAATCTCCCCCCCCCCCCTCGCCGACCCAACTACCTCTGTCCACCCCAACACCCCCATGTCACACCATCAATTTCTGAGAAGGAACTACTTCTAGCCTCCCAGTCTCGAAACAACAGGCTTCGGTTGGAGGAAAACAGAGTAGACTGAAACCCTATCTTTGAACAACCCGTACCGACTGCCTTTTTCCTTGTCCACGGTGCTCTTTTCTATCAAAGCACGCACAACCCAACAGAAGCAAAGGAGAAAGAAACTACTATAGGGTTCGAAGTACCAGAAGAGAGGGCGGACTTGTCAGGTTCGACTGCGGTACCACCTGCCACGCGCGAGGACGGATGGACGAAGGATACGGAGTCATCGCAATGAGGAAGTTGGCGAGTTGTACGCCCGGTCCAGCTATGATTTCATGCCCTGGGCTGAGCCTGAAGCGTTTGCGTCGCTCAGCGAGCCCAGGGCACACAAGCAGATGACGGAGCACATCATCGGACACAAAAGCGGGAGGACTCTCTGTGTTGGAAGGGGGTGTTCTTTGGCCATGTCTTGCTGCTAAGTGGCGCATCAGCCCCTCAGGTTTAACACATATACGCCGCGGGACACATGGTACATAGGTGCAGCTTGGGACGAGCCAGGAATGCACTTCGGGCTGCCGCGCTCGCCTATGACCCGTAGACTCGCGATGTCTAGAAGATGAGCGCGGACATTGTATAGTAGTCGAGGGATGGCAAAGAGTGCATGACATCATGCTGGACACACTTGAATTCATGGAGCGGTAGTGGGGCGAGTGGTTGACTGCGTTGTGGCCGTGTCGCCTTTGGGAGGCGCAGGGGCCGTGATTGCAATGCCATGACCAGCGTGGAACATTCGGTGGTGATACTTCATGTGCGTTATGGCGATCAGGCGATGGCAGATGGAGCACTCAACCTTCTCTACGAAGCGTACATTCTCGACGGGCGCTGGAGTGTCGGGTGGCATCGGTCCATGATAGAGCATTTGACGCTTAGCGAAGAACAACCGATCCTTCGCGAAGAAGGTGCACAACAGGCACCGGCAGAATTCGCGAGGCGGCGATCCATGCAACGTCGAATATAGAAACTGACTGAGATCCGCTGCATTTTGTATTTTGTACGCGCTTACGATGTGGTTTCGGAGTTGCTTGCGCTTCTGAAACTTGTAGCATGTAGGGCATATTCTGCGTTCAGAACCTCTTTTTGCAAAGTAGACAGAGAACGGTGGTACAGGTAGGGTTTCCGGCGGTGGTGGCAGCAAGTTTGCTTCATGCACGTAAAATCAGCCACACACCATCTGCTTTCTACATTTTCATCTTGATGAGTACGTCGATGAAGAAAGCCAAAGTACTTTGAAGTGCCGGTTTGGAACTGTACCAGAGAAATCTCTCGCTGTCTTCTGAGGGCAATGCCCCCGTTCTTCGTCGCCAATAGGTTGGAGTGGAGGAGGTGGTGTCGTAAGGTTTGCGGCGAGCTCATTCTGTCCCGGAGGAGGTTCTGGTGTCTTCTCATAATGCTGACGAGGTTGGTGATCTAAGCACGTAAGGTGGCTGCACTTGGCATCAGTGTTTCTGCGAGCTTGTCGACTGCCTCATTGCGGGAATAGCATAGTCCCCGAGGACAAACTGGAACGAAAGGCGTACCCGACGTTCAGTCAGCTGTAGAATGAGTGACAATAGGCGCCGCAGAGTGCCTTCCTGTACTGTAGTGAGTCCTGTTTCGAGCTCCACGAGAAGCGGGTAGGAGTCAGTCACAATGACGGCGGTGTTTTGTGTGATGCGTCGGTACCTGGTTTATTCTAGGAACATGGTGCGGCCTAGCTCCATTGCAAAGCACTCGGCGCGGTTGCTGCAAATGTAATGTCCACAGTGCGTGGTCTGATTTTTCATAAATCTATTCTTGTAGTGCAGCGTCACGGGTGCCCCTGATTCCTCGTCTAGTTCAACTGACCCGTCAGAGCAAGGTGCAAAGGGAACTTTTTTGAATCGGTCTAGCCCCGCGAAGCATGCTCTGAGTTTCTCTTGGGGGGAGAGACGTGGCTCCGAGGTTGCTAGGCTGCGAGGTGTTGAAGTAGATGCGGAGACTGCGCAGTAGTGCTCTATATGTATGTCGTTGTTCGTACGAGCCAACGGCGGAGTAGCCTCGTCGAACCCTGAGAAGATACGCACGTATAGGATGAGTTTCTGGTAAACCTCCTGAGTAAGTTCTTCAAAGTGGCCACCGCACGTTATTGCTTGCAGGTAAAGGCGAAGTCGACGTATGATGACGATGGTGTCGAGTGGTAGTTGGTCAGATTCCTGCAGAGTGTCGTTCTTGCTGGCAATCTTGGATACGCCGGTGACCGTTGCCGCGCCAAGCTTGTTAAAAATCTCTAGCGATGATTCGCACGATCCACCAGCGCTGTTCCACCAGGCTGCGGCTGCATACGGAGACTTCGATTGAATGAGGGCGAGATAGAAAGGTCACGACACGTGTTTGGACGGCCCCTATGTCTCTCCGGTGACCGAGCGTGGCTTTCATAGCCGCTTCGTCGCCGCCTTGGGTGTGGCTTTGGCGTGTGCCCCAAAACCTTGCGTCGGCTGGAGATCAAAACGGGGTGGGCGGGAAAAACGTTCCTCGCCCAGCCGGGCACCCCTTACGCGCCGCCGGAGCTGATTTTGGTAGGGAACGCCAAGAAAGGTGAACTCCGTTTTGGGAGCACCGAGTTCCATGAAATGTACGTGTTTCCGATGCTCGATGGTGTCTGGCACCTGCTGAAGCTCTCTCTGGATAATGTCTTTATCCTCAGCCATGCAGAGAACGGTGGGCTCGTCCGGGAAGAGGGCGTGCCCAAGGTCTTCTATCTGATTGAGCTCTACGCTAAGCTGGCTCATGGCAGTGTTGAGGGGCAAAGAACTAAGGGCGGAACCCTGTGGTGCGCCGCATGTGAATTTGGCTGGGTCTGGGGGGGCGTTGCTCACTCGTACTCGTGCTGTGTGCTCGTCTAGAAAATGCATGATCCATAGCGTCAAGTAGGGTGGACATCAAACTTCTTAAAGACCCTAGTAATAACGCTGTGGTCTACAGAGTCGAAGGTGTGTACATCGTCTACGAAAACGGCGTCATTCTTCACACCTTTCAGTCTCTGTGCCACTTTATGGGGGAGCAGTCGGAGTGGGCCGGGCGTGGACCTATGTGGGCGGAAACCTGAAGACTGCGGCTGTAGTGGTGGTTCTAAACGCTCTTGCAGGCGTCGTGAAACCATGCGCTCCGGGAGTTTGCATAAGTTGCCTGTGGGGGTGACAGGGCTAAATGATGAGGGGCCGTTTGAAGGTCACTTTGATTTGGGGGGGGACAGGGGCGGGGCCTTTCTTCCAGGCGCCTGGGACGCGTCCGCTGGGGCCGCCGTGGTTGTATATGCTTGGCAGATACTTATTGCCTGCGGGGGGCAGGGCGCGTTTGCAGGCGTAGGGGTTGTCGTCGGGGATCGGTGTTGGTCCACGGCGCACCTCTCAGGGTCCCATGCCAAACCCTGCTGAGGAAAATTGCCCAAAGGGGGCATACTGGGAAGGGAAAAACGCGTAATTGTGGAGAACGGGTGGGTTTCCTTTGATGCGTATTTGCCGGTGTTAGTGCGCGTGCTTTGTGTATGGAAGGGGGTGCTTGTCGGTAACGGGGGTCGGCGTTGCAAGGGGTCGCGGTGGGCAGATCGCCAAGAGCCGAACGCAAGGCCGTGGACCGCTAGGCGTCAGGATGCCGCGGCTCTAAATTCATTTGTTAGTGCTTTCGGTCAAAAGCTGCTCGTTATACTTGGTGACTGGCTCCCGGCGTTTCGGGTCATCGTGCAGCGCAAATGCGCTTGCCTTCCCAAGTTCTATCCGTTGGGTATCCGGTTGGCCGGGCATTTTGCCGCGCAGGCCGGCACAGGCTTCTTGGTAGCCTTTGGCTTACGTAAGTGAAAGTCCTAACTTTATGTTGCAACGGTTCCCTATATTTTTGAGTGGCTCTGCGTGGTGTGGCTGATGTGACCTTTCTTCCCCATGTATCTGAAATGGGCTCTGCGGCGGTGTGGCTTGGGTTTTGAAAGGAGACGTCATTAGAGTCTACGGGCGGCCACCCCCTTACGTTTGAAGTATCCGCGATGCTTCTTCGCAAGATGGGCAATGGCAATGCGATGCCTTACCTAGTTAGTTTTCTTGATTTGATTCAACTGCTTCTGAGTATTGATGTGTGTGGTGCGCTCGTCTTCCTCAGCAAACTGTATGCTGCATGCGATCCAGCAATGACTCCTAGCTGGCGCGCGCTTTCTGCTCTGAGCTATGAAAAAACAACCGTTGAAGAGCGCTACATCAATGAGGTCGTTTTTTTCCGTCAGTGCCGTAAAGAGAAGAGGCGTAGCAGCCGTTTTTGCTGGATAGGTTATGTTCTACTATCCAATAGCATAGTGTATTTCCCACGTTTTCGGCAGTGCTCATCTGAGCAACGGCTTTCGGGAGGTCGCGCGCTTCCCAGGTGGGGTGATATGCATTAGGATCCATTCCTATCACAATTGATTTCGCAGGAAGGTGTAGGCGGTCTCAGCTGTCTTTGAGAACGAAAGCTCTTGTTGGTATATAACCTGATATGAGCCGCATCTGTTGTGGTAGGCTATCAAAGTGGATGGTGATGGAGGTAAGCCCAATGCCGCGTTCTACGATAAAGCAGTTTTCTTCGATTCCAAGGTCGTGTTTGATGAGTATTGATACACCCCCGCCGTTTTCGCCGTTACAGGCTGTCTCGGTATGCTGATATCCGTCTAGGCCACATGATTCGCAGTCAATTAAGGAAAAATAGGGCTCTTGGAGAAGGCAGATCAGCATAGAACTTTCCGCGAAATAACGGGCTAGCGCCGGCCTCTTCGGCTAAGATAATCCGTTGCAATTCCACTGAGCACAGAGCAAAGTGGACCCAGGATTAAGCTCGACATTACCGCCGCGCAGCAGCAGTATGGCTTCGGCACTCCAGCGGGTAGTGTTTGTAATCCGTATGCGCACTTTTTTTGTTGGTTTCAAGTCTTCCGCTTTTGGCTGTAGCTGAGTTGTAGTGAAAGGTGAGCTAAGGCTCCTCTAACTGTAAGCGACAGCGCAACTCGGTTCTCTTTGTAGTTCTGTAAGGTGGTTGCTTTGTCGGAGAGGGGGAAGGAGAAGAGGAACGGGTGGTGGAGGGGGAAATAGAATTCCTTGTTCGTTGCAGAAAAGACTATTGAAACAGCTATTTTCTAGACGAGGAACTCGTTAGCCGGGGTTTGAAGGGAGGGTGGAAGCAGACGAAAACAAACATGGCTGTTGTCAGGAAGATGGGAAAGGGCCACGCGACCGAAGCGGGGGGCGAAGGAAAAGGTCAGTGGTTGTGTGCTGTATTGCCCATAAATGGATCGGTGTGGCTAAAGAACTTGGGCTTGGAGCTAGAAAACACGGTCGTTTTTGTTTTCGTAACAGCAATTACAGTTTTCTTTTGACGTTTGTGCGCTGCGCATGGTGGTAAACTGGGCTTGTTCGCAACATTTTTGTTGTTTTTTGAAGCACAGAGCTGAGTTCTGCACCGACGAGAAGAAAACTCTATTTTTCAAGGAGTCCTCAAGCGCGTGCCCGGACGAGTGAACACAATCTCATCAGAGCAAAGAAAAAGCTCAACGCGAATTTCTTACAAGGCTTTAGGCTTGTTTCCTACAAAGGGAATTTAGGCGCGTGCCTGGCACCCGATGAGGGGGAGGCTTTCGAAAAAAGATGAAAACAAAGAAAGCGTGCCTATCTTACGGTCGATTACTCGGTGCTTGTATTCATTTGGCAAAACGCGTGACAATAACAGTACATCGTGGCTCTCTCTCTCTCTTCTTTTTTTTTCGCCTCAACACGATACACAACTAGTGGTTGAAAAATACAGATTTCTCTACAATTAATGGCCGAGCTTCAAAGTCAGGTGAAGTCGTGCATTGATTGCACAGACGTTTTTTTTGTCTCGTCACCGGAGGTGCACATTAATGAGATCGACCAATTTCTCAGTAGTACTTATCGAAGATTCCTCAAGTATGCTTGGCATGATCTCCCTGTAAGCAGTGCGGAGGGCTCCGCTCTTGCAACAGTTTCGTGCATGCCCCTGTGGGAGCTGTTGAACGAGTACACGAATACTTGCGGTCCTTTGGCGGAATCCAAAAGAGGGTTTGCTGTTCAAACTCTCACAGCCATGTACCCCAAATCAAAAGATCGCCGCTGCGTGTTCCAGCAGTTAAATTGCTCCGGCAGTAACCCACAAACTGCGGTGCCACTGAGCACCCATATCCCGCTTGAAATGTCTGTGCCCGAAATCCCAGCAAATAGTGTTTGGAACGAGTATGTAACGGCCTTGCAAGGGTTATCAAGAATATCACGGCTGGGTAGCTACACTGATGGCAAGGAAACATCCACTGTTTCTGCTTTGTTGCGTAGTCTCGTTACCGTTTTGCTGCCGAAATGTGTCCTAGTTGATGCCGCGAGCCCACAAGCTGCGACGAGTAGCAGTGTAATCAACATTTTGTTGCGCGATTCGGGGACTGAGTGGAATTCCGGTTTCTTTTTTTTGCGGGGAATTTGGAATGCTCTATCTATAGGAGAGTATTTGAGTCTTCCGGAAACAAAGGAGCTTGTTTCATTTTTGCGCTCGTCGCGTTGGTCTTCTCAAGTTGTGAGTTTCAGCGGGCAGAATGTACCTTATGCCAGAATTTTGTCTCCTTTAGCGGACATTTGCTCGTTATGCATTTCACTCAGCTTACGTACTCCCTCAACATCCGTTGATACAGTGCCGTTAATCGACCCTCGAGTTGTTGAGCTACTCTGTGGGAGTGGGATCAAAGTTCTCCCTTCTTCTTGCGCTGAGACTTTTGCTAATACCTATCTGCAGGACGAAGTTCTCGAGCGTAAAACGTCCTTAGTGGAGCAAAAAACGGAGCATGTGGCGGAGCAGCTAAACGAAACCATCCCCAGTGAAATCGACTTAATGGGGTTCAGCCCCTCGTGCCGTGATTTTGATCAGCTTGCTTACCTGTGCCGTGATCTTCTCTTTTTACCTTCACTTGAGAGCTCAGAATCGAAGGAAAAAAGGCAAAGAAGAAACCGCGATTTGTTGTTTAATCGGAAACGAGGGCGTGGGGGTAGTAGTGTAGACGGACCCTGTTTCATTCCTGTTAAATCTGGGCTTTCTGATTTAATGGAGAAGAGCAGCACCGAGTCCCAGGTCACTCTGGAGCGCCTCTGCTGTAAGTGGAGTAAAGATTAAAAAGTGCAGCAGGCTGGCAATTTCAATCATTGTGTTGCTGCGACACCAGAGGTCGTACATGGACGAGATTTATCGTTTTTTTTTCTCTCTTTTTGCGCGAGTGGTGTGTGTCTACTGCTTTGAGTCGTTGTGGACTTTTATATAGATTTGGGAACGAAAATTGGGCACACACACAAAAAAGACTCTGTACAAACGGTGTTTGCGTGAGTCATTGCTGATTTGTAGAGTATTAACTGTGATACCACATCCAGGCAAGTGAATCCGGCTATTCAGTTTCGGCTCTCTCCGTTGTCCTTCTTTATTGAAGCTCATAATATTAATGAGCTTCATGAAGCACGCAACTCCGTCAAAAAAAAAAAACACCGTTTCTAGCTTGCCAATAACACCAAGGCGCACTATCCGTAATCAACATTCTCAACTTTTGTGCTTTCGTATTTTCGCTGCTCTACCCCTTCTCCCGTTTCTCGACATAATAACAACAATTAAAAATAATGATTATACGCATTATCTCCACGGTGTTAACGACAACGTTCTCCTTCCTAAAAAAACAAGAACTGCCATTATCACAAGAAATTTCGTCAAAGCCTTTTTTTTCTCTTTCACGCAAAACTTGCGCCCAGTTTACAGAGAGCAGAAACAGCAGCTTCCTTAAACTCTATACCATCTTTGACAGCTGAATTCAATCATTCTCTGTTAACAACCTTTTTTTTAGTACCAAAAACAGAATTTGCCAAACATGGCCACCGCTACCAACCCGGCGCTCTCACCAGAGCAGAAGAAAGCTGCGAGTCGGCAGTACCCTGCGGTTCCGAAGAGGTGCGTTGTTACTGGCGGTACTGGTTTTGTGGGTACTCGCTTGGTGGAAATGCTGGTGGAGCGCGGGGCAGAGAAGGTCGTCTGCTTCGACATTGTACCCAAAGAAAAAGCGATCGGCGTGTGGAACCACCCCAACATTGAATATGTGGTTGGCGACATCACCTCCTACGAGGATGTCTCGAAGGCAATCAAAGGAAGCGATTGCGTGTGGCATCTTGCAGCGGCGGTGGGTCCGTTTCACCCTCATGATCTTTACCGTCGGGTGAATTACGGCGGGACAGTTAACGTCATTCGTGCTTGCAAGGAGCACGGAGTGAAGAAAATGATTTTCAGCTCTTCTCCTTCCACGCGCTTTAAGGGCAGTCTTTTTCACAGCCCCAATGTCGACGGACTTACCGAGGATGAAATGCCGAAGCTTCCGCTCGAGCATTACATGCAAATGTACGCTCAGACAAAGGCTGAGGGTGAAATGGCGATGCGCGAGGCTGTGAACGATGATTTTTGGTCCATTGCCGTGGCCCCACATCAGGTGTACGGCCCACGCGATAACCTCTTTCTGCCCAATATGCTTGAAGCGGCTGGCACCGGTAAGCTCCGCGTGTTCGGTAAAGGCGACAACCGCATCTGCTTTACACACGTGGACAACTACTGCCACGGCCTTATTATCGCAGAGAAGCAACTGTACCGAGGATCACCCTACCTAGGCCGTTTTTACATCGTCACAGATGGCGATACCCACCCCGAACCTGCGGCGTACTGCATTTTCTGGAAGGAGCTGGATAAAGCTGTCGTAGCCATGGGGTTCGGTTCAATCGTCAACAAGAGTCATTACCCATTCTGGTTCCTCTACATCGTGGCGTTGGTGGCCGAGCTGGCGGGGTGGATTATGAAAACAACATTCAAATTGAACGTTTTTAACGTTTTTGTGCTCACTATGAATCGCTGGTTCCGAATCGACGCTGCCGAGCATGATCTCGAGTATCAGCCCATTATTTCTTTTGTGGATGGATGGGCTGACACCATTGACTGGTTTAAGGCAAACTGGCTTCCCAAATTTAACAAGCAGGGCCATTCTTCGATGGCAGGTATTTCTTCGGGATCGCAGCAAAAGATCAACATCCAGGCTCACAAAGACAAGTGATTCACGTGTGGTCGGCTGAGCTTTTTTTCCTCTTTTCCCTTTTGTTTGCTTTGGACGCTGCAACTGACTTTTCTTAGGAATGATCGGTCGCGAGTGCATCAGAGGTTAGCTACGTAGCTTTTTTTTTCAGGTTTCACCTTCTTCGTGAAGCAAACAAAAGCAACAGCTGCGAGCTGTGGGATAACGTGTGTTTCATTCATCTCAAAAAGCAGAAAAAACATCAAAAAGAGACTCTCTCGTGTTTCGAAGTTGCGTACTGGCTATATATTTTACGCTTCAGACGGAAAATTGAGTATCGACTTGAATTCTCTCTCTTTTTTATTTCATGCTTGTGGCAGTCACTTGTGCAGCCAACGTTAAGTGCTCCACACATCTTGTGGCTGTGATGATGAGAAAAACTGTCTCCTACAGTAGAAATATAGAAGAAATAAAGGAACCCCAAAACTACTGTCACGTTGTTGTAGCCAACAAGATGAAGTGGTAGGAAAGTGACTATTGAACAAATAGTGAAATTGAAGCGGTTCAAGGTTTGTCCACGGGTTGTTTCATGCGGTGATTTCCAGCGCAACGCCCCAAGTCGTTTCTCCCCTGATTTCCTGAAGCGGTGTTTTCGCCAAGGTCACAGGTGAACGTTAGGGCATTATGAGGATGTTTCACCTTTAGTTTTTTGAGCTACCTTCCGAACAAGACGACGTACCTTTTATCGGTAGCAGCCCAGTGACATGCGCCTCACTGTAATTTTGATGGATACTGGCCATTTCTCGATTAGCTCCTGCGTTTCTCTTTCACTTCTCAAAGTGATTGTCTCTTTTTCTCCTTTTTTATTACCTTCGCCTCATGGGTTATTCTGTGCTCTCAGAACGAGGTACATATATTTGCACTGATACACGCCTGCTCTATATACTTGGAGACTGGC
Source organism: Crithidia bombi (assembly GCA_900240985.1). Lineage (NCBI taxonomy): Eukaryota > Euglenozoa > Kinetoplastea > Trypanosomatida > Trypanosomatidae > Crithidia > Crithidia bombi. The sequence continues at coordinate 116,103 of OESO01000099.1, read as the reverse complement.
TTCTCTGACTGTTTTGCACAGCTGCGATCAACGCGTTTTTGTTCCTGGATTCTCCTGCTCGCAGGCTTGTAGGCGCCAAGTGATGACCGCATTGTTTCCATGGATACCAACATCCAATTTGGGATACCGTTTTTCGCGCCAAGTCGTCAACAAATGGTATCCTCAGCTGCGAAATTCCTATCCCCTGCCTATGCTGGACGGCCCGTTGCCGCCTGAAAAGCCGGAAACGGTAACGCTCCACGGTGAGTTGCAAAAACCTGACCCGTTTCGTTACATGGAGGACCTCTTTGATCGTGAAACACAACTGTACACCAAGAGGGAAATGCAGCACTTTTCATTGATTGATAGTAAGTTTGATTTCAAGCACTCAAAAGGTCGTTTGTGGGCGGAGCTTGATGCCAAGGTCGTCGTGAGTAGCCGTGAAGGCGGCTATGACAAGGGCGAGGAGCGTATCGGCGACTATGTGTACTTCACGCGTGTCGTCCCGGGCCATGACCCTAACGCCGTTGGCTTTTACCGCAAGCGTTTCGGTGAGGTGGATTTACTTGCTGAGGAGCTCATTAACCCTCTTCTTTTGCAGCAGCATTTTGGGTACAAGGATTGCACTGTAGGTGTTTGTCGGGTTTCCGAGGATGGCAAGTATCTTGCGTACACCCTTTCCGTCGAGGGTGGTGATCGCTTTCTGTGCCACATCCGAAGCATTGATAACGCAAGTCTGTTTCACGTGATTCGCGGTAACAATATCGTGAGTATCGAGTTCGGATCCGGCAATCATTTCTTCTACACAGAGTCGAATGAGTTGAACCGACCCCATCGTGTCATGATGCAGGAGATCCGGCCGGGTATTCTAGAGCCACCAGTCGAGATCTACAGAGACGACGACGAGCAGTTTTTCGTTGATATTCGAAAGACGAAAGACAACAGGTTTCTTACTATTACGTCCGACTCAAAGGTCAAGGGAAACGTATTGGTGATGCCAGCATCCTACCCCGTCATCCCCACGCCTCTTAAGGCATTCTTTAAAAATGGTCGGCTGATCGAGATTGCCGGGAAGTCGGGTTGGAACTGGCTGGAACATTACCGCGGCCACTTCGTTATGGTGACGTCCGACAAAGGACCCGGCTTTCGTGTTACGTATATCCGCGAGGAGGTGGCGCTTGCGTACGGTAAAGACGCAGAGTGGAAAGAGCTGGTGCCTCACCGCGACGATGTGCAGATCACCGACGTGGATTTCTTCAATGGCCGCATCATTCTTTTTGAGTCGCACTTTGCGTTTGAGCGCATTCAGCATGTTCGCGTGATTAAGTGTGACGACGGCCTTGATGCTGCGGCGCAGTCCCCGCGCAAGGACGACGTGGTGCTGCATTTTCCACCGCTCACGTACGTTACGCCGGGACTTAACAAGAATTTTGCACAAGAGTCGATGAGTTTTGTTTACAGCAGTCTGATTCAGCCACCGCGTGACTGCGTGTTCAATTTCAACTCCACTATTACTGCAGCGCAAGCAAAGCTGTGTGCGCCGGAGGCATTGTTCACGCAGCGGCAAGCGGAGCAGTTCACCCCATGGGATTACATGTGGCCCTACAGCATGTATCGCGACGTCTGCGTGTCCGAAGACGGAACGGAGATTCCCATCACCATTTGCCAGCGACGCGATGCTTTTGTGCAGGAAGCGACCGACTTCGAGACACAGCCCAACACACCAAAGCACTGTCTTATTTACGTTTACGGGTCCTACGGTGAGGTTCCGTCGATGCACTTTCAGCTCGCGCCGTACATGTGGATGCTACGACGGCGCTGGACCGTTGCGTTTGCGCACGTGCGCGGCGGTGGCGAGCTGCCCAACTGGGCGGATATGGGCAAGGGTAAAAACAAAGTCAAGTCCATACAAGATTTCATTGCGTGCTGCGAGCACATGGTGGACGCGGGGTACACTAAGCCTGAATTGATGGTGGCCGCCGGTACGAGTGCGGGTTGTGTGCCGATTGCGGCGGCCATGAATATGCGCGGCTGCGGTCTGTTCGGCAACGCCCTATTGCGGTCGCCTTTCCTGGACATCATCAACACCATGGTAGATCCCGACCTCCCTCTCTCGCTCGCCGAACGCGAGGACTGGGGTGATCCACTCAACAGCAAAACGGACTTGGACCTCCTCAAGCAATACGACCCTTACTACAACATCAACGAGCGAGTCACCTACCCCGGGATGATGATCTCCGCCTGCTTAGACGACGATCGAGTGCCGGCGTGGAATGCGCTCAAGTACGTGGCGAAGCTGCGGAAGCAACGTGCACGCAAAGATGTCGATCCGGTGGCACGACCTTTGGTTCTCCGAATGCGGAAGAGCGGAGGGCATTATTTCTGGGGCGACACGGAGAACGTCTGTGAGGAGATTGCATTTTTATGCGCACAGTTAGATCTGGAAGGGCCTGGCAAGATGCTCAATGATATGGATGTCATGACGCACATGTACAACCTCACCGCCACCGGGGTCATGGATCACGATGACCAGCAGAAGGTCTTCCTGAAATGGGACAATTGGGAGCGCGAGCGTATCGACTACCACGTTAAGCTGAACTCCTTCAACTGGGAGCCGAACTTCCGCAAGATGAAGGCAGAGAAAGAGCCCTTCTTCTGGGTGCCGACGGACTCCGAGTTGGATCAGAAGAAGGTGGACGAGATGTTCCGCGCGAAGGAGCGGGATGCCCGGGAGAGCGCGAGATCCGGCGCCAAGACAGGAAGCTACGGAAAGGCAACGGGGAGGAACCTTTACGAGGAGGAGCAGAAGACCGGCAAAAAGTAAACGAGGTCTTTACAGAACTTTCTCTTACCCAAACAAACAAGAAAAGAGAAGTACCTTGAGCATTGACTTGATGCACCACATTACTGCTAGTTTTTTTTTCTAAGATGGAGTTATATTTGCTGTTGCTGTTTGCGACTTTTACTGTTTTAATTGTGACAGTGTTTTCCCACGTTTAAAAAGTCTAAAAGGAAGAACCACTGTTGAACCAAGCTCCTTCTTTCATTCTCTCTGTTTCTCTTTTCGGACAGAGGGCGACGGGGCCCATCATGGCGAGTAGGGTGCTCCCTCACCGGACTGTCAGTTTAGCTGCCTGTTTGCAGATGAGAAAGGCACAGACGTGCTTGTGAGCTACACTACTAGTGCATCCGTGGGCACCGTTCTCATCTTTCCCACGCTGCCGCGACACATGCACTTCTTTCTCTTTCATTTTTGTGTGTCCCTCTCTCAACTAAATTCTCCACCGGCATTGCGTCGCTATCCCCGCGAGCAATATATCTGCTGCACACCCTTTTCACATCTTTCCTGAACACACACACAAAATAACAAACTTTTTTCTGCTAGCTACCTTTTTTATTTTGCTTGTGTGCACACGCGCAGTTTTCGTTACTGTGCGTACATACGCTCACGCTGAGAGCCACATGCGTGTTCCTTTTCCTCTCCACGTAAAGGAGTGTTGTCACTGTTCCTTGCTTTCTTCCTTTTCTCACTCAAGCTGAATCGATCTCCATCTTACTGCTCTACAGTGTCGGAGGCTCTCCCGTTGAAACGTTGACAGATGCAAGCTTCGTTTGGGCACCCTGCCTTGCGTACACACAGACTGTTTTAGATATTCTCTTTTTTTTCTGGTCTTCTCTTGGCTCTTTAGATTCTTTTTTGATAGCTGTTCACCCTCTCTGTTCATTTTGCTGTTTTTTCACTTTCCCGGCGTTAAAACAAACCCTTTTAGAGTGCGCTTCTTCTCTTCGTTCTTTATTGCCACCATGGCTTCCTGGTCGGTGCTTGTGACCATTCACAATTTGGTCAACATACCGCTTTCGGCATGTGAAAATGGCCCACGAACGTTTGCGGTGGAGGCGCACATGCTGCACCGCGCATCCGCCTACTCCGCCCCTGTAGCAGCTGCAATATTTACCACCGACGATGTCGTCTCCACGACGCCGAATCTTTTTGAGGTGCGTCTTGACGAGGTTGCCGAGAACAACGTCGTCAACGGTGGTGGACCCAAAGTCTGGCGCTGCGCGTTGCCGGAGATGGAGGCGGTGGTGATGGTGAAGGAGATCGTTGGCGGATATACTAAACCGTACCGACCACGTGCCCACGAAGACGACGACGGCACCTTTACTGTGGACGGCACCCGCGTCGTCGGCAGCTCTGCCCCTGTGGCGGTCAACGTGAAGCAGGTCGTAGAGGTGGAGAAACTCGCCACCCGCGTAGTAGGAACGGAAATGGGTCAGGTGGGACTGTCATTTGCTGTAGACCCTGATGACCGGATTGGATATCGCCGTCGGCTCGAAGACTTTTTGCGGGCGCACAATCCGCAAGGCCTGCGGCTTGTTCCGAACGTGGTGGAGGTGGTGTCGGAACTTGACACCTTCACAAAGCTCTACCGGCGGTACAAAACTCGCAATTATGAAAAGCGCCTGGCGGCCTTCTTCGATGTGTACGGGGCACAGTTTAAGCGGGAGATACCCTCGCTGCTTCACCAGTGGGAGGGCAGGGAAGAGGAGCTGATGCGTAACTTAATTCTCGACAACGGGCCTGAATTGACGACGGTGGAGCCGCATCAACGACTCACTGCGTACCTCACTGCGCATCAGCTGGATCGAAAGGATCCTGATGTGCAAGCTATTCTCGCAGAGCACGCCGATGCCCCCGACACAAGTGGCCTCTTTGCTGCCTTCGTTGAGCGCTACGGTCCTGAGCCAGATCCGCGCACCTATCTGTTCGTCACACCGCGGTACACGCCCGCAGCTGCTCGTTTAGGCGGGAGTGCAGGTCTGTCTGCCGGTCCCAGCGCTTCATCAAAAGAGATTCGACAGGACACCGGATCGCGGAGCCCGTCGAGCCTGAACGTTTCACCGAGGCGGACACGCGGCACTGGTGGAGCCGTTCCGCGACGCAGTCCTCCTACCCCCGCAGGTGATCATTATCAACCCCAACCCCAACACCACCAGCTTCTTTCCGTCCCCATGTCACCAACGCCAAAAGCGGCAGAGGAGGCGCCGGTGGAAACTGCGCGCATGTTGAGTAAGTCTCCTAACTTTGGAGTTGACGGGAGCGTCGATGACCGGGAGACCAATGGCGCAGCGCTCCACAACGCCCACCGCCGGTCCAAGGAAGCCCCTGCAATAACACCGAAAGATCAGTTTATTATGTCGGACAAGGGTGTCACTGTCGAGGTTGCTGCTAGGCGTGGGGAGCAAAGCCGCGCAGCGCGACAGCGCGGTACGTCTTTGTGGCATAAAATGTGCTCCATGATGCAGACACGGCAGCGTGAAGCTGCGCCGTGGCGAGAGTACCAGCTTTTCTTCATGCACCAAGACGAGTTTGCCGCAGCCGTACGCGCCCTGCACGTTTTCAGCGACGGTGAGGACAGCGTCGACGACGAGGTGCAGGCGCTGGTGGAGGAATGGCAGCGCCGCGTCGGCAGTGCGATGAGGAAGGAGGTGCTCTCCCCCAACGATGCCTACTACGGTGCGGCGGTGCAGGAGGCAGCCACGTTAACGCATCTGCTGCCACTGCACCTTCAGGTGATTTCGCTGACCTCTTTGTTTCACAAGGAGCAGTACACTGGTTTTTCTGCCTACGTCGAGGAGACAGCGAAGGCTGCGCGAACGGAACGACTCGCGCTTGTGGGTGACGCGCAGAAGTTGATGGAAGTGGCGCGGTACGGCGTTCACGCCTTCGTTGACATTACTGGCGGTGTGCGTGCGACACAGCAGTCCTTAACGGAGGAGCAACGGGGTAGCGGCAGCGGCAACGCGCACACGAACTCTCCCATTATCTTTTTTCGCGAGCCTTTTGCGAAATGCCCAGATAAGATCACGTGCGGCATTCTGATATGTGAAGTGGCGGTGGGCAACACGTACGCGTGCCCTGCCTCCGTGCATACTCCACGAGACTCTTCTAGCGACTTTCTGGCAAGCTTTGACAGCTGCTCCTTCGTGGATGAAGCCAAGGGTGCGGCTCTCGCCGTGTACGCTCGTCAACAGGTATTTCCCCGTTTGTTGCTGCAGTGCATCGTGGATCCGCATTTGCAGCCGTGCCCGGCGCACCCTGACAAAGCGGTGGAGTATTACGTGATGGACACCCACGCTTTCGCATGCAGCCGGTGCGTTGTTCTCGGCGCGTACAAGGGTAAGGATGTCATCCCAGTCGACGAAGCCGCCGTCCTTGCACGAGGGGGCTTAGCGGAAATCGACCGCACTGCCAACGCGCTCCGGGAAAGCATGTTGGCCTACGCAAATCAGCTCAATAACGAGGAGAACAGCATGCTGAGTGCTCCGCGCCGCGTGGAGGCGGAGCGAGAGATAGATCGTCTCCAGAAGGAGGTGGAGGAGCGTATCCGTACCATTCGCCGGCAGGTGCAGCTGGAGGACGAGGCACAGCTGTCGCGTATACAGGCAGACCGCACGGAAGTTGAGGCTACGCTGAAGGCTGTGGGCCGGTTGACATCCCGACTGGAGTCCGCAATGCACCTGAGCACACCAGTTGGAACGGTGAACGCACTGCAGCACATTCAGCAGGAGAACGAGGTTGAGCAGCTTTTGGCACGCGTGCAGTCGCGTGTGCCCACAGCTCCCCTCGAGCGCGTCTTGCCGCTAGACGGCCCGGCAAGTCCGCCTTCTGGTGGAGCGACCACCACGACAGCGACACCCGCAGTAGCAGGGCTGAACGAGAGTTGTCTGGCGGCAGCGGTGGAGAGTCCGCGCAAGCCACGGAGCGTGTCGCGGCCACCTCAGCGCAGTCCTATTCCGCCGCGAGCGTCGCCGCAGACCAAAGGTGTCTCGGGTAGCAGTGACCTGTACTCGCAGTACCTCGCCGTGGCTAGGGGGGCGGCAAATTCTAGTGCTCTTACCACAGGTGCAGCGGCGGTGGAGGAGACCCCATCCCGTATCCAGGCGCTGAGCCTCAACAAGAGTGATGCGGGTGCCCCGACCCACCGTGCGCGTCCGGTGTCTGCGGCGTCGATAGATGCGAGCGATGGCGAAAGGACTGAGGGACTGCAGTCGGCGAAGGAAGCACTGACGAAAGGCTGGTCACTGTTGCGCCGCGGTGACGTGGCTGGTGCACAGCGTGTGTGGACGTCGGTGTGCCGTGCCCACGGCACCAACGATGTGATGGGAACAAAGGCGCACGCGTACCTGGCGGAGGCGATCCACAAGGATTACGCCGCCGCCGCGCAGTGGTACGCACGATCCTTGCAACTGGACCCACAGGATCGCATGACTGCCTACAACTATGGTGTTCTGCTCGAGGCGCTGCTTGACCAACCGCAGGAGGCCTTGCGAATGTATGACAGAGCTGCTTCACTTGGTGACAGCGTAGCGGCTGCCCGTGCCCGCGAGCTGCGCTCTGCCGTTACTACCAGTGGTAGTTCATCTCGCCGCTGAGTCATCGTGAGCACCAGAGCCAATACAAGGCACCGTCTACCCCCTTTTGATCTCTTTTCTTGCTTGGCGATGGGAAACGTGACACATTTTCGTTGAAAGACCTGTGTAGCGCACACAGGCTTTCCCTGTCAAGTTTCTCTTGTTTTTCTTTTTTTCTCGTGTATCATTACTACTCATTCGTGCCATCGATGTTGCAACGAAACCTCCAACTGTGCATGCACGTGCCCAGCTTTGAAATCCGCGCGGTTCCATTTCGGTCGTGAAGAACGAAAGTGGGGCCTGTCTTTTCTTTTTAAATCTCTTCTCCATTCTCTCAAGTCCGCAAGCATGATATCTTTGTTGCGTATTGGCGCATTCTAAGCTCGATGTCATCTTGTGTTGCTTTTTCTGGCCAGCCAGAGCGTGCGGCAGTGTTGTTCGCATCCTCTTGGATGATGGAGACCATGGAGTGTAGCGACGACAGCGACTACACAATCGTTGCGTCATATGTTTTTTTTCTGCAATCTTGTCTCTCTTCTTTTTACCCCTCATCTTTTTCCCGTTGTCGATCTCTGAGTGTATTTCTAGCGCACATCGCCAGAGCGCGTGCGTCATTGAAGGTGATCGGTACTGCGCGGTTGAGCAGCTTCCCCCAGCTGCTACCGTTATCAAGAGCCATCTGCCGACCTCGTTCACGCGTTTTCTTTATTTCACACCTGCGCTTCTCATCGGCTGCCACACGCTCACCACAAGCTATCAAACGACGAAGAAACAAGATCGTATCACCGCTTTATGGTGTGAGAATTGAACACACCCACACAAACACATTTACATCTTCCACATAGATAGATATTTCTTTTTTAACATTGCACTGTCTTCCTATTTGCTCCCCCTCATTGACCCCACACCAAAGCTGTTTTCTGATTGCATTTCAGCAGCAGAAAACAAGAACGGAAAGCAGCGGCATATTTTGGCTGCGTTGCATTGAAACTGGTAGGGGTTTCTCTCCTTGTCTTTTCTTTCTCCACTTCACCTCACAGGTGGCAGGTTTTCTTTAAGGACGATGGCGGCAGTTTTTACGCGAACAGAGAGACGACAGGAGTGGTGTGATGACAGTCACATGGGCAGCTCTGAGGAAGAGGAGGACAACTACGACTCTACGACGTCAGAGGAACCCTACAATTCCGACGACGATGGGGCTCCAGATCTGGCGGTGGAGGCGAGCCCGTTTCAACGCGACGGCGGTGGCGACGATGGCCGACCCAGGAAGGACGATGTCGAGGCCTCCTTTTTCAGCGACTACGAGGCCGAGGTGCGATCAAGAGCGCCGGCGACGGCATCACTCGCACGACGACCACCACCATCGCCACCGCCTCTCTATGCAAGCCCACTCGCAAAGTGTGGCAACGATGCCTTTCAGCCACCAATCTGTGGGCAGCAAAAGGCGAACGCGGTGGACGCAAACGACGGCGATGCTTTCTACGATGCGGCGTACGCGTCTAGCATGGGAAAAGCGCAGAAAAGGGTATCATCGCCGTCGCCTGTGCCGGAGGCGGTCGCACATTGGGAGAGGGACAGAGCTCTCTCCACCTCTTCCAGCCACCACAACGGTCGTCACAGCAGCTCGTGGCTCGACCCGCTGCGTTCGCTGTCATCGCCTCCCATTGATATGGAAAGCGATTGCGGAGGTCAACCAGCGCGGCCCATGTGCGCGCCGCACGGTCTCTCCGATTCCCCACAGCGCGGTTCTGACCCGTCGCGCTCAGCACCGCAGAGCGACACCCCACTTTCGCACTGCAGTCCCCCGTCTGTTACGGTACGCGAGGGGACTGCGGCGCCGGCCGCGCACGCGCGTCACGGGACCCTTTCTGTCGACGTAACGTCTGAGCGGCAGAGTTATGTGCGTGGCTCTATCGTTCATGGAAACGTGTCGGCTGAAGAATCTAACGCACTGCCACCGAGAGCGACGACTCGCAGTACGACTAATGGTCCTATGTTTGAGCCCCGCAAGGTTTCTGTTCCACCCTCCCCGCCGCCGCCGACAAAAATGCGGCAGGTGAACGAATCGACACACTGCGACGCCTCGTTTCGTGACATGCCAACACCGGTCGTCGCAGCGGCTTCTTCACAGGGCGAGCTTCCCCACACCTTAACTGCACAAGGCACAGATGTTTCCGTTGGGACTACGGCGACGGTTGTGCGTGCACAGGTGCCCGGGTTGCGTCCTCTCTCTACTAGTCTTAACACAAACACCTCTCAGCCGCAGCTGCGCGTAGTGCGGGACCAGGCACCGCGTGGGGTGTCGCTTCTCCTGCAGTGCACCGGACACGCCCACACGCCTACACGCACTGTTGTAATTCCTTACGCAGCAGAGAGGGATGGAACTGACGATGACGAGGGGACAGTGAATGTGGGGCTGCACACGAGCGCCTATCGGGAGACAAGCGGGATGTCGGACATCATCTCTTCGTCGTTGCACGACAGCCCTGCCGCCTCGGCCAAAAAGGCCACCAAGAGGGATAACACGCGTCGCATGCCAGAGAGTGCTAACGACGCCCATCGCCACCGTTGTCATCGTCGCACGAAGCGGTCAAAGAGTCCCTTTGTTTCGCTCGTGGACAACCACCTGAGCGGCGCTGAGCATGCCACTTCGCAGCCACCACACAGTTCATCTTCTTTATCACCCGCCTCGTCTGCATCATCCCAGGCAGAGGCTGGTGCCACGGCTGCTTCTGCACCACCGGAATTGGTAGACTTTAGCGTGCACACGGAGGCGCTGGAGCGTAACGCACAAGAGGATTCGCTGTTTTTTTGCGGGTACTCTGTGGAGTCGTTTACCATGTCTGCAGAAGCTTCGCATACCGACGGGGCTGAAATGCAGCGCCCTGCTGCGTATCCGCCTGCTGATGCGCTCCCGCACCGACCCCATCCACCAATGTCACAGCGCAACGTGGATCGTAGTTCAGTAGGCATGCAGCGCACGAACGCGTCTTTGCACCCCCAGCCTTCGAGCTCCGCAACTGAATTCCGCTTCTCTGCTTCGCCAAATCGCCGGGGGGCGGAAGGAACAACTTTGACGTTATCGCGGCTACTAAATTCACCAACAGCACACCCGCAGACAGCTGCACAGGAGAACTCGAGTCTCCCTTGGCCGTCTCCGGAGCTGGTGTGCCCAGTCGCGCAGGCTGCTGTGCCGACTGCTGGTGTTGCTGCTGCTAGATTGCACAACCCAAAGCACCCCTCGCAGGTCTTCAATGTCCATTACGTAGTGGACTCGGTGGAAGAGGCCGCGGTGGGGGAGGGTTCAGACCAAGTGTACACCAAGCTCTACACATGGCAGGCGAGGGATTGCAGCAGAGAACGGCCCAACAGCACACCCATCGCCGCTGTGTTCGCACCACCCCCTACCGTTGGCGACGACACGTTCAACTTCGCGTCCACAACACCCACCTCCATCACTGAATACAGCTTTGATGAACTGCAGCAACGACGGCAGCAACGGGAGGCGGTGCGCCATCTACTCGCCCGGCAGACGGATCCGTGGCGCACTTCGGCATCTCGCACTCGCTGCGCCGACGGTGACGGAGGCGGTGAAACAGGAGAGAGATCGCTTCCCCTGCTACCTCCACCACCACGGTACTCCGCCGTATTGTACATGGCGCAGCAGGAGCAGCTCCGGTCTCAGCGCATGGCAGCGGAGGCGGAACGGCTGCGACTGGGGCTCGCGTTGGACGTGTGTCAAGCCGTGCGTCCCCACGGCCGCGATCTTCTCTTGATGCTTCTTTTGCTGGTGGAGGAGTCGAATGCAGCGCAGCGCAGACACCAACGACGGCGGTCGTACACGAGCGAGGGAGGCCGCAACGCGTTAGGGGATCCTACGGAATGGGAGGAGAGCCGCGTCAGCTATGACGTGTGCGCGGAGGCGATCAACTGCGTGCTGGAGCGGCATGGGATCAGCTGGGTCCGGGCAACCCGCGGGCTGTGTCACCGTGTGGTTGCCTGGTGCCGCTGTCATGATCAGCACAGCTCCAGTACGATGCATGACAAGTCTGCCTCGGTGAGGGAGCCCATGCTGGTCGAGTACACCACTTTTGTGTCGTGTGTGATGGAGTTTGCGGCGCGCTATGCAGACAGCAACGCGGGACATCATCGGGTTGCATAGGTGAGCGAAGTCTAAAGAAAGCAAATGGCTGGAGAAACGGGTCGAGGGAAGGGAGTTGTCCTCGCCTCGAAAAAAGCAACAAAGTGAAACGCTGTTTTGAGGGAGCATGCTCCCAAAGAAAAGAGACAAAAAAGAAGAGTGATTTGTCTTGTACGCCCCCCTCTTTTTTGTGGGGGTTGTTTTGCCCTTCTCCCAACAGCTAGCAGCAGCACACACACACGTTAACTTTGTTGAGGGAGGTGGAAGAACGTGACGCTAAGAGACGAAAACGAGCACACACAAGGTTGTGAACGGTTCCCTTGTGTTCTTTTCTTCTCTCGCATGCGCAGAACAGTAGATTGAAATTCCTTGTGACGGTTTTATTTTCCTCGCTGCTTCATTTCTTCTCTTCCTCTACCCACCTTTCCCATCGTCACCCTATTTCACCTACACTGTCTTCGCCTTCCAGTTGAGAAAGTACCGCTCGCTAGTAGACAGTGCTGCGTAGTCCGTCTTTGTTTCTCCGGTCTTTCAAGTGCTTCATTCCCCCCCCCTCCTCCTTTGCCTCTCTCTGCTGCTCCCCGCACGGTGTTCCTTCTGTTTTCCACTCCTCCAGTTTGTAGTCTGATTCCCCTTCGTCTGTTGAGGAAAAAAAGAAAAATGGCGGCCAACCTCGGAGATGATCGGGAAAAGGAGAACGACTTCAACAGTCGTCTCCGCGTCGATCTCACGAACATCGATGTGGTGGACAACACCAACCAGATGCCCTATGAACAACAGCAAGCTGTCATTTCGGACGACGAGGAGCACTACGTACACCCCGACGCACGCGCGCTCTTCGCGAAGATACCGTGCATGGAAAAGATACCCATCTTTAGCAAGAGCTGCGAAGGCTACGGTCCCAAATGCACGATCGCCTTAGGCGGCGTGTACTTCCTGAGCAAGGGTATCGCCAACAACCTGATCACCTACGCTCGCTACGCAATGTTTGTGAACCGCTTCGGTGTTTCCGGCATGCGTTACCAACGCCTCGTCAGCATTGCAAAGATGGGCTGGTCCATCAAGGCTTTTGCGGCCATGCTGTCCGACTCCCTTGCGCTGCTGGGCTACACGAAGCGGTGGTATTGTGCCGCCTCCTGTGTGATCGGTGCCGCTCTCACCGTTGGATACGGCTGCCTGCCGCAGAAGCCTTCCAGCGCCGACATCGCCGCCGGCTTCGTCTTTCTCACCGGCTTCTTCATGGCCAACGTCGATATCCTCTCTGAAGGCCACTACAGTCGGCTGATGCGCCGCCACCCGCGGTGCGGCCCCTCGCTGGTGAGCTGGGTCTGGTGGTTCATCCTTGGTGCGACGATCATCGCCGCCATCATCCAGGGGCCCCTCTCTGATAAGGCCATTCCGCAGGTTGGTCTCTACGTGGCGGGTGCAACGCAGCTGATCACGACGGTGTTCTTTGTACTGAATTGGTACGGCGAGCGCACGAACCGCACGGAGCGCCTGGAGGATGCGCAGGCGGCCAGGGCGGATCTGAAGCGGGCGTTGATGCGAGAGCAGGGAGCGGCCGACTCGTTGCCGGCGACGAATAGTGGCGAGCCGGCGGAGGACTTTGACCCGAAGAAGCCCGCAGTTGAGGACCCGGCAGCGTACTACAACCATAGCGGTGATCTGCATGATGACCTGGCTGTGGACGCGCTGCGTGACAACCAGCTGGCCGATGATGAGGACACCATTGATTTGGGGATTAAAAGCTGCTGCGGTGGGTTTCTGGAATTTAACAAGGAGGTGATCACGCGGAATTGGCGCATTCTGATCTACAGCAGCGTCATGACGTGCTCCGTGGTAACGATGACGTGCGTGACGATTCTCGGCACCAAGTGGCAGCTGCTGTACGCGTGCATCGCTGTGGTGGTGGCGTGCGCCATCAGCGCCTTCTGGGCTCTTCCGCTGGTCATTGCCAAGGTGAATATCTACTTCTTCTGCTACGCTCTCCTGTATCTGCAGCTGCCTGGCGCTTTGGACAGCTTTTACATGGCATCAAAGAAATGTCTGCCGGACGGGCCGCACTTTTCGTACACTTTCTACAACACGATCAGCGCTGTGATCGGCAACATTGCCGGCATTGCCGCCGTCTCCGCGTTCCCCTACCTCTTCTCGAAGCACAGCCTGCGCGTTACGTTGATGTTCACCTACTTTATCCAGGTCCTCGCTTCCGTGTTTGACATCATCATCGTGAAGCGCTGGAACGTAGACATCGGCATCCCAGACCACGCCATGTATCTCTTCGGTGACGCCGTTGTGTACGAGGTGAGCTACTACCTCGCCTACATGCCGACGGTCATTCTCCTGTCCCGTATTTGCCCGCGCGGCTCAGAGAGCATGGTGTACGCGCTGGTGGCCGGCTTTGGCAACCTCGGCATCTCGATGTCGAACACCGTTGGGTCGCTGCTCATGGAGTTTGTGTGGCCTATCACCACCACCGCCCCGTGCAACTTCGACAACGTGCCGATGCTGCTGCTCGTGGGACACATTCTTCTGCCGATGCTCATTGTACCGCTCAGCTTCATCCTTGTGCCGGCGGCGCGCATCTGCGACGACATCGACATCAACGGGCACGCCATCCGGAAGGAGGCGAAGACGATACAGCGCCGTCAGGCCAACGAAGCCGGCGAGCCCATCACCGAGTCGCGCCAGTAGCGTGAAGACAACAAAGGGAGTGGACGCCTCTTTATTTTCTCTTGTTTGCTTTTGTGATTCTTAAAGTCTTTTTTTTTTTAGCCGAGAGGGTGGCAGTTTATTCGATTTAACACACACATACATTGAAAGTGGTCGGGTGAACCCCCCTCTACGTCTTTTTGACTTTCTTCATCTTTCTCTTTTTGCTTCTTGTATCAAACGGGTACACAAATTGTTTAAGATGTGGGAGGAGATTACAAGTGCCACTGTGAGTTCTCTTCCTCCCTTCTTTCGTGCTTACCTCCTCCTTTGCTGTATGCTTCCCTTCCCGATTCTGTGTTAAAGGCTTTTTTTTTGTTTCTATCTAAACTCTGAGTTTACACTGTTGTACACACACAAAACTCTTCCACTTTCCTTTCTTATTCCTGAAGGTTTTAGAGTTTATGTTTCGTTGGCGCTGCTCTATTGACGGAAGCTGCAGTATGGCGCGAGAAAATCCTCTCGCGAAGGCACACCCAGTGTGTCGCCCACACGTAAAGCCTCTCCAAAGCAAACAAAAGGAAAAACGCAGACAGATGCCACATAAGTCGACATCAGGCTTCCTACATGAACCTTCATTTTTTCTTCTTCCTAAAGCAACCAGAATCAAACCTGGATCACAGCTGAGGTCTCTCCCTTTTTTTTTTCGCTCTTTGAGTTTTTGTTTCCCTCTTTTCCATCGTGGTGTTGGGTACCTTGTCGCGTATTCCCTACGCCTACTAAATCAACTCATCCCAGTTGGGGATCACGAAGTGTTGCGGTGGCAGCAGAGATTTGAGTCTGTGCGTTTTTTGTTGTTTCCTTATTCTCTTTTTTTCTTCGTTTTTACCCTTCCATTAACTGACATATGAACAAAGGTGCAGCTAACGCGGCTTTATTCTCCTTTACGGAAAAGAGGGGAAAAAAGGAGAGCGTGTTCACATTTTCTTCTTATGTGTGCCCAAGGTGCTTTTTGAGGCTCATGCTCCCACGTATTTCTTGCGTCCGTCTTCTTTCTTTTATTTTCTCTCCATTGACGGTGTCGGTTTTGCCTGATGTGTGTCGTTTCCGAAGGAAGACACCTTAGCGGAGCACACAAAGTCCTCGGATTGTTTCTTGTATGCACAGTGCTCGATATTCCAAAGGACTTGATTAAAAAGGCTCAGTGCTGCAAAACATGAGAATGGGAGGAGAGCGAAAAGAAACCAGGGAATGCGCAAGGTCATTTTTTTGCGAGGGGGAGAAGGAGGAGAGAGGGTGGAGGGTTCGACTGGTTGCTGGGTTGTCAGCTGACCGACGCAAGAGGATGATAGAGTACGTGTGCTATGGTAGAAGGGTCTCTCTCTTTTCCCCTTGTTTTTGCTTACGACATGCTCATGCGTTGCGAAAAGGAGAGAGTCTCCGCAAAAGTAACGAACACCAACTCCTCGGTTCCCTTTTGTGTGTCTTATTATTGTTATTGTTGACGCACCAGGTTGCAATCGGTACTGTTCTGTCCGACGGTTTAGCTCCCCTTCTTTTCTTTTAGCTTTTCCGATGCGTTTCTACAGGCCAGCTGCTTTGCATTTGTTAGTGCACGCGATTGTTTCCTGATTCTCTCTCCCCTTCTCTTTTCATTTCCTGCTTTTAAATTTTTAGTGTTTATTCGAGTCTTTCATGCTCTTCTGTTGCTGTGTAGCCCTTTTTCTCTCTTTTGTGGTGTGTTTGATATACATTGGCTCTTTTTGAAACCTCTTCTCTCGCTTTTTGGTTTTCTTTCTGTTCTATGCATCTGTGTCGGCGTTTAGCCCCAACTTCACCATGAAGCGAAGTAAAGCAGCACAGATGGGAGGAGATGCAGCCGTGGAAAGCAGGAAGAGCAAGGAGCACGAGTAAACCTCATCCCCCTTCTCTTCAGTCCCTTTTTCTGTCTTTCACGGTGTTGTAAAACGCAGAGTGCTGCCAGGCTTCACGTGTGCTTGGCGGCGTGACGTGCGGAGGGTGGGTTGTACTACCTACATCAGCATCAATGAGTGGTTGGCCCGTGATGAACGAAACCCGTTGATGGGAGTTGTGTGGTTGTCATTTCTCTTCAACGTAGAGGTTGAAAGACTACGGGAAGACAAAAACAGCGGATGAAAGCTGCGCTTTGCTCTCCACCCTTCTCCTTCTCCTCATCTGCCTCTCTCTGTCGTACTGCATTTGCAGAAGCTCTCACCCGTAGTCTGGGGCAACGCCCTCTCGTTTCGGTAGCAACTTATTTTCCCTCTATCAACACACTCAAACGCACGTACACACACCCGTTCACACGTGTTTAAGCACCGCCGCAACGCAGCGATGGTGCTTCACATATACCACGCCTCTATCGGTGAGAAGGAGTTTCAGTTCTCAACGGAGATCAATAAGCTCTCGCAGGAGCTGTACGAGGCGGACGTCAACAAAGTCATTGTGGAGGTCAGTCCCACCATCCTCGAGCAGCTGACTGGCGAGGATGCGCTTTGCTGCACCTGCAAGACCGCCCCCGCCACCCGGCTCATCCATCACACGATGCTCTTCGCCGAGGTGTTCCCACCACGAGTGGAGGACCTGCCGCAGCAGGTATGCAACTCCTCTAACTGCGAGGCAGTCGCCAAGGCGAGTTACATGATGGACATGGAGGATGCGACCACCGCACAGGGGCGACCCAGCCCGAACGGGTGCTTTTACTGCCATAAGGGAGCGAATAGAGTGGTGATGGCCGCACCACTACTGCGCTGCAGCCGTTGCAAAGTTGCAAAGTACTGCACGGCGGAGTGTCAGAAGGCGGATTGGAAGGTGCATAAGCAGGTGTGCACACCAGGAAAATAAATATGAACGACAAACTCGGATCGAAGCTGGCGTTGCGGAGGGTGTGGCGAAACGTCGGAGGTACCACGGTGTTGATTCTCTGCTTCCTCTCTCTTCCACTCCCTCTTCTTCAACGAGACTACTACTACACACCATCACAGGTTTTTTTTTCTGTGGTTTCTAATACGTGCAGAGTGATCAAAACGATGCACGGAAGTTAGAGGAACGATGCTCATCATTGTTTTTTTTTTTTCGGGTGTCTTGCTTATCAGGGCAGACGTTCCACGCTGGCCCTGCATCTTGAGCGTGATGTGCCTGACATACGAGCCCGCCGTGCCGCCTATTTCGTTGTTGATCGTCATAGGGGCGTTTTGGTTCGTGTGCGTGTGCTTGTGTGTGTGTGTGTGCCCTTCTTGTGTTTCGTGTTCTCGAACGTTTGCTTTTCTGCTACTTAAAGAACCTAACGTACTTCGTTGCGTGCAAAGAAAGAAGGGAAGTGAGGGAAGGAAAACTGGGAAGGGGAAGAGATTGGGAACTGTCTTTGTCAGCCTCTTGTGTGTCAAAAGACGTGTATGCTGTGAGTACGACGACCAGCGCATTCTTAACGTGCCATCATCGACGGCAGCCCCCCTTCCCCATCCACCCCCGCGCACAAGAGCAACAGCAGCAGCAACGGCACGCGAGTACGTAAGTGATGCCGCTACGGACCTGTCACTATTGCTATGGGTAAGAACATACCGCTTCTTTACTCGATTCCCTTTCCCGACCTGGCTTTTGTTTCCTTCTCTTTCTTTCCTTCTGTGTTTTTCATCGGTTCTCTGAGTAGAGCGCAGCCGGGAGAAGAGAAGGGCACCCCGCAGCCTCTTCCTTTCTTTCAGTTAGCCTTTTGGATTTACCATCATAGCGCTGCGGCTTGAATGCGCGGGTACGGCTTTTTCCACCTATTCCCGTCCTCCCAGTGTTCTCGCTTTGATCTATCGTCCACCGCAGCGTGTCGCACGCAGCGCACCTCGTACCAAACTGCACCGAGCATTCGCCACCTCGTCTACCGTGCTGCGCCGTCTTCTTCGCTGGTGCTATCCGTCTCTTACTCCCTTCGACTGCTCAGCACCACGCCGTTGTTCTTGTCGACACGTGCGCATTCTGGACACGGCAACACTGCTCACACTACTGTACAGCCTCTCAACCTTCTTACGGCACAGCCGGTGCGGCGACGCGTTAATTCAAGTGCCAACAGGACCAAGCAGAACAAGGCTCCACCGAGGCCGCCACCTCCCGACGGCAAATCAGCAGACTTGACAGCCATTGTCGGTCCTACTTCAGCTACGGGTGCTGCAAAAGCGGGAACAATCGCGGATACGACGGCGGGCAGCGTTCCGGTGGCAGGCAACGTTGTTGCCTTCAAAGTGCTCATGAAGCCCGCTTTTTATGCTGTCGTGGTGGGCCGAGAGCGTGGCATCTACACCACCTGGGATCAGTGCAAGGAGCGAGTACACGGGTTTCGCGGGGCGATCTACAAGAGCTTTCGCAGCCTACAGGAAGCGAGAGCCTTCCTGGCGGCCCATCCACACCCAAACAACTCAGAATCGCTCAGCGGGGATGGTGAGACAACGGCGTCGCGCTGCCCGCGTGCTCCGCCGTGCTTGACAACAACTCGCGCTTATGACGTTGATGCGGACGACGAGGAGGATGAGGTGGCGGCGCCTTCCGTGCCACCCACACAGCGTGCGAGGGTGGAGCCAGGGAGTCCCATCCACAACTATTTCGGTGGGGAGTCTGCGAGGCAAGCATCACTTCCCCCGCCTTTGCACCACCACCATCATCCCCGTATCCATCACCAAGTCGTCTACGTGGATGGAGCTTGCAGCCACAATGGCACTCCCAACGCACGTGCCGGCTACGGCGGCTATTACGGCAGCTGCAGCGACCCCCGCAATTTCGCTCTCCCTGTACCGCCCACCGAGGCCCAAACCAACAACCGCGGCGAGCTGCGCGCCGTCATTCACGCCATCGTCCAAGGCTTCGTCGACGCTGGCGCGCCACGGGCTGCGCTAGAGGCGTCCCACAGTGTCGCACCGAACTGGGGCGTGTCAGGGCTGTCGCAGCCACCGCACCGCCTCGTCATCCACACAGACAGCCGCTACGTTATTGACGGCTTGACGCGCTACTCGAAGCGGTGGGTGAGCAACGGTTTCCGGCTGGCCACGAAGGAGCCGGTGCTAAACCAAGATCTCTGGAAGCAGCTGATTCGCTTGCGAGACGCGTACAATACGTGTTACGCACTGCAGCACCAGCTGTCCACGTCGCAGCCGCCAAAGACGTTTCACGTGCACAACACGCACAACGACGAAACAGAAGGGATTGAGCTGCGCCACGTAAAGGGGCACTCGAATGACCCTGGAAACGAGATGGCCGATTCCCTGGCAGTGGAGGGATCACGAAAGCATGACCGTTACAGGTGAGTCGAACCGCGTCGCGGGAGAGGAGGTGGGGGGAGGGTGGAGAAGCAAATTGGGGTGAATGGACGGGAGGGGGTGTCACGGAGTGAGTCGCCCGCGTGTATTTCAGTTTCTTCTGTGCCTTTTTTTTTTGACTGAGTGCAGTGAGAGGGGGCGAGTTTGCCTACCCCCCCCCCTGTTTTCTTGTTCCTGTCAGCTCGCGTTGTTTCTGCTAACCCAAAGTGAATGCGTGTATTTTTCACTGCCTTGGGCGCACTGTTGGTGACGGTTGCTGGGCCAATGCGCAAAGAGATTGCCTGGATTGCTGGTGTGAAAAGGAAAACAAAAGATACTACGATGTTAGGTCGAAACCTGAGCCAAGGAGGAGGCGTCATTGTGGTGAGAGAGATGAGCCACACATGACGTTGTTGTCCCTCAGCTGGCTCTCTACGCCAATGTAACTGTCTCCTCATTTCTCTTTCTTTTTTCTTCTGCTTCGTGTGACGACGCGTCTCCGCACTGGTGCTGAACTTCCGCGTATATGTAAGCCTGGCAATAAAACAGTCACAGTACTGGGAAGTACACACACACCAGCATGCGCCATGCTCCTCTGTGCTGAGCAGCGTTTGTCTAGTGGCGATTCCAAACGTAGCGTTGGGCTGCTTACGGAACACCGACGCTGTCGAGCACTGGTTCTCTTTCCCCTCCTCCTCGTGTCGCTGCTCCTCGCCCTACACGGTGCAGCTGCTGCCAAGGCGTCCAAGGAGAAGAGTACCTTTTACCTGTTTTCCACTGTGGGTGGCAATGGTGGGGTGTACACCGTCACAGGATGCAGTGAGTGCACCGTGAACATTTCTCAGCGCTGGTGCCCGTCCACCATGCGGTGTTACCCGGCCGGCAACTGCACCTGCGACGGGCCAGTCTCCTGCATTGATCTGCGCACATGCTTCTACGGTAGCCGCCCGAGCTGTCGCGAATGCGTGGACAGCGGCGGCGTGTTCTGTGTTGGTGGGACTTCCGTGCTGACACCTCGGGCCAGAGGCCGCGACGCAGGTGATGTCCGTTGTTATCCCCCGGAGGACCTGTCGTCTCGCACGGCTCATGGGGTAGATGGGCCGTCAGCACTCGCCGTGAGCACAGTGAACATTGGCGTGGCCCTCCCTGTGTGTGATGCCTCCACCTGCCGAGATGGTCAATGCGTCCGCCTTGCCGCGCAGTGTCCCGAAGAAGTCTCCGACCCGCTGTTGCGGAGCTACGAAGTGATCAGCGTGATTGTGGTGCTTGTCCTTACTGGATTAGTGATACGAAACGTCTACCGACTCGTGTTTTGATGAGATTTCTAGAGTTCGATATGTGTGCACGTGTGTGTGTGTGTGTGTGTGTGTGAACAGTACGCTGCTGAGAAACAAAAAAGGAAAGCAAGGAAACATTCTCCCCAGAAAAGAAATCATGCTTGCGCGCAGAACACATTCGTTCTGCTATCTGGTTTTCCAACAGCACTCATGTGTAGCACATGGGGGAGGGAACGGCTGATGAACATGAACACTCGGAAAAAAAAAGGAGGATGGGTCGAGTATTTCTCTCATGTGCTGCAGTACACGCGTCCAGAAACAAAACGGCCGATTTCCCAGGCGTGACAAAAGACACTATTCCACCTGAGCGTTGCAATTGCACTCGCAAGTTGACCATCTGCTCTTCTTATTTTTAAACCTCCCTGCTCCACACTTCTTTGTGCTTGTATGTGTGTCTGGCTTGGTTGTCCCCCTCCAGCACTTTGGGGTGCTTCTGTTTGTCGGTTTTCGGAACACAAATCAGGACAAGAAGAACAGTTGTCTATGTTAACGCACACACTCCTACACCGCTGTCACCTACGACGATCACAACACTCTTACCAAATGCACACACATACACAAACATATAAAAACGCACAGCCTTTCCTTGACAGAGTCTCAACAGATCTCAGTTGTCGCGTCTGATTTTGTGTTGTTCTTGATAGGGTTAGGAGGAGAGTGGGCGAACGTAGAGCTCCGCATTTCTTTTTGTTTTCCTTGTTTTCTTTCTCGAGATTTATGTGGGTGATTTTCTTCCACGACACCCCTCATTTTTGGCTCGTCGGGGGAGAGAGCTACCGCGTTGGCAAGCGGGACTGTCACGTTGTGATTCAGGATGATCGCAGTATCAGTCGCGTTCATCTCACCATACGGGTTGGGCTGCCGCCAGACAGCGAGTCCCACGACGCTTGGAGAGAGAAGGGTATTCCGTCACTCTTGCCACAACCCATCACGCTGATTGATTCTTCGACCTATGGCACCTCCATTGCCTCCGCAGCGGAGGAGGTGGAGGGTGGTGAGGCGCAGGATTCGGGTGCTTTGCACAGCACGACCACCGCTTTTGTGGATACCGGGATCGTCGGTCTTCGATACGCGCCATCTGCTGCTACTTCCAGTGGCAGGTCGGGCTCCGAGTCAAACAAGAACGGCTCTGGCACAAAGACAGGTAACCGACCACCTCCTCGTCTGTTGGCAAAAGGTGTCCCGTACGACGTACCGGTGCAGCGTGCGTCGTGGCGGCAGTTCTTCATTTACTTGGGCCACCATGGTGCGGTGCTGCGACTGGCGTGGGTGGATGTGGCGGTGCTGTGCGAAGATGTCGAAATGGAAATGCAGACGAAGCTGCAATGCGCACTGCAGTACTGCGGCGTGCGACAGGTGTTTGCCCCTACCTTGCCTCCTCCACCACCACCACCGGAACCATTGCCGCTTCAAAGGAATGCGGAGAGCGTCGCAGCAGCTTCTTCCTCTTCTTCCGCACTGCAGCCAGCTCAGCGGCTGTGCCGAAACACACTGGGCGAGCGCAGTGCCTCCGGCTCCGACGGAGGGTCGACTGGTGGCGCGTTGCTGCCTGCCATCCTCGGTGGCAGCGGCATGTTGAGCCTCAGCCAAAGCACCTCGGCGACTGCCACATCGTGTGCTCCAGGCCCTTCCCTCATTGCTGCTACAGCTGCTCCTGGCGGTGCTGGTGCTGCTCCGAGCCACCCCACGCAGTTCTTCACGGGCGGCCTGGCTGCTGTCAGAGCTGTAGCAGCGTGCTACAACGCCGTCGACTTCTTAGTGACCAGCACCGTGCAACCCTCTACGGCGGTGGTCGGAATGCTGTGCAGGGCGGTGCCGATCGTCTCTCCATCCTTCTTTGTGGCCATTCGCGATCGCGTCTCGCCTCAGTTGCCGCTGCCCGATCCTCACCGGTTTATTCCACCCTTGTCGACGTGGTGGTGTGACTTGCTTCAACACACTCGACAGGCCCTACCAGATGTCTCAAGCGCCAGTAACGGTGATGGTGGGTCACTCGCGGAGGGTACGTTGGCCACCGCCGCGCCATCCTCTTCCTCTGCGAATGGTGCCCCTGCGACACGCAACACAGCCGCCACTGCTGCAGCAGAAGAAGAAGCAGTTGACCTACCACCGCTACAACAACAACAGCTGTCAGAGTACTTCGCCCCGTGTCCGCGGCGCCGCGAACTCTTTGCTGGGGTAACCTTCGTCGTGGTGCAGCGTGGGCTCTACGAGGAGGTGATGAGCTACCTGGACTGCACCGGGGCCGCTGTGGTGTGGGAGGGCAAGATAGGGGAGTGGGTGATGCCCGATGCGAGTCCCACAGAGGGTTTATCGTTTTCCTCCACTGGGTTTCGCGAGCTGCAGTCCTTCTTTACGCGCCATCAGCGCCACGTGCTCTTGTTCAATGAGACGGAGGGAATGCCCTTTCAACACTGCCTCGCTGTCTTGCAGGGGACACTCGGCTTGTGCAGTGTGGAGTACGGAACGCTGATCGAGTCGATTGCACTTGCCCACCCACCACCGCTGGGCGACTTCCCTGACAACGCACGCGCTCCACAGACAGAGACGGAGTTGCAAGCCCGCGTTCGACTCGCCTGCGGTGAGGCGTCGTCGGCCCGCGGCTCTGACACGCAGGACAGCGCGTGGGAGGCGGAGGGGCCGGGGTGCGCCACGACGCAGGAGGCGACGGAGGGGCGCCGCACCGACGCGCAGCCGCTCTTCCCGGATATTCTCGTAGGCACGGAGGGGGACGAACAACAAGGGCTGCATCGTAAGGGGGAAAGAGCGGTGGGCGATGGTGCTTTGCACGCGGAGGCCCGGCTGCACAAGCGACCACGGAGGGAGGATGCAGATGGCTGGGTGACGTTGGGCAAGCTCACCACCGCTTCTGACGATGGGATGGGGGTTGTTGCGTCTGCCTCTATCACGGCAACGTCCACCGGCGGACATCCAGGGAAGACGGCTGCTGCTGCTGTGCGAACGGTGGACCTTCTCTGCAGTCCGTGTGTCCTTCCCCCGTACCCGTGCTTTGCGGAGGCGCATACGACAGCGTCATCGCGATCCGACCACTCCTTAGAGCAGCGCAAGGGATTTGTGAAGCAGACGTTGCCTCCTGCGGAGCCGCTCGTGGAGCTGGAGGAGCACCGGGCTCGTCGCCAGCTCGCCGCAGGCATGCTTGTCGCTCGTGTGCCAACGGTAGATGCCGACACCGTCGTGCCGGATCAAGTCGTAATGGGCAGCCGTAACACGAATAGTAGCGACAGGATGACTGGCGGCACACCACTGCTGAGTGGATCAGCGGAGTTGGCAGCGGCAGCAGCCTTCAACACCTTCGACACTGTCGTCCACCACGCCTCGAGCAAGCGGAAGGCCACGGTGGCGCGGCATGGCAAGGGGAGCGTCGGCGGTGTCTCGGGTCGACCCCCTCACCACCACCACTATGCCGCCACCGTTCCCGCGCCGTCAGCGGGTGTGACAGAGCGCCGGGCTGCTGGTCCTGCTGCTGCGATCAACGTCGACGACGTGGAGGAAGCTGAACCCCCCAGCACAGCCTCCAACAGCACCTTTCAGATTTTCGACATTGATGGCATCTTCTGAGCTGCGGAGGGATGGGAGATGGGGGAAGGAGGTGGAAGAGGCGGTGAGCGTGTGGTGCCACTTAGCGGGTTCGATAAGGCTGTCCCACCCCAGGATCGCCGATGTGAGTGCGGGATAAAGGGGATGAAAGGGAGAGAGTTGGTGCGGTGCCGGCGATGCACGGAGTGCCTCGCACTGACGTGCGCGCGCTCAAACACGTCGTGTGAACCTTGCGGAAAAGAAGTTTGTTTTTCTTTCAAATCTGCTCATGAGATGCGAAGATACACTAAATGGAATTAGTTTTATTTGGAGTGAGATACTTCACGGAGAGGAAGGACAGGCTGCTAACCGAGTGCTGTAATGTGGTACTCCTCCGCTCTGACAGGGGGGAGGGAAGCCGGTCTGTTGCGGATGCTACGTCGCCAGAAACCGCACTGCGTGGATGTGATGCGCTGTCGGATCAAAAAAAAAAAAGAGACTAATACAAATTATTCATAGACAAAAGGAAGAGAGTAGGAAAAGTGCAGCTGTGGCATTACGGAGACAGGCCGCAGGGGGATTTGCGGGTCACTCACCTGTATCCTTTTTTCCCTTCTCTTTGCCGGTCATGTGCACTCTCGTTGTCAAAGTTCACACTCTCTCACGCACACACACACACACAACTCGCACAGTCTTCCATCTACGTCAGCCTCTTCTCTTTCCATTCGTTGTTGATTCGCTGTCTTATAGCGGTTGTGCTAGGTCGTTGTCTTATACATCTTTCCACCCCGTATTGACAAATACTCCCCCCCCCTCTTGCCGTACAGCTCTCTTTACTTCCACGATGGACGCTACTTACCACGAGCCGAGCAGCGCCGCTATGCCGATTAGCTACGCGGTGCTGAGCCTCCCCACCAAGGCTGCGATGCGGAAGAAGGGGTACGACCCGAACCAGACGAACTACAACGGGGGCGGGCATGCCACCCATCCGCTGGCCACCTGGAAGACCTTCAGCCTCCCCGACGGCTGCACGTACAAGGCCGCGCTGTCTGCAGTGCAAAAGGCGAATGACAAGCCGTGGGGACCAATAAAGATCCGGCTGAACTTCTCGGATGGCCACTACGAACAGTTTGAGCGCACGAACCCCGAGTCAAAGGAGTCGTTTCAAAGCACGGCGTCGTACGACCCAAACGACGTCTTCAAGGCAGAGACGCTGTCGCGTTCTACCGCGCGCCGTGCGCAGCAGGAGCCGCGGCTGAAGCCGTTGGTCAACGAGCAAGGCCACCACCTCAGCAGTAAGCCCATCCCTCGCACCTTTGCGCCTGAGGAGCTCTACAAGAATTGCCCACCTCCGGTCTTGTCGCAGGCCGGCTACGATTTCACGCCTGTTAGCTACAACAGCTTCCTTCTCAAGCCGCAGGACCCGCCGCAGGGGGTGCGCAACGTGCAGAGTGGATACATGCACAGCAGTTGCGACTACCGGCCACGCTCATACTTGCGTCCGGGCGGCACCACCGGCACCACCGGTGCCGGCCACGCCAGTCGCCACTGCCACTGCAATGAGGTGTTTCAGGTAGGCGACTACACGATGGACTTTGCGCGGGACGGGGAGACGGTGGACCACCGCAACCGCCTTACAAAGAAGGAGTACTCGCCCATCGGCACGCTGAAGGCGAACTCGACTGTTGTTGGTCGCCGCCACGCCTGTCAGCCGCGCTTCGCCTGCTCCAGCAAGGCAAAAGCAACGGCGACGGCAACGGAAACACAGCCACAGGAAAGCTCCGTGGCGGCTCAACAGCGGGAAACGGCGGCTCCTGAGGGTGTTGCGTAGACATTAAAAGGCAAATGAAGGATGATGCGAAGTGTGGTGTGTGTATTTGTATGTTTGTATAGTATTTTTTTCCATGTACAGCTTTTCTTTTTTCCACCCGTCTCCAGTGGAGGGGCTGGTGGCATTCCACTGATTTGTTTTGCGCGGATCCTTCGACCTTTTTTTTTCAGCTTAAGGTGTAAAGGTGGGTGAGGCATCCGCCCCTCGCCGATGACCACCACATCAGTGAAAAGGGAAAAAACCGACGCAGGACGGAGAAAGAGAGAGGGAGACGCTGCGGATGGGTGTGCTGGTCTTTCCAACACTTGCAGATTCCCCGTGGCGAGGCCCTTCTTCCCTTTTCTGTCCTGCCTTTCTTTTGTTTCCGACCGCCCACTTGACGTGGATGTTTGCAGGTCTCTCTCTTTTTCACGCTCGCCCGCTTTTGTTGTGCGTGTGCGTTGTTTTACGGCTAAGTCGCCGTCGTAGCCGTAAGAGGACTGGCCTAACTTGCTGAGAATGAAAGAAAACAAGACGTTAAAACGGCACAGATACACAGACACACCATCAGCGTGACGGTGCACGCAGCATCGCAGAAAAGAGCGACATTGTCTCCCCCGCGATGCTCCGTTTGCGTAAAGTCACCCTCCCTCGCATTTTCAGACCATGATGCAACGGGTGTGCCAGAGAGAGAGGTGGGCCGGTTGTGTACCGCTGGCTGCTACGTGGCGCAGCGCATCCGTGACGGCGAGGGTGACAAGGACACCGTGAGAAGACGTTCTGTCCGACTTTCACAGGTACAACACAATCTGCGGGAGGAAGGGAAGGGGCTGGCGGGGCGGGGCAGGACACGGACACGGGACGTGTACCACGACGGGTTGTCAAACTCGCTTTTCGTTGCGTTAGCGTACATGCATGCATATATGTGTGAGTGAGTGCCTTTTGCGCTCTGCACGGGCTTCTGTTCCGCTAGCTGGGTTTTCAACGTCCGGCGCTCTCAAGCTTCACTTTGTTTCTCACCTCACTCTTCCTCTGCTCTCCACTCTTTTCTTTCCGCGTTGCGTTTCGAAGTTGCTGTGAAGCCTGCGTTGTCTCTTCGCTTCTCTTCTCGCCTTTTTGTTTTCTTGTCTGTTTGTTGTGACCACACGGTCCGCTGAGGCGGTACGCAAGGCTCTTTTTTTTTTTGAGACGGATTGTAAAAGCGAGGCGAGGACACGTGTTTCCCCTCACACAGGTGAGCTTATATACACACAAGTACTCAACCACAAACACACACACAGAATCACGTAAGCTAACATCAACTTCTGTTGTTTAAGACATGGGAGTGCCGAAGTTTTTCCGCTGGGCGGCGGAGCGCTACCCATCTATCATCACCCCTTTTAAGGACACTCCACCACCCGTGGACAATCTCTATCTCGACATCAACGGCATCATCCACAACTGCACACACCCGAACGATGTCGATGCCACACGGCGTAGCCCGACCGAGAAGGAGATGATCCAAGCTATGTTCACCTACCTTGAGAAACTATTCAACGCGATTCAGCCGCGTAAGTACTTTTTGCTGGCAGTGGACGGCGTAGCGCCGCGGGCCAAGATGAATCAGCAGCGCCAGCGCAGATACCGCGCCGGTTATGAGATGATGGTGGCACGTGAAGAGGCGCTCGCGATGGGCGAGGATGTTCCGGAAGAGAAGGATGTCTTTGATAGCAACTGCATTACCCCTGGCACGCCGTTTATGGTGCGTGTCAGCAAGGAGTTCCAGTATTTCATCACGATGAAGCTCGCTACCGACCCGGCGTGGCAGAACTGCCAGATCATCTTCTCCGGCCACGACTGCCCAGGTGAGGGCGAGCACAAGATCGTCGATTTCATTCGTCGCCGCAAGATGCAGCCGGGCTACGATCCGAACGAAACCCACTGCATGTACGGCCTGGATGCCGACCTGGTCATGCTCTCCTTGGCCACGCACGAGCCGCACTTCGTGCTGCTGCGCGAGGTGGTCACCTTCGGCCCCGGCTCTCGCAAGGAACGCGAGCGTCAGGAGGAGGACGAGGCAAAGGGCCTTGTGACCGATAAGGCCTTCCACAAGGCGGATGAGTTTGTGCTGCTGCACATCAACCTCTTTCGCGACTACCTCCAGCTCGAGGTGAAGGAGTGCATGGCGAAGGCCGGCGCCAGTAGCATCAGCATCGACTTTGAGCGCGTCATTGACGACTTCGTTTTTATGTGCTTCTTTATCGGTAATGATTTTCTGCCCACGCTGCCAACGGTCGGCATCAACGATGGCAGCATGCCGGTGATGCTGCACCTCTACTGCAACCACGTCCTTTCCAAAAACAAGTACTTGACGAACAAAGGCATCATTGACTGGCGCAACGCGGAGATCTGGTTGAATGAGGTGGGTAAGCTAGAGTTCGAGACGCTGCGTCGCCGCCAGCAAGAGGAGGCGGAGTTTCAGAAGAACCGCGCGCGCCGCGACCCGACGCATGAGGTGGACACGACCAATGCAATGCCCATCACTAGCATTCTCGAATTCAAGCAGCGCTACTACGGCGAGAAGCACGGCTTTGCCGGTGGCTGGGACTCTAACAGCGAGGATATGCGCAAGCTACGGGAGCACTACGTGGAGGGGCTGATGTGGGTCATGGCGTATTACTACCAGGGCGTGCCCTCGTGGAAGTGGTTCTTCCCACACTACTACGCCCCTATGGCGTCCGACATGATCAACCTCGCCGCCATCGCGTCGCAGGTGCACTTCGACCTCGGCAAGCCCTTCTTCCCGCACCAGCAGCTGCTGGCGGTGCTGCCGCCGATGTCGTACCTGTCGATGCCAAAGGCCTACTGGCCACTGCTGAAGAGCCCCAACAGCCCACTGGCCAAGTACTTACCGGACCACATCGTGATCGACCGCGAGGGTGCACGGGCGCCGTGGGAGGGCATCGTGCTGATCCCGTTCATTGACGAGCGCGTGCTCGTGGCGGCCTACGACTCGGTGCAGCGCAACGTCGACCCCGAAGACGCGGCGAACAACGTCAACGGCCCGCCGCTGCGCTTCCGCTACGACGGCAAGATGACCCCGTATGACCTCGAGGACAACATGTTTGGCACGCTGCGCAATGTCTACGTGCGGCGGGAGCAGTACGCGTTCCCCGACATCGACCGCTTCATCCCGCAGCTCTGCCCCGGTGTGTGCATCGGGAACCGACAGCTGGAGGGCTTCAGCACCCTGCAATCCAAGTGCGACCTTATCAGGCCGACTTTCGAGACGGGCGTCGTGACCATCTTTGGTCGGCCCACGAAAAACGACAGCCTGCTGCTCAACACGCGCGACTTCTTCAACGCCAAGTCGGTCGACGCGGTGGCAACGTTGGTGGGCAAGGAGGTGCTTGTGGGCTTCCCGCACTACAAGCGGGCCCGCGTGGCGTCTGTCAAGGACGTTCATAAGTCTATTACAGCGACCTACAGCAAAGAGGGCACCTACAGCGGTTCCGAGGAGCACAAGAACAACCGCGACGAGTCGGCTGCGTTTCTCAAGGAGGCGGACACACACGCCCGCTTCATGAAGTCGCAGCTCGGCATTGCAGTGGAGCAGGTCGATGTGCTCGTGTACGTGCACCGCTTCAACGGTATGCAGGTGACCCGCCGAGGCCACATTGAGCGCCACTTCGCCACTACCTGGACCTGCTACCCAGTTCATTTGCTCGCCACGATGGAGAGCATCGACATGAAGGTGGACAGCCGGTACGAAGAGCGCGACCGCAGCGAGGACGACAGCGCCTTCGGCGCACGCTGCGCCTACATTGGACCGCAGCCAAAGTCAAAGAAGTCGCAGATGGACGTCTACGGCAGCTGCGGCTTCGTCATCACGGCCGGGCAGCACGACACGACGACGCAGCAGGGGGATCAGCTGACGGTGCGGCTGAAGGTCTTCCAGGAGCCGCTGCGGCTGCCGGCGGACTTGATTCAGTACGCAGCACAGCGTAACTGGACGGCGCTGCCGCAAGTTGCCAGTGCGATGGACATCATGCCGCGCACCCTCACGATGATCTGCAGCTCGCTGGTGACGTCACCGCAGTTCGGCTCGCGCGAGATCGGCCTGTGCCTGAAGTTCACCGGTCGTTGCATTGCAAAGGTGGGCTATGCGAAGCTCGTGCAGCACAGCCTGAACCCGTGGTACATGGGCAACAAGGACATCTTTGCCCGCATGGAGAAGGACACGGACGACATCGGCCACCACCTCGAGAAGGCCGAGAAGGGTGACTTCACCGGGAACGCCAGCAACAACCGCGGCGGCAGCGGGACGTGGTACTTCTCTCGGGATGCGCAGGAGGTGATTCGCGAGTACGTGAAGCGCTTCCGCCCGCTGATCCAGTGCATCGAGGACGGCGGCGTGAACTCAAACAGCGTGGAGCCGCAGATGTTCCTCATCGGTAAGTGGCGCGAGCGCGATGCGGATGAGGTGCTGACGGAGATAGAGAACTTCCTGCTCGAGACGGGGCTGCGCGACACGCCGATGATCACGGCGACGGAGGAGGCCTTCCCACGTCAGATTTTGGAGCGGCTGGAGGCGAGCCTGGAGGAGCAGAAGGACCGCCCCTTCAAGGAGCTCACACTGCGCCAGGTCAGCCGGCATCAGCTGTACTTCCCCGTCACGCGAAGCACCGGCGGCCACCTCGTGCCGCTGCCGTTGCCGCAGGAGCAGTCGTTCCGTCTTGGCTCTCGTGTGGTGAACTGCCGTGCGACGGGTAGCATTCCCTTCGGTGCTCCCGGCACCATCGTGCGTCTGCTGGCAAGCGGGCGGGAGGCGGAGGTTGTGTACGACGCCCCTTTCACCGGTGGAACGCGCCTTGATGGGCGTCTGCGCGACACGCGTGCCGCCATCACGAAGCTGGCCGCCTTGTTGGTGCTGAAGTCCGTCGACGTGGAGGAGACGGCAGCGCCGCCGCGGGCAGCCAGCGTGACGGAGGGATCGGTGAAACTGCGGGAGCTGGAATTCCTGCTGCAGGCGAATGGCATCCACGTCGACGCGGCGGCCGGCAAGTCGGCGTCCACGCCGTCCTCGCTGCCACCCTCCAGCAGCCCTAACCCCGTCCCCGCAGCGACCACTGCGACTCCCACTATCATAAGCAACAACAACAGTGGTAGTGGTGGTGGCAGCAGCAGCCTCGTGCCGAAGCCGCGCAGTGCCGCCACGGCGGATCCGGCCATCACGATGCCGTCCGTTGCAGGCATACGACCCACCCCGGCCTCTGCCACCGCACATCTCTCCTCCACGCCGCCATCTGCTGCCACCGTGCCTGCCGGCACGGGTGTCGCCACGTCCGCGACGGAAGTGCATACAACGTCGAATAGCGTGAAGCTGACCGCATCGCCCGGCAGCGGCGGCATCAGTTTGCAGGACCTGGCACGGCAGCTTCCTCAGCGCACACCTCCCTCGCTGCCGGTACCTGCGACTCACCCCTCCACAGCTGCCGCAGCGGCGACGACGGTGGTCTCCACGACCACCGCAGCGGCTGCGCCGGCCAGCGGGATCACCATCCCCGCACCGAAGTCTGTCCAGCAGCAGCACACGGCTCACCCCACTGCAACCGCGGCAACGACCACGACGAGCACCGCAGCACCACCAGGGGCTTCCAACGAGAGCCAGAGTGCACACGGCGGTGCTGTACCGCAGCCGCAGCCGCAGTCGCAGCCGGCGACGTCCAACGAGTCGAGCGGGGACAGCCCTACTGCCTCCCGCAAGACGCGCGACATCCACGTCATTCCAGACGACTTTGTGAGTGGGCGTCTGCGCCTGACGTACAAGAACACCGGTTCTGTGTTTCGCAATTGGCTGGACACCTTCACCGCAGATGCGGTGGCGAAGGCCGTGAAGAAGATGGAGGAAGAGGAGAAGGCGGTGCGGGATGCCGCGTAGTGCGTTTGTATCGGACAGGGTATGCAGGGAGAGAGAGAAACCCCCCTCCGTCTTTCTCTGTGAGGACGGCGTTGCCCCTCATGACCCTTCTTTGCTTTTTTTTTTCGCTTCAGTCTTTCTGGCGTGTTGTAGTTGAGTGCCCGGTGCATCAACGACGCCGTTGCAGTAGCGGGTGGGTGCGTGCTCGCATGTACCTTGGCTCATGAGAGCTGCGGTGTGTTCTGCTTGGGTGGCTGTGTGTTTGTGTGTTGCGCTGCACTCATCGCTTTTGGTTCTCTTTTCTTTTTTAATGGATCATCATATGCGGTTGATTGTAGTAGGAATAATGCGGTGGTCTTTGTGTCCGCAGTCGCCTCCTCGTGAGGTGCGGTCATGTTTTCTTGTTTTTTTTTTATTACTATCATTTTCTGTTTCTTTGAGTGGGAGACACACAGCAGGGATGATGCATTGACTTGTGTGTGTGTGTGCACGTCTCCCCCTGTTGGGGCTTTTTTTTTTTGAACAGTGACGGTGTGTTGCCTTCTTCGCTTTACCACCATCGAATGTTCTTTTTTTTATTGTGTGTGATGTCTGCGGCGGATCTCTCGTATCACGTGCCCCGCAACCCGACTGTTTTTTGTTTTGTTTTTTCCGTCAGCACCTGCGGATGAGGAAAAAAAGAAGACTGCTCTGTCTCTCTTTCTCCTGCGTAGGACGTCAGGGCGGACGAAAGAAGGGGCAGGCGCGTAAGGAGCACATAAAGCTGTCGTTTGTTAGTCGTTAAGATGGAGAAGCGGTTCTCCACATCTCAAGATACCTCCGTCTCTTTTTTTATATACTTCTCTTTTCTTTCCTTTGCTTGCACAGAGCTGAAAAAAAAAAAAGTGAGCGAGAGAGTAGTAAGGCGGGGCGTGTGCAATGTCGCTTATGACCGGTATTCACTCGGCGACGCAGGTGGCCCGCGTACGCCACTCCTTCGGAGAGTGTGGGGACAGGGAGGGGCACGGAGTGGAGCGGAGAGAGACGGACAGCGATCTGCTCGTGGCAAGGCTGCGTTATGTGGAGCCTTGACCCTCTCCACACACACTTCGTATCGGCGCCTCTTTTTATTCTTGGCTTTTCCCTTGCTTTCTTTTCCCCATGTCTTCCCGTCGTACTGCGGTGACTGCTGTTTTTTTTTCTGGGGCTGGAGGAAGCGCTCCGAGATGCAGGCAGGACACTACGTGGCGTCACAGCGAACTCCGAGTTTCACGCGACAAGTGCGCTGCCCTTTCTCCCGTCTCGCGTACCGCGACGCCGCAGCAGATGCACACAACGGTACGAGCTTTGGTAGCCGGAGGGAGGGGAGGGAGTGCGATGGGGTGGCACACACCTGCCTTTGCGGCAATCGTGGTACCTCGCCTCTCCCGCTTCCGCTGCCACAGAGGCACCGTCAAAATTAAAATAATCACTGAAACACGTTCGTCAGGACATAGATTACTTCTTCTCTTTCTTCTTCCTATTCTTCGTGTTCTGCTGCGACAAAGGATCCACTGCCATTGTGCGCCGACGGGCCTTCTGGGACGACGCTGTTTGCCCTTCTCGTGCTCGCGACTCCTCGACCCATCGAAAGGGAAAAGCACAAGCAAACAAATAGACAAAAACAAGAACGCACACACACACACAACAACAACAACACCAAACCAAGTCTAACAAAATAGCAGCGACTGCTTTCTACCTGGGCAGCGACAACGACAATACGTATATCCAAAGAGAAAATCAAAAAAAAAGAAAGACCACTGAAGAAAGAGAGAAAAACAACAACAAGCGGCACCATCAGCAAATTACATCTATTGATCCAGATTCACGATGGACCCGCTGTCTGGTCTCACCTCCGAGTCGCGTGCGATCATCGACAACTTCTTCCGCTGGTCAAAGCTGTCGCTGGATAAGTTCAAGCGCGACCTGACGGTGGAGGCGAGTGCCTTTCAGTCGGGCAACCTGTGGAGACCAACCTACACCAAAGATGAGGTGACACAGATGCTGAACGGTCAGCTCGCGATGCTGCTCGGTGTGGTTGACACGCAGGTGGAGAGCACCGCGGCTGCCTCTGCGGAGCTTATACGGGCGGTGCTGCGCCAGGCGGATCTGCAGCGACTCACGCTGACGGTGGACACGATGGCGGTGCTAAACAACGCCGGTGGCGTCAATGCGATGGGCGAGCATGGACGTCAGCTGATGAGCGGGCCGACGGGTCGGCTGGCCCCGCTGACCCTCGCCGAGGCAGGCGGGGAGGCCGCAAGGCAACTCGCAGAGGCCAACGCGGAGGTGCGGCGCCTGCAGGGGAAGCTGCAGCAGGTAACGGACGCGTACACACAGGTGATGAGTGGGCGCTCCTCTGACACTGCCAACCTGCTCTCTATGCAGGACGCCATGAACGACAAGGAGCGCCTGGCGGCGGAGCTGGCGGCACGATGCCAGGGCCAGGACCCGACCCTGTTATCTGCGGTGCAGGCCTTGCGGTCGGAGGTGGCCGAGGCGAAGCGCGAGCTTGCGACACGGCTGAACCAATCCACGCAGTACCAGCAGGTAAAGCAGCTCCTGGCACAGCGGAATCAGCAGATTAAGTCGATGCGGCAGGAGCTCGCCACGTACAACCCGGCGTATCGACAACAGGCGGACGACATCGCTGCAGAGGACGACTGAGCGACAAAAAAAGGGAAGAGAGAATGAGGGGTGCCAGTATTTGTGTGTGCTGCAGGCGGCACCCTTATTCTTCGCACGTTCGTCTTCATGTGGCTTTGCGCGCTCACCTCACCCCCACAACGCTGTGGGTGAAAGCGTATGAAGCCACGATGCATGGGCGTTCTCTCCCCTTTCTCCCACGAGTACCACACCGCCAAGCTGCTTGAATCTCTCTGTTTTTTTTTTTATCTTTGCGTGACTGTGTTGCTGTCTAAGTGCACGCGCTGCTTCCGTGCAGCGAGTTCAGTCTGGCATTTTGCGTGCGTGAAAAAGGAGGAGGGTGTGGGGAGAGAAGGGGGGGGGTTCTCCATCTGACTCTGATGTTACCGCGACTGCAGTTTTGTTCTAGTTGCTATATAGTGTTTGCTGGGGTGTGCATGTGTGTATTTGTGTAGGTGCAGTGGTGATGATACCAGATCGTGCCTTTCGTGGTTTGCGTGCTTCTACATATCTTTTTTTTTCTGGTTTTCCTTGGTGAAGGCGGCAGACATGTGAAATCAACAGAGACACCTGCACACAAACACAGAAAGAAAGCAAACAAAAGCTGAGAGGGGAAGGAGGACTTTAGCGGGGCGTTGTGGATGGTATGACTGGGCAGTGCAGACGATGAGTTGAGCTCCTTCTCTCTTTTCTGTCTTAGCCTGCCTTAACGACACAGTGCCCTCCCTTTTTTTTTTTTGCTCACACAGAGAGATGAAGGACAAGGAAGGAAAAGCGGGATTTGAGGAGCAGCATGTTTCACGGTTGCGTGGCCTTGCCTTTGCTAGACACCCACCTTCACTCCTCCGACTCCTCTGCTATATAGCTGCTCATCGCGGACGACGGTGGCGCTTTCCCCGCCCCCTCTCGTTTTCCATGCGTCGCAGACATCACTTTCGGCTCGGCGAGTCTCTTGTTCTACTATCTTCCCTTCCCCTCCTTCCGTTGTACCTCCACCTCATCACCATGGCGCACGAATACGTGCGTTCTCCCCCCTTTCCTTTCTCTCGTGTTATGCGTCAACTCAAACGTGCACACAACACACCTTCTCTTTCCCACCGTCGTTGCCTAAACAACTGCCGGTGTCCTCGGGGTGTCATGAAGCGGCTAAATCCGCGAGAGCCTACAGGCACGACACCGCTGTGCCACAGGAGAGGGAAGACGCGCACACAAACACCAGCACACTTGAAGAGGATTTTGCTGTTTTCTTGGCGCGCCTCACGACGGCGTCACCCCTTGAGCGTTTTTCTCTTTTTTTTGTATTGGGCTTTTTTTCTGGTTCATTCGCTGTTGCCTCCTTTTTTTTTCTTCGCTGCTTAGTTTCGATCCCCAACGCTTTGCCTGGTCTCCTGCATCCTCTCCCCTCCTTTCCACACGCGGGTCCTCGGCTGAGGAGCCGCATTTGCGCGGCCCTTCTCTTCCCCTACCTCCCCTCTTTCCCGTGCGCGTGTGCGTGTGTGTGTGTGTGTGTGCGTTTCTGAGTGGTGGAACAGGGGGCAAAGTAACACAAGGAAAGCGACGCTCGTTGCCACACCCACAGAAGCCACGCTTGGTGCTTCCAACTTTGCACACCACATTTTTTTTTGCGCTTCTTCACGGTGCGGTGTGTGGCACGTTGTCCTTTCTTTGTCCTTTTATTTTCTCTGGAAAGGCACGCTGCTTAGTATCGGCGTGTCTCCACTTCCCTCCCTCCCTCTCCCACACACACGCACGTTGCGGACAAACACACGCAAACACACGTTTCTTTTGTTGGGTTTCTTCTCTCTCCGCCCTTTCTCTTGTGAACGCGCGGTTGAAACCTGTGTCTTTTTTTTTTAGTGTGGGCGCGCCTTTTATAACGTCGTCTCTTACAGCATGACAGCAGACACTCGACCAGCCGTGGACCCCAAGACGCTGGTCCGCATGGATGCCCTGCCCGGCTCCCTTGGCAAGGTGACGCTCTGCGCCGTCTTTACCCTTGGCATTGCCGCCTTCGTGAGTGTGCGCAGCTGGCTGTCCGCCCGCACCACCGAGAACCACAACCGCAGCAGCGGCGAGACGGTCACGAAGTACGGCTTCCGCGGCAAGGGCAAGACAGCAGCAGCAGGCAGCGGTGGTGCTGACAGCGGCAGCGGCAGTGGGGGGTGCAGCGCTGCCTCAGCTGGCAGAGGCGAGGGCGGGACAGGCGGGAGCGGGGGGGCACCATCACCAACGCAGCATCCGCAGCTTCCCCAACGCAACTACTACACGATTCGCGCCTCCCTCCACGTGAAGCGGCACAATGCGAAGATGATGGAGTGGTTTGACGCGCAGCTCGGACTGCAGCTCCCGTTTTCGCAGCAGCTGTTCGAGCTGAGGCAGGAGGAGCGACAGGCGCCGCTTATCCTGCTGTCCTTCCGCACGCTGCGTGAGGCCACCCACCGCATGGCTGTCACAATCGAGGAGCTATATGACACGCAAACCGCTGCTGCGTATTGCGAGGCCAGCCTGAGCCGCATCACGGATTGCGCGCGTGTGCTGGGCACGTCAACGACGCGGGTCGGTAGCAAAGAGTATCCCGCCGCGGAGTACTGCTACGTGGACGAGACGCAGACGATGGTCTTTGTTTTCTCCCTGTTTGTGGTGCATGAGCGACTGGCAGTGACGCTGCAGTACGTCGCACCGACGCGCGTGCGCAACGTCTTGCCGACGGGCTTCTTCGACGTAGCCCGCTACTTAACCTTCACTGCACCGTCGCCCTCTCCGTCCTACCTGCTGATTTCGGAGCCGCGTCTGGGCCTGGGCTACCACTTGCCGCTGGACTTCCTCGTGCACGAGGGCTTGGCGGAGAGTGACGGCGTGGAGGACCGTCTCTTCACCGCCGTCGGTGGCGGCGGCGGTGGGGGTTCTGCTGCAGGACCGATGCTGGGGCAGCACGCACGAGGTGCGGTTGGTGGCAGTGCGAACACGCACGCCTTCAGTCCTGGTTACGGTGGTGGGGATGGCCGTGGTGAGGGGAATTGGATGATTCCCTATGCAACGGCGATGAGTCGAGGTGGACGCCGCATGGGCCTTATCACGTCGTATGAGCCCTTTATCGGCGGCAACAGCAGCGGTAGGCTTGGCATGGCCGGTGGCACCGACCCTTCATCGACTGCTGCTGCTGCTGCTGGCGCAGGTGTGGGTGGTAGCAGCGGCGGCAACGGTGGTGGTGTGCCGTATGCGTGGCGGCCCTACCTGGAGCAGCAAGTATGCAAGGCGGTGCACCAGCTGGGCCTTGTGATGGGCTCCGACCCAGAAGGCAACCACGATAGCGGGGGTGGTGGTGGCAGTGGCGGTCCGCGGGTGGTGTTCCAAGGCCCCGACCCGTCCGACCCTTCCACGTACGCCAACTCGGCCCAGACGCTGCTGATCGAGCCCTACCCACTGTCCGTCACCCTCAATGGCAACTTCAGCGCCGGCGATGACGGCCGCGAGGAGGACAGCGAGGTGATGAACGTGACGGCCTTCTCGCTCTTCCGCGAGGTGCGTGTGGACGTGAACAGCTCGTACGTAACCCTCGTGCCGGACACGCTGGACGCTGCTGCTGCTGCTGCTGCCGCTGCCGCTAATGCCTCCCGCACCTCTGCAGGATGCAGCGGCGGCCCGTCGTCGTCGTACTCCGGCACCAAAGCTGGTGTGTCACCCGCGACAGTGAGGGCGTACTGGAGTGCCTTCTACGTACCGGTAGGCACCGCCTGCGTCAGCTTTCACTTCATCGCCTCCTCGCTGCGGCACACCTCGACGGAGTTTGTGTCCTTCTGCGCTGCCGTCATGAACTCCGTCTCCCTCGGCAACCACTACGGCCAGGCTGTCTCCGTGTTGTACTGCAACACACGCCACGACGTCTTGCCATTTCGCCTGTCGCTGCCGCCGACGGGCATGGCGACAGTGGAGGAGCCGATGCTGGCCGACCCCCTCTGCGTCGTGCAGGCCACCTACGGCGTTGAGAAGCTCGCCGTGACGGTGCGCGTCTTCCCTTTGTTTAGCGCGATGACCAGCAACGACGGCGCCAGCGGTGGGGGTGACAACGCCAACAACAGCCTCGTCACCACCACCGGGCAGGGCGCCGCCGCCGGTGGTGTGCGTAGTGGTACACCGGCAGCCGTAGGGGCGAGGGCTCTGTCCACGCCCACCGCCGGCTCCCTCGATGCGCGGTCCACCTCATCGTCCAAGCAGACACCGTCAACGCAATTGCTGCGACCAGCGGAGCGGCGTGGCACCCGGCAGCGCTCCGTGATGCGGCAGCTGCAGTACATGATCCGCTACTACCTCACCCAGCTCCCGGGCGGGGGGCATATCGTGTCCTACGCTAAAACGACTGTGAACGCGATGCCGGCGGTGGTGCTGTGCTTTCGACCAATGATGTGGTACGCAGATGACGACGGCAGCGGTGGTGGTGACGCCGCCCCCCTGTCGAGCAGCGCGGCTGCGACAACGATTAACAACTGGGATGATTTCAGTGGTGGGGTGGGCGGGGGCGGCAGCAGCTCGCAGGGCGGAGCCTCGAGCTGGCTCGAAACACGGGAGGCGATGCTGGAGGACGAGGTGGGGCAGCTGAACCCCTTTGCGCAGTACTTCGCCGCTCCACCCCCCCCGGCGAGCTACCTATGGGGCCAGCAGCAGCAGCAGCTGCTGCTGCAGGGGGTCGGAGAAGGGAACTCCTCGTCGTCGCAGGGGCAGCAGATGACCAGCGCAGCAGTGAAGAAGGCAGGCATGGCGCCGACAGGCGATGCCGAGGGTGACACCTTCTACTCGCGCGGTGCCGGTGACTCGCAGCGCTCGCAGGAGGAGCTCGGCGACCCACTGCGCGTGGCGGTCGCGGTGTGCTGCGAGGGCAACGTCTTTTTATTCCAGACATCCGCCTCCGAGTACACGCTTGGGATCGCGCAGGAGGCGGTGAGGGCTACGGCGACGTACCTTGCCCTCATCCCACGTGGCGGCTGAAGACATGATGGGTGCGGTGAGTGCGTGTGTTTGTGTTTTTTTTCTTTTGAGGTCGGTGTATGAAGAAGGATAGGATCGAGTGGTGTGCACAGTGCTGCTTGGGATAGGTGGGAGGTGGAGAGGAGAGAAGGAGGCAATAGGTCACTGCAGAAGACGAACCTACGGTGTTCTCGTGAGCCGACTCACGGAGAGAAGGGAAAGGCACAGAAGAGTTCTCGTGAACGGCGCTGGTGCGGTGTGCTGCTTGGTGAGTGAAAGAAACTCACTTTTTTTTTGCTGGTACACCTTCGACGTATAGAAAGAAAACAAAAGCAAGGCTTATTTCTCTTCGGGAAAGCGTCGCTGTGGAGTGCCATCAAGTCCCTTCGTACCCTCCGTGCTTCGAGTACAGGCGGCGTGTTGGTTTGTAGTTGCTTATTGCTTCGGCGAGTCCGCGCAGGGTGCGTGCGAAGGCCCAGCCACAACCACCGCCGCTCAGCAGCGAACCCGGCTGCCCTCCGACTTTCGTTGTCGTTCCACCCACCCGCAAATACGCATCCACACATTTTTGTTCTTCAAAGTACTTTTTGGTGTTTTTTTTTTCTGCATTCGCGCTCGCTTTCTGTTAGTGCTGTGGTTGCTGCTCCTGCTGGGGTTTGTGCTGACTCTGTAATGCAATCTTGGCTCAACTGGCGGTGTCAACCGACGGCGAGTACGATTGAAGAGCTTCTAAAGCGTTGTCTTTTAGTTTTGCGTGCTGCTGATGGAGCTTGTGCGTTAGGCACCGCTTTGATGTCTTTGTGAGATTGCCGACGCCGTATTCCGTTCGACTCTGCAATGAGTGCTGTCTTTTTTTTTTCACTCTGTAAGGTGAAGTATGCTGAGGTGTCGCGTTCTCACACACACGCGCACACACGCGCACACACGCACGTGCTTCGATGATATTTTCCTTGGCGCACGGAGCACACAAGCTCTACTCCTCCTCCCCATTTCCCCCTTTCTTTGTTGTCTTGCTTCAGGCTTCCTCCATCTGAAGCAATTTTGCCGTGCTTTGCTGCCAGCAGCACTGTGCGCTCTCTATAGTGTTTAAGAAGAGTATTTGTGGTTCTCCTGAAGGCAGCGCCATCGACGACGAGTCAAGCAATGGGCATCTTGCTGAACTTTAGCGTGTATGGGCTGATGATCATCCCGCTAGCCGCCATGGTGAAGGGACACAACATCTCCCTCAGTAGTCTTATCAAGCTGGGTCTGGTGATGGCTGCCGTGCAGCTCATTCAGCCCACCATCGCCGTGGCAGTGCCTGCTGACGTGGCGGCTGCGCAGGTGGCCGTCCACGGTGCCCTCATTCCATTCACCACCATCGCCCTGTGCAGCTTCGTTGTCACCGATAGCAAGGCAATGAAGGTGATGCGACTGCACGAGTGTGGCAGCGACGACATCGGTGCCGCCGTGGCCACGTTGTGGTGCCTCACGTACACCGTACTGTTCCGCTGGTTCCCGTGGTATCACACGATGGCGAGCCGTGGATTCGAGTCGGCCAATCTCATCGCCGGCGTGGACGCCTTTCTGACCCTCCTCACAACGTTGGCGATGTGCCGCAGCTTTGCGAGCGGGAAGGCCGGTGCGACGGGTGCGGCGGTGGCGACGCACGTTGTGGGTGCTGTGGCGGGTGCGGTGGTCGGCATGCCTATCGTCGGTGTAGCGGTGACAGCGGCCCTGGAGTGCGTCATCGCCACCGTTGCTTTTGCCGCTCCACGGGCGGACAAGAAGGAGGCGTGAGCGTTTTACGAGATCTGCATGGATGGATTAACATTTCGTGTGAGGGAGGAGTCGATCCGTGAAACAACACCTCCACGCGATTTTGGTCGTACCGGGTGGGTCTCGAGGCGCGTGAGATGGCTGCGGGTCGTCTGGGTGAGGCATGTGGTGGTGCGTATGTGTGTGCGCGTGTAGGACTTCGTGTGAGCGGAGTGGTAGTGGTGGCGTGTGGGGACGGTGCTTAATTAATGTCTCCAGCTTCTTGTTATTTTCACCTTTGTGGTTATTTCCTTCCTGACGGGCCGTCTCCCCTCTCGTGTGCGGAGGAGGCGGAGGCGGAGTGGAGCTGCCAAAGCCACAAAAGAAACCAGCGACAGGAATTCTGCGTGTTTGCCGAGCTGCCCGCTTCGGGAAGTGAGGAGGGAGATGAAGTAATTCTTCGCCGTATGATTGCGAGGGTGTCGTGTGGGCATCGTGTAGCGCTGGGTGGAGCGCGTCCTTGGCAAGCCGGCCTGCTGATAGACAACCAGTAGGGATGGTGGAGAAGAAACAGCAGGGGCTACTGCACCGGGTTTTCCTTCTCTGCTGACGCCAATAGGAGCTTTTTAAAAAATGGCCGCTCTTCACCAGCCATCGCGACTCTCTCTCTGTTCGATTGCTGAAACTCATCCATTTTCACGCTCTTCTCTCATTTTGTTTTTGTCCTTGCATGACGTGTCTCTGTGTGCATGCGATCCCGTGTTTAGCACGCTGCTGACACACACGCCTGCTGCTCAACCTCCCCCCTCCCTCTCTTCCGAACATCACCAGCATTAAACAGCGGCCGCTCTGAAGAGGCACAGCAGACTCCCACCATCGTTCTCTCGCTACTCACGAGAGGAGGTGCTGCTTCAGCGACAACGGTCTCCACAAACCTCATTTCTGCTTTTTCCCACAGGGTGTAACATCAGAATCATTAACAATCGCCTCCCCAAAAGAAGAAGAGGTGCAACACGATGCGGCACTCCCTTTCCACGGCCTCCTCGCCACAGCTGGCCAAAAAGCCGTTCATCGCCGACATCGTACGCAAGGCGACGGAGCGGCTGGGCAGGAAGCTGGTGTGGCGTGTGGCGACCCACCTAGAGGCACTGCCCTCCCCCGCTCCTGCCGATGCGGCGCGAGACGCGCTGCGCGACCTCGCCATCTTTCTCTCCGACGAGGATTACGCCGCAATGGTGCAGGCCTACGCCGTGCCGAGTAGCAGCAGCGACGGCGTTGGCAGCGGTGGGAACAACAACAACAAACGCATCATGGACATTGCAGCGCTTCTTGCGGACCTCTGCACGCTGCCCCTGTCACCACGTCGACAGTACGTGCTTGACCTCGTCCTCCGCAAGCTCGATCCAAATGGAACCGGTGTCATCTCCTACAGCACCCTCAGCGACAACTATGACGTGCTGCGGCACCCCAAGGTGTGCAACGGGGCTCGCACCGAGGATGATGTGCTGATGGCGTTTTTCGACAACTTTGAGCAGGAGGATGGGCGGTGCATGGAACAGCTGACAACGGCGGAGTTCCGCCTGTACGCCGTGGGCATTTCGTCCGCCATGAAGGAGGACACGGAGTTTGAGCTTTGGTGCACCCGCAGCTTCTGCCTGGATCGACCGAAGATGAAATCAGGCGAGGAGACGGGGCGGCTGATGGGGTCGCGCGAACACTCGCGACAAAGCCGCTTCCTTGGCGAGGGCAGGCATCACCCGCTCTACTCCACAACGTACAACGAGTACGGCAAGGAGGCGACGCAGGCGGACTATAAGCTGCCGGCCAATGGCAGACCGCAGCAGTTCACGCGCAATGCCGTCGTGCGCACTGGTGGGGCCACGTCGATGAACATGTAACGTAGCAAAGATGGGACACAGTGTTGTGTGTGCGTGTGTCGTTGAATGACATGTGGAGAGGTGGAGGTGGGGACCGAGGAGGCGGGTAGAGAGGAGTCTGCTTCCTGCCTCCTTTCCCCCTCCTCCCACTCCTTCTGCACACCCCCTCCTGTTCTCTCTTTTTTTTTGTGTGTCTTTGGTGGGCTGGCAAGCGGAGGGAAAACGACGTCAGC
Organism: Crithidia bombi; assembly: GCA_900240985.1. Taxonomy (NCBI): domain Eukaryota; phylum Euglenozoa; class Kinetoplastea; order Trypanosomatida; family Trypanosomatidae; genus Crithidia; species Crithidia bombi. The sequence continues at coordinate 72,562 of OESO01000099.1, read as the reverse complement.
GGCGTCGTAGGAGGTTGCCCCCTTCGGCTTGTGACGTTCAGCAGTAACAGCTGTGCTGCTGCCTCATGTACAATATATATATATATATCAACCGCGTGCGTATAACTGGCAAAGAAGAAAAACAAGATTGGATGAGCGACTTTGGTGCAGTGCCTCAAGTCAGCGTAAGAGGTGTGTGTGTGTGGGTGGGGGCAACGATGGGTGGGTGCGACCGCTCACTGCAAACACGCCGTCCTTTTTTAAAAATACCTGTCCTTCTGCACGCACGTTTGATGTGTGGGGTGGTGCGGGGGCTTCCGATGCTGCTCGGATTTCCCCCTCTGCCGTGATGGAGAAGGGGCGTTGAAGGCACGACTCGTTGGCGTGTTTGTTGGTGCTCTTCTCGCCCCTCCTTTCCCTGCATCGACGATGACCCAAAACACACCGTCTTTTTTCTTCCTTCTGCCTGCACGGCCCCTCTCCTCCGCCCTTCGTTTCGAGCGCGTCATCCCCTCAACCTAATTTGACACACAAGCACACACACACAATAAAAAAGCAAAGCAAAGCAAACAAGTCAGCAGCATACACAACTGACATTAACAACACTCTCCGTACCTCTCCATCTCTAAAAGAACCGGCGATTTCGGCGGACCTTGCCAGCTGTCTCCAGATCGGCCAGCGCAGAGAACTGTGTGGTGGTGCGGTGTGCTCGTTCCTTGCGTTGACTTCAGCCACCTTGTCAACCATCTGCTTTGTTCCCCCCCCCTCGTTTTCTACAGGAGTCGTTCATCATCTCATTGTACCCGTAAAGAAGCACACCACACGGCAGAGATCTTTCAAAAAGGATCGTCTCTTCTCGCTCCATATCGTGCTGCCCTTCCCTCCCCCAGACACGCATCCCCCCGTCGTATCTTTGCGGTCGCGGTATGCAGCAGGCCCCATAGTTTTTTTATTTATTTATTGGTGTACTGACAGAATACGTAGAGAGATAGAGTAAGAGAGAGAAAGAGAGCAGATGTCGGGTGACGACTTTGAGTTAGACTTCGTTCTCGTGCGCGGTCCCGCCTTGCTAGATCGGCGGTTGCATGTTCGCCTCCCTCGCAATGGGACGCCCATCACCATCGGCAGGGCCGCACACTGCACGACGCTACTAGACCCATCTTTGTTGTTTTCCTCGCAGGTGCAGTGCAGCCTCTTTGCGATGCTGGCGAAGGCCCCCGCTACTCCCGCACCACCGCCACCCACCGAGCCGACGGGCGCCACCACCACCACTCCCGCTCGCGTGCGTTCTGTTGGGCTGCCTGACGCCGAGGGGACGCCGGAGGCAGGAGTAACAAACGACGCTGACAACACCCCCGCCCATCAGACGACACGTGGAGAGGGCAGCAGCACAGATGCGCCACCGCTGTTCAGAGCGTTCATCACCGACATGTGTAGCTCCAACGGTACCTTCGTGAACGGCTTGCGCATCAGCGGGACCGACCCGACGGAGCTGCAACATGGCGACGTTTGCATTTTTGGTGGGATGCGGGATGTTGAGGAGGGCGAGGTACTGCCGCCCGACGCGTACACCGGGCCGGAGTTGGTGTTGTGGCGGGTGGAAATGGGCCAGCGCAGAGCAGAAACGTCGCACAACTTCGATTTTACCGCGACGCCGCTCGTGCTGCCGGCGCAGGATGTCCTGGCCGCCGAGGCGCGGGCGCTGATGGACACAGCGCAACGCTCGCTGTCAAAGATGAGTAGGCGATCTGCGCAGACGGGCTTCTCGGCCACCCCCGCTGCGCAGCAACTTCTCGGCTCCACTACATCTGCGTCTGCTGCTGCTGGGACGGGTGCGGCACGACACCTCGATCGAGGAGAAACTGGCGAGGAAAGGCACTTTGAAGACTCCCCACGAGGGGTACCGCAGCAGCTCTTCACCTCTCCCGCACCGCGTGCAATGGAGGAGAGCACCACCGTGGACGAGGAGGGCGGCAACAGGAGCAGCGCGGCAGAGCGGCAGGCCTTTTGGCTGTCGATGGAGGCGGTGGTGACGTGCTGGTCGGCCGTGCATGTCGGCGGAGCGTCTCCCTCGTCTCCACCACCCCTGGTGCCGAAGACGAGGAGGATGCCGTGCCGCAGAGCCGCGACGACGCACCAGACGTAATTCCCGCTGAGCCGCCGCACGCACTGCACTTCACGGCGGTGCGTCTCGGCAACGTGACCTTCCACGCGGAGGGCAGGGACGCCACCAGCGCTGCAGATGCGGAGAGCCCGCTCTTGAAGCGCACGCGAGTGGAGGGCAGCGCCGTCTCGAGCAACACACAGGCGCGGCCTGCCGTGGTGGCGGAGGCACCTCCGCTGCTGATGTGCACCGACACACACGTGAAGTGGACGATGCTGAATCCCAATGAGCTGCTGAGGAAACAACAGCAACTCGCGGAGGGAGTGTGCGGCGTCCGTTGCGAAGAAGATCCAACGGAGAACACTAGCAACGCTCGAGCGACGCGTCAGAAGCCCTTCTACGGCATGCTTGCCGTGACGTCGATCTGCACCGTGCTGGCGTGTGTGGAGTGCCGCGGTCTCGCCGTGGAGCTCAGGGACGGCTGCCAGCTGCCGTTAGTAGAGGCGGCGGTGATGAGTGGGCCAGCAGAGAGTCGCTGGGTGGTGTGGACACTGGACCCGGAGATGAGAGAGACGGCCGCCGCGTTGTCGAATGGCGAGAGGGATGCGTGCAGCAGCGCTAGAGCCAGCATGCGCAGCACCACCGCAGTGGTTTCCATTACAAACAAAAAATGTACCCGCCGGGGTGGGCGAAAGGCTGCTGCAGCGAAGCTCACCGGACGTGTGACGGAGACGGAGGAGGTGGTGGCAGGGGATGCGGCACCGCTGACGACACCGGAGGAGCGTTTCGAGGCGTGGCTAAAGCACTTCGAGCTGTTTTATCGTGGCCAGGGCGTGCCGGCCCCACACGCGGTGGATGCCGCGACGTTTTCTCTCGTCTTCGCGCCGCCGCTCTCGCCGACGTGAGGCAGGTGTGTGTGTGTGGAGGGGGGAATCCCAAACCCCACGTGTAGTCACGGCTGCGTTGTTCTTTAATAGAGTTCTGCATAGAGTTGTAGGTGACGGATGACGGGAGGTGGAGTGTGGAAAAGTTGCGCGTAGGGGGAGGGAAAATGAGAGGGGAGGGGCAGTGTTGTGACTCCAAACATGATGGAACTCACTGCTCGCTCACTGACTGACCCGCCTACCGCTACAGTCCCTCCCCACTCCTCCCGCTGTTCTGCCACGTGCGTGAGGAGAGGTGGCCCAGGTGTTTTGGTCTCATTGCTGTCCCTATATATATATATATTTTTCGTGTGTGTGCGTGAGAGAAGTACGCTGCCACACACCCCCACACCGCTCCTGCACACCCCCGTTTTATACATACGTATATACGAAAACAACAACAACGAAATAAACAAAAAGAAAGAAGCGGGGGAAAGCGAACTCCTTCGTCGGTGGCTTACTAGCGCTGGCAATGCGCTGCAGCAGACCTGCTCCGCTCCTGCTGCGGATCTGACTGTGTTATTACACATCAGCGTCACCCCACGTGTTTTGTTTTTTTGGTGGTGTGCCGTGTGACGTCATTCGCCGCTGCCTTTTTGGCTTTCCTGCGCCCCCCCCACCTCTCCTCGCTTCGCGCATCTCCACATAATGCCACTCACGGCAACGCGCATCCCGACGCACATCAGACAAACAGACATGCAGAAGTGAGAGTAACGAACAGAACGACGGCGTTTGTGTCGTCTCTGTCTCCCGCCCCCTCTTTGAAGTCGGCATCGCAATTGGCGGAGGTGCACGATGCTGCTATGGCGTGTTCGGCTAACCACGCCTTCCAGTGACGTGGCGGTTGCGGGTTCGATCCCGTGTGGCGCGTCACATACTGCAGGGGGGAGCCGCGATGAGCTCAGCTGGTGCTGGGTGCGGGCTTCAAACCCGTAGGTGAGTTGCACTCACAGCCGTTCGATTCGGCCTTCGTGGCGTACACTTTTCCTTTCTGAATAAACCACGTATACGTGCGTGTGTGTGTCTGTGCATATCAGATGTGTCTGACCCGGGGGTGGGGTGGGGTGGATCTTCGCGCTGCTGCGGCAAGCAAGAAGGCAACAACAAAGCATAAAAGAAAGGTGGAACGACCCGCCTCACGCTCCGATCGCGCGTGTTTTTTTTTTCTCTGTAAAGGAGTGGTGTACATCTCGTTGCAACTCACGTGTAAGGCCATCGAGGCTGCCCTGTTGCCGCTGATGATGATGATTTTGTGGTAATCACGTGTTGCTCTCTCTCTTCGCATCCTCTCCTCCCTTTCTTCTTCCTCCGCCTCCCACTGCACGCATCGCAGCCGCTGTTGTACTCTATATGTTGATCTCTCTATTTGTATAGATAGCTATACCCTTATTTTGCCTTTTTGGCTGCCAGCTGTGCATCGCATCATGTCTGCTTCACCGTCCACCAAAGTCCACCACGTTGTCCTGGAGGATGAGGGGGAGTACTTTGAAGAGGACCCCACTGTGGGCCGCAACGTGCCGCGCGATCCGGCCGGGCAGCTCAGCTGGACACCGATGCAGCCGGTCGAAGCCTCTGACGCGTTCATGCATGTCATCAGAGAAAGCCTGGAGCGGGCAAAGGGACCTGCCTCGCCTACTGCTTGACTTCCTGTTTCATCATCTGCGACTGTGGCGGGGACCTTGCCCGCTGCACTGTGTGGCGCCAGTGGCACACACACACGCGTCTTTGCAGCAGACAAGCATGAAGACACTGCGTAAGAGCGGCGGACAGCAACGAGTGCGTGCATGCACGCGTGGGCAGCACTGTCCGGCTGTCTCACTGCTTTGCATCTCCCCTCCTCCACGGTGCTTCGACAGTCGTATGCGTTGGGTTAGTGGAGGAAAAAGGGGTGGTGGTGGTGGCGATTTGTGAAGTGCGACACGTGACAACGTGTCCATCGTGTATACCGCGGTACCGTGACTACCGTGACGTTAAACAGACCAACACAGCAGAAAACAAACACACGCGCACACTTGAAGTTCTTTAAAGAAGAGAAGAAGTGCGTGTTGCGTCACCTGGTGGCCAACTGGGCAGGAAAAGACGCCGGCCCCTCGTCGGGTGCCTCAGCACCGTCTACGGCTGCCGCAGTGCAGTTGGACTTGTCCGGTGCGGAGAGACCCCCTATGTATGCCCTTCCCCCCTTCTTACTTCCTTTCCCCCCCACTCGTGTCTTTCGCTTAAACCACGACTTGCTGGCGACCTGTGCGCTTGGGCTGTGCTCTCTCTTACACACACACACACACACACACACACTCTGCCTCGCCTCACCGCTGCCCGTGACGGTGAACCTCCTCCACTGTGCGTGTGCTGTACTTTACAAAGCGGTGTAGCGCTTCGTTTGTCATTCCCCGTGCGGTGTGACCGCTGGACACCCACGCTCTAAACTTTATAACCCCTCCCTCTTTCTTCACACACTCACAGAGAGAGTGTGTGTGAATACACCACTTTCCGAAGCACAGAGAGCTCAGAGCACCAACGAACCCAAAGAAGAATAACAACAGCGACGATGGCACCACGCACCGGACCACGTGTCAAGGTCATCTCCCCCAACTCCGGCACCGTCACGACACTCTCGCGCTCTGCCAGCGCCTCCTCCATCTACAGCAGCAACAGTGCTCGCGTGGTGTCGCCGGCATCGTCGGTGCGGCACTACCGCGACCGTAGTGATGGTAGAGACAAGGCGGCCGAACCTCTTTCACGCCGGCCTGCCGCCGCCTCGCTCACCCCACCGCCGCAGCCCAGCCGTGCGGTGCTGCAGTCGAGGGATATCAACACGGCGGTGTCTGCCTTCGCGAGCGGGAAGAGTCTCCGAGCAGAGACGCTTCACACACCACCACCACCAGTGCCTTCCTCATATTTTGCCGCACCACCGAACCGCTCCACCTATAGCAGTCGCAGTTACCACAACAACACAACCGGCAGCAACAGGAGTTGCGCTTCGAGTGCTGCCCTGACGGATCGTCGCCGCACCTTCGTCGACAGCGGCAGGGGTGGTGGCAACAGTGATATGCCTGATTACTTTGCAGAGGACGAACTCCGTCGTGCTGTTCACGCACCACCCTCCACATCACGCAGCACCTCGCGTGTGCGGCACCACCATTACGATTATAATCATACATCCGAACCGCGTGCTAGCAGCCGCCAGCGCAATGGGGAGGATGATGAGGCGATACGTCGTGCCCGGGCAGCGCTGGAGCACGCCGGCGATGCTGTTTTGCGCCGCCCCTTCAGCAATGTGAATGGCAGTCACAGCAGCAGTGCTGCGAGTCGTGCAGACAAGCCGCTCCTCAACTCCTCCTCCCTGACGTCTGCGAACAAGTCGGTGGTGTCAGCGCTGCTGGGCGGCAACACATCTTCGCTGCCCAGGCGTGTCGCCTCCACCTCTCCTGGTGCACGGTCGCAGTCCTCGACGGCAGGCCCGGCAGAGGACCGACGGCAGCACCGCGGGTTGCGTTTACCACCCACCATCCCCGTCACTCGTGACGACAGTGATGGGGAGGACGATGAGGACGATGTGCGGAGTGAAACGCACGCTGGTGGGGCGCACAAGCGGGAGCGGTCGTGGGCGGATGCCATGGCGACCGCTGCGGGTTTGCTGCGTCGACGCACCGCCTGTGGTGTGGATGCAGCAGACCACAGCGGCAGCGCCAAGACGGCTGACACGGAAGTGCCGGTGTGCCCTGGTATGTTCAAGGGTGCGAGCGCGATCTCGCTGGACCCGCGGCTGTTTGAGGGGATGGAGGGCGGCAGCAGCTCTCAGGCACGTGCGGGTCGCTCTGCATCAGCCGTCCCCTCGACCACTGCAAAGAGAGTGAAGGGACGCGACAACGCGCAGCAGCCACAGCAGCAGCAGCAGTACCGTGTACAACCCCTCTGGAGCCTCGTCGGCACCTTCAAGACATCGCTGAGTGGGCTGGTCGCGGTGGACCTTCCTCACGACTGCCTGCGTTGGTCTCAGCGCAACCCCAAAGGTGGTCAGCAGTGCATTAGAGTGCCGCTCTCACAGATCTTAGACGTCTTCACGACTCGGGTGATGCAGGAGGACGAGAACATCGAGGAGCGACAGTTCACGGTGGTCGTGCGCACCTCGACCCGTCCATCGCAGGTGGTTTTTGGGTTCGCCTGCGCGGCAGAGGCGAATCACCTGCGCAGCGTTCTGCAGCGACTGTAAGAAGCAAAAATCAAACAAACACCAGTCCTTTCCTGCACCCGTGGCTATGTGGTGATGGCTGACGACGACGGAAGGTGGGGTTTTCGTCGTGATGAGCGGGCCCTTTCTGTGCAGCGAGTCCGACCTACCTCCTATGTGGTCGTCTCTCCTGCAGTTCGCCCCTTTTCTCCTCCTTTTTTTTTATTAGATGCTTCTTTCTTACATATATATCATATAGAGCTTGAGTGTGTGTGTGTTTGTGTGCGTGTGTTGGGAGGTGTGGGGTGGCTGATGGAAGCCCCCCCCTCCTGCCTCCCTCCTCCTCTTCGTTAGATGCCACCTTTATCTTCCCCCCTCTTCTGTTGTTATTTTTATCGTCGTCATCGACGCTCCTGCTGGCGGATGTCGTGGTGGATCCACCACGGCGAGTGGCTGAACACGAACAGCTTAATCATGCTGAGTTAGAAAGAGAAAGAGAGCGGGTGGGTGCTGTGTGTGGAAGGGAGGAGAGAAGGAAGGTGGTGGCGTTGATGCTCGTTCCTCCTCCCTCTCCTGCCCTCCGCCGCGGCTCACTGTTTCGGTCAACACGGAAGAGATTCGCTCGATCTGCTCTCTTCGCCACGCTTTCTGGGTATCCGCAAGAAAGGAAAGGTGGCGGAAACTCGGTGGAGGGTGGTAGTGGCGCTTTTTCGAGTGTGTGCTCGTTGTGCAGCTGTGTGTATCTCTCACTCAACCGTAAGGAAAAATCTCCCCTCACCACTCAACCTCCCGTCTTTCTTCTTTACTCTCACGGTGGTGCTGCGCTTTACTTCACGCTGGTGGGAGGATGTTGTGCGTCTACGGGGTGGAGAGCACCGATCCCGCACCCCCCGTTTTTCGGCCGTGCCCAGGCCCTTTCTCTATATCTTGTGTGTGTGCCGCACTCTTCGTTCACTCTGCATTCCTTTGTCTCTCCCCTCTCCCTCCCTCCCTTCTCCAATTATCTGGCTATTACCTCTCACTCCACGGTACGAACGAACAACAACAGCAGCAGAGAGAGCGGCCTCCAAACCCCAGCCCTTCCCCCATCACAAAGGACAACCTCGCATACGCTTCCTTTTTTGCTTCAGCCTCACCGCTCCCAAATGCCACCTGTCAAGGCGGGTGCGGGGCCGAGTCCCGTCTCCACCACCTCAAACAACAACAACAAAAACAACGGCGGTGCCGCACACGACAACACCACGCTCTCGCTCGGCTCGGCGACGGGGCCGACTCCATCCGACGAGGCCTCGTTGACTTCGCAAGACTTCGTGCGGCAGCTGCTGAGGATTGCAGCCGGCGATCTGTCCTGCATGACGGGGCTAAATGCGCCGGCAGACGCAAACGCGCAAAGCCTCAACGTCAGTGGGCCGGCAGGGACGAGCGGGCGTGGCGGCCATCATGCCTCGCTGAGTGAGAGTAACGAGCGTGAGCGACTCCAGCGCGATTCTCGGGTGAGGTGTGCGAGCGGCAAGGAAGGCGGGGGGCAGCAGCAGACATTTGTGGTACCCCAGCCTGTTCCTGCCCTTCATCCACCAATGGATAGTGCACAGCCGCAGTCGTCTGCTGCACCGACAGCCACGCCGGCATACGCCTTTGGCAGCGCGGCGTGCGTGTCGACGGGTGCCGAGGCGTGTGCTTTTTACCTCACGGCCCTCGTCGCCCACGCCCTCCGCATGGAGGACTACTGGGTGGACCTGGGTCACCAAATTGAGGTAGATCAGCACGTGGAGTTCCTGCAATTCTGCGCAGACGCCGGCTTTGGCGCGCTCAAGACGATGCATCTGCTGCAGTGGTGGCAGCAGTACCGTGCTCTTGTGCGGGATGTCGCGGCGGCGCACACCCTGCACCTGTCGGATGGAAACCCACAAAGAGCGCTGCTGTCGCCGTCGCCCGCAGCAGAAAACGCGAGCGCGAACAGCACCACCACCAACATGAACACCTCGACCGCAGGAACAGCTTCTACCATTGCTGCGGCTTCAGCGTGGACTGGCGGAGAGACCTACAGCGGCAGCACCAACGCCTCCGCAGCAGCACGGAAGGGAGAAGCAGCGGCGGGTGGCGCGAAGGGAGGGCTGAAGAAGGGCCGTCGTGGCAGCTCCACCGGCGGTACGACGGCTGCCGCTCTCGACGGAGGCGCCCCATCATCAGCTGCTGCTGTTGCGCCCTTCGCTGCCTCCTCTGCACCCGCTGCTGCTTACCCCTCACACGATGAAGCCGTGCGCACGGAGCTGCAGCGTTTCGTGCAGTGGGAGTTGGAGCACGAGTACGAGTGGCGCCTTGTGCCACGTGAGCCCTTCGCCAGCTCCACCCCCTCCAGCTTGCTTTCCCCACTCAAGGCTCCTGGTGGCTCTGGAGGTGCAGGGCCCGTCGCGGCTGCTGTGGGCTCTGCGCAGGTGCCGTCCGGCAAGTCCTCCAAGGCGGACAAAGCCAAGATGCAACTCCAGCAGCAGCAGGAGATGGAGTTGGAGGAGCAACGACTGGCTCGCATCGCCGCCCTGCCGCCAGAGAACATCTTTCTCACAAAGAAGGAGGCAGAGGCCTTTGTGCGGGTGGTGGTGACGGAGAACTTGCTGACACACGCCGCACTGCACGCGTACGTCGCCACGCAGGCACGTCGGCCAACCCGGACGCTGACGCACGCAGCGGTGGCGCCGGTGTTCTTCTCGGTGCAGGTGGAGGTGCCGATGCCGGTGCCATCGCTGAGAGACGCCACACGTCTGGTGGCGCCGACGGCCGTCTCCCCGTGCTTCAGCCCGCGCCTGAGCAGCGATGCTACGGAGGGGCACACAACCACCACAACGACGGCGGCGGCGACGACCACTACTACGCACAACGAGCAGCGCTCACCGTCACGGCTGACTGGCAGCGGGCCACCAAAGCCCAGATCACGAGGCAACTCGAGGAATACCGCTGCAGCGGCGGCCACCACCGACACCACTCCCACCGCAGCCGCAGCGACGAGAGCACCAGAGGCCGCCGCGGGCGGTGTAGATAAGCTGGCGGCCACGCAGCAGCTCGTGCTGGCTGTGCCATCCGCGATGGAGGCTCTCCGTGCCCAGCAGGCCGAGGAGGTGGCCGCCTACCGCGCAGCGTACGCAGAGGAGGTGGCCGAAGCCGCTGCACAGGCGCAGCAGCGTCAGCACGCCGCTGATGTCACGCTGTTCTTTGCGAAATCACCCACGAAGGAGGCGGTGGAGGCGACGTACGCCAGCATGGAGGATGCAGTGGCGGCGCGGCAGCAACGGATTCTCCAGCGGGTGGCAGCGTTGGAGCGGATACTGGGGCTGACAGACCAGGGGGAGGAGGCTGCCGCTGGTGCGGAAGTCGCGTAGGACGAGGAAGAGAATTAAACAACAAAAAAACACGAGGGGGAGGGCACGCAGCCGCCCCCCCCCCCCCCTCCCTCCCCACCTTTCCCTCTCGCTTTGAAAACACCCAGCAGTGGGATGTAAATTCATGCCCATGTACATATCTTTATACGCCACATTGGCGCTTCGTAAGAGGGGGAAAGACTTCTCCGCCGCGGTTGCGGCGTGTTGAATCGCCTGGACGCAGCTTTGTGCGCAGTCTTTGCGCTGCATCTCAGGGACGTGCCGGACGTCAGCTGCCGTGCTTGTTTTCATCTATTTCTCTACACATGGACTTGGCTCTCTCGAAACCCAGGCGTGACCGCACCGATCACGCGGCATGGGTTGCATAGAGCTACACGGAGAGGGAGGGAAGGAGGAAAATGGCAGGCAGATCCACGTGGCTGCAATTTTGTCTACGCACAAGAAGCACGACCTTCTCCACGAACATCTGTTTTTGAACCTGCACGTAGAAGGTTGTGCTGCGAGGCGTCGCACACGTCATGACAACAGAAAGAAACAACAAGAACAACAATAACCGCAACAAAAACTACGCAACGGGGAGGGCTTGCGAGCGGTGACAGGCGTCGTGGCGCTGCATGTTGCTCTTGTCGTCGTGCTACTTCACACTTATTATGATGTCATTTACGCCATTTATCGTCTGTCTTCGTGGGCGCGTCTCTCGCTCGAAGAGTTGGGAGAGGGAGTGGGAGGGAAGACGACTGCCTGGTCTCGTCTTCCCTTCCCCCACAGCCACCACAACAAGACAAACGCAATGAAAGTAGCAACAACACACGCACACATACGTCAAAGACATAAGCGTAGTTGTGCTGATATGTGTCTACACCGTAGGGAAGAGCGACAACGAGATTGCGGTGCCCACTCACCTCTCTGCACAATACCGCAGTGCTGCGCTGTTTTTTTTTTTTCTGAGAGATCTGCCGCCTCCTCTTTTTCCCTCTGTTTTCCCAAGCTCGCGTAGAAAGACGTTGTTGTCGTTGTGTGTCTGTGTGTGTGCTTATGCTGCTTGAGCCATCAGACCAGTATACACACAGACACGGACACACACCAATCAAAAGGACCTTCGTATCACGCTGGCACATGTGCGCTTGACACCGCAGCATCTTGGTTATAGGCAAGATCCTGCGCGCGCCTTTCTCGCTTTGGGTGAGTGCGTGCTCGGGGGACGATGAAACCCGCATCGAAGCTCCCAGCTGCATCGATGAGAGCGACACCCATCACCACCACCACCACAGCCTCAATTACGATACCCGATGACTCTCTGTCCTGTGCACCACCGTTGTCGCCACCACCAGCCACGTCAGGCACGATTAAAGCGGCCGTCCGCGTCCGTCCACTTGTCGAGGCTGAACGCCTTTCATCGCAGCCCGACTCCGCAGCGGAGGTGATACGAGTTGTGACAGCGGCAGGGAAACTCACTCGACCGATGGAGGGGGCCTACATGCTTGAGGTGCAGCAGCCAACACGGCCCACCAACGCAAGGCAGACACGGACCTTGAGCAGGCCGTCCCACGGCACTTTCACAGGGGCAACGGCTTACGCCTTTGACTACTGCGCAGGCCCCACCACTTCGCAGGCGGAGCTCTTCACCGCGTTGGACATGCCGGCGCTGTGCGAAGCGGCCATGTTGGGTGAAGTCGTGACGGTTTTTTGTTTTGGCCAGACGGGGAGCGGCAAGACGTACACGCTGAGCGGCCGTACCATTGCAGAGGGCGAGACGACGGTGACAGGGGATGGTGAGGAGGAGTTGAGTCCCCTCGTTGCCGAGGACGGGCTGCAGTACCAGGCTGCTGCGTACGTTGCACGCCGCCTGAAGGAGATGCGACACGCCGCTAAGCGAAGACGCAAGTCGAAGGGTGAAGCGAGCTTCGTTTCACGGCAGGCCCACCGAGGCAGTACACTGGGTGACGGCACCCCCACCGCCACTACGTCTCTTCCTGCAGCTGCTGATGCTGTGGCTACGATAGTCGCCAAGTGCTCCTACGTGGAGCTCTACCAGGAAACCCTGTACGACCTTTTGCAGCCTGACAGCACAGAGATAGTGCGGTGCCGTTGGTCGGCGGCGGCGCAGTCCTTTTATGTGGAGGGTTCGCTGCTGGTGGAGTGCCGTAACGCGGATGATTTTTTGATGGTGCTGCGCGAGGGCCAGCGCAACCGGCAGCGGGGCTGCCACGCGCTGAATCGCGACAGCAGCCGCTCGCATGTTGTCTTCACCATTTTCTTTGACGTGTGTGAGGGCGACAGGGAGGACGAGGCGGGTGCTGTGCAGCGCAATGGAAAAGGTGGGAGCGGTCGTCGCTACGGGCGTCTCGTCTTCGTCGACCTTGCTGGTTCGGAGCGGCTGAAGAAGACGCAGTCGGCCAGCGGGGCGGAGACGGGGTCCATCAACAAATCCCTCTTCACTCTAGGACACGTGCTGGAGCTGCTCTCCGCTGCCCCTTCCTCGTCCGCCGACAACGCCAAGCCCCCTTTCATCCCCTACCGCTCCAGCATCCTCACCCAGCTGCTGATGCAGAGCCTTGATGGCCACGGCCGCACGCTGATGATCGCCTGCGTCAGCCCCAGTGCGCTGCACCTCGACGAGTCGCTCCGCACGTTGCACTACGCACAGCGAGCGCGGCATATTCAAACGGTCCCCGTCGTCCACGTCGACGCCGCCACGCAGCAGCGAATGACACTAGAGGAGAGGGTGCGTGAGCTGCTGAAGGAAAACGCGATGCTGCGGCGAGCGTTGCAGCTGCCACGTGCAGGGCCGCTAACGGAGGCGGATGTGCAGGCACAGGCGGAGACGCTGCGTCGTGTGGTGGCGTCAGAGACGCACACCTCCAACGCGGCCGTCACACACTCTCCTCCAGCGACGAGAGAGGCACCGTTGCGAGGCAGGTCCACGTCCAGCCCTGTGCCGCTCCCTGTGGCAGCGAAGAAGGCTGCGGTGCCGCCTCTCACTTCCCACGCAACGCGTGCGAATGCAGTGCGTGTAAAGGAGAAGAAGGCGGACAACCGCGCAGGCTGTCCGTCCCTGCGGTCTGTGCCTCTGACAGCGCTGTCACACGACCAAGGAGACACCGAAGACGCGGAGGAGGGCGCAGCGCCACGGACCTATTTACCACCCGCTGCGGTGACACCACCATCTCAGTCTGCCTGCGGAGAGGAGGAGATGAAGGGAACGGTGAACATTTTGGCGCTGCTGGATGCATTGCCAGATACCCGATCCATGACGTAGCACACTCACACACACACACATACAAATACACATACACACGGCGGTGAAGAAGCTCTTGTACATATGCTTTTTTCTTTCTTCTCTTCACTTGTTTTACATGCTACCGGTGACGGTGCGCTGCTGACTGACTTACACGACAACACACGCATTGGGAAGGAGAGAGGAACCACGCAGACGGTGCACGCTGATTTCATTGTCGAGTGCACTTCTGTTATGCGCTCATCACGGCCTCGCCTAAAGAGAAAGCGAGGGAGAAAGAGAAAGTGAATGACGAGTTAGGAAGAGAATAGTAGCAACGATGGGTATCGATGAATGATCCCCCCCTTCTTTCTTTCGCTGCACTTTTGCTTTTTTTTTTTGGATGCTGGGGCATCGTGCGAGTGCAGCCGCATTCCTCGCTGTTCGTGTTTCTCACGAACACGACGCATCTCATTTACGCTTTTGTCTTCCATGTCTTGCCTTTATCTTTGTTTCCGTGTCCTCTTATGTCTTTCTGTGCGTGGGTGTACCCAACTCGGCCGCCTCTCTACGGCACCACCTGCCAACAACACACACACACACACACACACTCAGCAGCAGCAACAACAACAACCCTTCCACCTCGTCTTACTACCCTCAATCGCTTCAATGCGACTCCTCACGCACAACTTCCTCGCGTGTCTGAAGTGCGACACCTACCCCCTCCTCATCTCCGCCACGGAGGTGGAGGAGATTCCGGTCGAGTACGACGCGGAGTTCACGCGACGGATGCTGGCTCGCATCGACTACCCCAGTCTGCAGACCACCTTCCACAAGCTGAGGGAGGACCACGCGTCGGTGCTGGGACACTCGACAGAGTTGCCAGAGACGATGGACGGCGCTGATTTGTCGGATGAGAGTGAGTTTGTGAAGGCCGTTCACTTAGCGCTGAACGTGGTGGCCGTGAAGAGCGGCACCCTGCAGTGCCCGACGTGCAAGTCGACGTACACTGTGAATGATTTCATTCCCAACTTTGTGCAAGATGCAAAGTAAGGAGGAAAAGAAGGGAAAACACACTAGGAGTTAAACCAACAACAACAGCAGCAACCCACCAACGCACAAACACACACCTACCCACAAGAAAGAACAACAAACAAGAGCCTGGCTTCGGTGCGCTGAAGGTTGTGTGTGTGTGTGCGTGAGTATGTCAGCAATGCCGTTGTCGCTTTATCTTGCTCGTGTACATTTTTACCACTACGCCTCTGTTGTCTGAAGGGGAGGAGGTGAGGAGGGAGATGCTGATCTCCCAACCCCTCGAACTTTTCTTTGGCTGTGCGTGTGGGAAACTGTGCCGTCGCAACGTCTCCTATGCTGGACAGGACACACGAAGCGAGGGCACACTAATGCGCATCACGTTGTCTCTCTCTCTTTCTTTGTGTTTAGTGGTGACGCTTAATTCGTGTAACAAAACCTTGTGCGCTGCTCGTCTTTCGGCTTGTGCCTCGTGAACGAGATGTAGGTGGGGGGAGGCAGAAGGGGCCTCGCGCCGTTGTGGAGTCTCAGTGAACCACACATATCCCCCCTCCTTTTCTCTCCTTTGAGGGAGTGGCCGGCAGCGCATGTACAGCGCATACGGAAGAAAAAAAAAGGGTAAATAAAGGAATACGAGCATAATTCAACGAAGAGGCAGATGGATTAACAGCGACGGTAGATGCTACGGTGGCGCATGATCTGGGTGTCGTGCTTTCACCTGCGGTATTCAGAACCTCTTCTTTTGCATTACCCAACCTCCCGGGAGAATGGGCAAATGACAACACATCTGTGTTATGTGTGTGCCCATGTGTGGGCGTATGTATGTAGGTGTGTGTGATGATGCCTCTATAAGTGGAGTAAGTCAGCTGATGAAGCTCATCTCTGCTGCACTGCTGGTGTTTTTCTGCACCTTCCCTTTTCTTCTTCACGTACCCTCCATCACAAACATACAGACACGCACACGAGCTGATAATTAGCCCAGCTTTCATTCTTGCACTGCCGTTTCGAAGCTGAGTGAAGCTGCGTGTATAGATGGTATCCATAGAACTTCCTACCTACGAATAGAAGCACAGATAGACATCAGTTCGTGAGGCAGTAAAGGATTACCCTTGTGGTCTGTTTCGTTTGTCTCAACCCGCACAACAACGCAGGTGAAGCGCTTATCACCCCGCTTTTTTTTTTGTGCGCGTCTGTTTCTTTCTTATCGACTCCTCCTTGTTTCTTAGTCAAACCGAGCACAAATTTCTAAAAGAACACCCACCCACATTCCCACACGCACACATACAGGTACGCGAAAGTGCCATCATCACCACTGCTGCGCTCTTTGTGTGCTCGTCATGTCGAAGCTACTGTGCAAGCATCGCACCCGCGATCTCACGATACTGGATCGCGTCTATGAACACATCAGCCTGCCGCCGCTCATCGTGGCCGCCATCGACACGCCGGAGTTTCAGCGCCTTCGCACCCTCCATCAACTCGGCGCCTCCTCCTTTCTTTACCCCGGAGCGGTCCACACCCGCTTCGAACACAGCATCGGCGTGGCACACATGGCCCGCACCCTGCTCCTCAACTTCCAACATCAGCAGCCGGATCTCGGGCTGAGTGAGGTGGACATCGAGCTGGGGATGCTAGCGGGTCTCTTCCACGACGTCGGTCACGGCCCTTTCTCGCACCTCTTTGAAGATGTCGTATCCCGCCGCTGTGGAATTGAGTTTAACCACGAGGACATGTCCGAACGCATCGCGCGGCGCGTTCTGGGTGACCTGATTCCCAGCAACCAGGTCGACGTTGTCGTGGGGCTGATGCGTGGCACGGCAATGCCGGGGATCACCTACAACGAAATCATCAGCAACAAGCGCAATGGTATTGACGTGGATCGGCTGGACTATTTCATCCGCGATTCCATGTGCTGCTTTGGCAAGCCGACCGTTGACGTTCGTGTTAATCGCCTCTTCAACTCGGCACGGATGGTGTGTGAGGGTGGACAGTGGCAGCTGGCCTTTGAGCAGAAGCTGGCGCTGTCGTTGCGTGAAATCTTCACCCTGCGTGCGAAGCTGCACAAGAATGTGTATCAGCATCAAGTCACCAAAGCGATTGGGCACATGATTGGCGACATCATCCACGCAGCTGCCCCACACTTTAAGGTGGGTGGGCACACCTTGATGGAGTGCGCTGTGGACGAGGCGCTCTTCGTGAAGCTAGGTGACTGGATCCTCGAAGCCATCGAGGCCAGCGAGGATCCGCAGCTGGCGGAGGCCCACGCAATCCTGCATCGCCTGCGTACCCGCGACCTGTACCGTGTAGCGTACTCCAGTGCGCTGGACATGACCCAGCGGGAGAACTACTCGTCGCTGGATTGGCAGGCTGCCATCCTCGCCCACGCCCACCCATCCTTCCCTCTCAAAGAGGGTGATTTCATCGCGGAGGTGGTGGTGATTAACCAAGGCAAGGGTGCAGCAGACCCCCTCGAGTCAGTGCTCTTTTTTAATCCTAAAAAGCCGTCGCAGCCGTTGATGCGAGTCACGCAGGCAGGGGATTCCAAGCACAGCAGCCCGCTCTTCACCCCATTGCAGTTTGAAGAGCGGACGCTGATGGTGTTCGAGCGGCGTCCCACCAACGGTGCGACGCAGCGTGCCTGCGAGCGGCTCGCTACGGATGCGGCGGTCGCGCCTTTCTTCACCGGATCCTTGCCCTTCTTCAACGTTAAGTGAGGGAGAAGTTTTTTTTTTTGTGATGCATCTCGTCTTCATGAGAAGGACAGCAGAACCGAAAGTGCTGCGCTCCACGGTACGACACTCGGGGCTGAAGTGAAGAAAAAACACAGGAGGAAAACACGAAAGCGAAGCGAACAAAAAGGGAGGGGAAGGGGGGAGAGGGCGAGGTGCCGTGGCGCGGAGAACGCCAAGGCCATTCCAACTGCTGCCCCCCCCCCTCCTCCTTTGAAAGGGGTTGGGCACGACACCACCTCTTTTTTTCTTTACGTTTGACTTGCTTGGCATGCGTGTGCATGCAGGCGCAAGATGTCCAGACGAACATGCCAGAACGCAGGGATTTGCCTTTCCATCTCTCCCACCACGCCATCCCCCTGCCCCTCTCCCTCCCCCATTCTCCTCGTGCCAACAACGGCGTGCCGTCTTCCTTCTCATGGGTTCAGTAGAGAAACACTCGGGGGCTTTGCACACGGAGTTGCAGAGAACCTCTCGACAGAGCACAAAGAAACAAAGCAGCAGAAGGAGAGCAGTGATAGGAAGCGTACACTAGACATCGCAGAAAGATGTTGAGGTGTAGCAGCCGTCTCCTCGTGCGGCTCCCCAAAGCCCGGCGTCCACGTGAGCGACCGTGGGAGATCTTCAACACCCGTGATTTCGGCTTCCACGAAGGCGCGCAGAACTACAGCATGTGGGCCGGTACCGCCGTCATCTTCGGAGCGTTGCTGATGTTTGAGGTGTACCAGCAGGTGCTGCGTGTGCTGCAGCGTGGTGACACCTGCCCCGCCTGTGAAGGGGCTCGTGCACATTACCGGCAGCGCATTGCGGAGCGCGAGCGCGAGATCGACGCCGCGAAACAGCACGACGAGGCCATGCGTCTGCTTCGTCGTTAAGGCAATGTAGGCGTGTGTGTGTGTGTGTGAAGAGAGAAAGACGAAGTGCTGACCCTCTTATGCTTCGTTTGTCTGCTGCTCGTAAGGAGGTGGTTTACTGGAGAGGGGCGAAGGCGCCTTGTGTTGTTGCTGATATGAGGGAGCGCCGCTGCCTTAATTACTTTTTTCTGTCATCCCCTCTCCCCAACGGTGTGCGTGTTGCTCTCACCGGAGATTGTGGACTTCACTGACACAGCGAAAAAAACCCGATTTATACGGAGGAGAGAAAGAGTGTCGTGACTCTGAGAGCATGGTGGTGTCGCTGGTGGCGTCTACGGTGAGCGTCGTCGCGTCAACACGTGTGGAGGTTTCGTGTGGTGCTTCCTTTTAGTTTGTGAGGCAGGAGAAAAAGGGAAGTGAGCGCATCGGCTGTGGTGAAGCTGCTCTCCATCGTCCGCTACTGCTGTACACCTCATCCTGCCAACTGCAGCGTGTGCATCAAACGACACGATGAAGGACGGCTTAGATGGTTCTCCTCTCCCCCACCCCTCTTCTCTCTCGTCCCGCTCTCTCGTCCCGCTCTCTCCTCTGTGTGTGTTTGTGTGTGTGCGCGGCTGTCGCTGCCTCGTCGTTAGTGAGATTTCTTTGTTTTTCGCGGCCTCTTTTATACCCTGCAGCAGAGGTCACAATCCTCCAGCCCTTCCCATCGCATTCAACCCTCGTTTTCACTCTCTCTCCTCTCTAATAAAAAAACAAAGACAAAATTTCATCAGCGAGGAGAGATGATCGAAGACCACTCCGAGTATGGGCACAGCTACTACCCAAAGAAAATGGCGACTTCCGTGCTGACACTGCCACAACAAGGGGCGAAGCAGCAACAGTGGAGCCCCTACCAAGACAACGGTGGCACGACGGCCGCCATTGCGGGAAAGGACTTTGTGATTCTTGCGGGCGACACCCGCCTGAATGGTGATTTCTGCCTGCACACTCGCCATGACGAGAGCAAAATATTCCAGCTTACCGACAAGACCTTCATGGCGAGCAACGGCATGCAGGCCGACCGCCTTCAGCTGCAGCAGATGCTGAAGTACCGCATTAAGTGGTATAAGTACAACAACGGGGGCAAGGTGCCACCGACCAAGGCCATCGCACAGCTCATGTCGACGATGCTGTACCAGCGTCGCTTCTTTCCTTACTACACCTTCAACATGATCGTCGGCCTCGATGAGGAGGGGAAAGGCGTGTGCTACAGCTACGACGCTGTCGGTTCGACGGAGCCGTTCTCGTACGGCACGCGTGGCAGCGCCGCCAGCTTTGTGGAGCCGCTGCTGGACTGTCTCATTATGCGGCAGCACATGACGGGGCAGGCGCCGGCGGAGATGTCGAAGGAGGAGGCACTGGCGATGCTAAAGAACGCCTTCACGGGTGCGGCAGAGCGCGACATCTTCACCGGTGACTCGGTGGACTTTTTTATCATCACGAAAGACGGCGTGGCGCGGGAGAACTTCCCGCTGCGGAAGGATTAAGCGGGATTAAGAAGGGGTGGAGGAGGAGGGGAAGGCGTACAACACCTGTGTGTGTGTTTTGCTGTGCGGAGCCTTCCATCATGTGTGCGCGTGTACTGGCATCTCCTTCCCTCCCTCCCTTCCTCCCTCCCCGTCTTTTTATCATCCCTAGAGAAAAAGGGCGAGTGCGATGTGCGGTCGTGGTCGCCATGCCTCTGCTGGTGCATGCTGAAGAGAGAAGAAAACGAGGGCGAGAGATCGAGGGCGAGCGGGAAACATCAACCACCTCCTCTGCGTGGTGGTGGTGGGGCGGTGTGTTTGCTGAGGTTTGTTTTCTGGCTGCCGCCTGTTTTTTTTCTTCCTTTCCGTCTGTCATGTTACCACAGCTTTCTATTATTCTATTTTTATGCTCGTTTGTTCGTTTGTTCGCTCTCTGCCGCGTCTCTTTCTCTGTGTGCGTATGTGTGTGTGTGCGTGTGTGTGTCTGTTGTGCCACCTTTGCTGATGATGACGACAGCCCAACCAACGAACCAGCGGACACGCTCAGGAAACCGAGAAGGTGTCTTTTTTTTTTCTACGTGTGCACCTGCGTGTGCTGCAGTGGTGCTGCCAACTCTCTCACAAAGCGGCAGGTGTGGCGTTGTCTATCTGTTGAACACGAAAACAACAAAAAAAAACACACGGAAGAAATAAAAGGAGGTAACGATGAGCTGACACAAGTGATAATGCACGAGAAAGCGAGAAAGGGAATGTTGGGGGAGGAGGGGGGAGTCGAGTTTCAACTTCTTCGTACTACAGTGTCCGCTGCCTTCCGACCTCTTACAAAGACGCTGGAAGGATCGTATGTCGGCACTGCAGTACTGGAAAGAAAGAGTAGGAACATGAGCTTGCTCGCGCATGCTAGAAAACAACAACAAAAGGTCTGCTGTCTGGCTGTCTGCTGCATGAGGAGAGGGGAGAAAGAGAATGGAGACAAAGAGGCGAGATTCACACCCGCTCATGGGTGAGCGCTGCATCTCCTTCTGTTCTCCGCTCCTTGTCGGCAACTCTGTTTCTGTGCAGCGCAGCAGCGGAGCTTCGGTTCATCCCCACACACGCACACACACTCCACTGCGCCTTACCTCTCTCTCCCTCCCTCTTCGAGTACATCTACACGTTTCTGCCTGCTGTCGTTTGCATCCTTCCTTTTCTGCTTCTCCTTTTTTTTTAAATGTGGTTGAGAGGGTTGAGATTGCACGCCAGCAACAGCGCGGTTTGGTTGTGCCACACCCACACCCACACACAGACACACACGGAAGGGGGACTGTTGTCGTTTGTTGATCACGTCGGTCTCAGCCCGGCTGCATCTCTCGTTATCATTTTTGTTCTCTCTCTTCCAAATGGCATCCAAGCTGGGTTCCTCCAAGAAGCCAAGTGTGGTCACATTCTATGAAGTCCACGACCCCCATTACGGCTTTCTCAGTCCCCTGTCCCCTACCCCACTCGTTGTGCGCCACGTGCAGTACCCGTCGTTGCATCATTACTTTTTGTGCGAGCGCTTCAAAGGCTCTCCGGCCGAGCAGTGGATTACGGAGGCCACCACGGTGTGGTCCCTGGACCGCCTCGTGAAGACCGCTGAGGCGGAAGGCTACCAGCGCAACAACTGGAACAAGGTGAAGGTGGACGTAATGCTGCTGGGCACGTATCTGAAGTTCAAGCAAAATGAAGCGGCCCGGACGGTGTTGCTGAACACGCAGTCGTCGATGCTGCTGTACCACACCCCCACCGATGACTTCTGGGGTGATGGCGGGGACGGGAAAGGCAAGAACGTCTTGGGGGTGGTGATGATGGCGGCCAGAGCGCGTCTGCAGGCCGACCAGGACCGTCAGCAGCAGCAACAACAGCAACAGTCGAGCAAGCACGAAGAGGCAGGCGTGCGAGGGGCCAGGGCGGGTGCTGCCCGTGCCACGTAAGAAAGATGTATGCCGAGGTAGTTATGGAAGTCTTTTCCTTCGCCTCCTGCTTTGTTCTTTGTTTGAAAGACTGCTGATGTCACATTTCTTCCCACCACCTCACACGCACACGCACTCTCGTTCTGCTTCCCCGCTGTCTCTGCTGCTGACTCGTGTTTCAACGGCGGCCGCGGCACTTTTAATTTCTGCTGTTTTATCTTTTCTGTATTTTGCATGGTGTTGCCTCCGTGCCCACCGCGCACGACGGATCGCTTTTTCGATTTTTGTTTTCTTCTTATTGGATGTATAGCATACACACACATCATCATCATCATCGTCATGACCAGCAGCAGCATCAGTAGCAGGATATCACTTTTGTCATCTGCCACCTCGCGGCACTAACAGAGGAAAAGGAAAGAACACATGTGTGAAGTCCGGACACCAGTGGGCAGCTTGCGGACATATCCCCACCATTCCTCTATTTCCCATCGCGTGAGACAAGAATGCATGCAGACAGCTGCCAGTGGTGTTTGTGCGCTTTTGTTTATTATTATTATTACTGGCCACTCAGTCGATGATGACCTCCTCCTCTTCCTCCTCGCCCACCGCGTCGTCTACTCGTTTCCTTCTCTCACCTCTCCTGTGCTTCTTTGTATTATGGCGTGGATTGCCGTCCTGGACTGCTGGGGTGCCGGGACGCCCCACGACTTTCTTTCCCACTCCCTCCTGCGCCAGGTATGCAGCGGTGTGCGAAACACTATCGATAACACCCTGCCCCTCAGTCTCTTTCTGCATCTCATTTTATTTTGTGCTTCCCCCCCCCCTCTTCCCTCCCTGTCGCTCTCCCACCCCCCACACGCCCGCAAGTAAAAAAAAGAACAATCGCCCAGTTTGTTGCTGCCTCAGCCACACCAACGGCCGTCCTTATCAGCAGACATTGTTGGCGCGTGATGCGTGCGGTGGTCGCCCTCGCCGTCGTCGCGACGGTGCTGTTTGCCGTCAGCGGCGTCGTCTCCGCAGAACCTGAGGTGACAGATAAGGTGTACTTCGACATCACCATCGGCGATGCTCCGGCGGGTCGTATTGTGATTGGCCTCTTCGGCAAAGATGTGCCCAAGACCGCTGAGAACTTCAAGCAGCTCTGCACGGGCGAAAACGGGTTTGGCTACAAGGACTCGATCTTCCACCGCGTGATTCAGAACTTCATGATTCAGGGCGGTGACTTCACAAACTTCGACGGCACCGGCGGCAAGTCCATCTACGGTGCGAAGTTTGCGGATGAGAACTTCAAGATCAAGCACTTTGTGGGTGCCCTTTCCATGGCGAATGCAGGTGCGAACACGAACGGCTCGCAGTTCTTCATCACGACTGCCGCCACGCCGTGGTTGGATGGGCGCCACGTCGTGTTTGGCAAGGTGCTCGACGGCATGGACATCGTTCGCCGCATCGAGCGTTCCAAGACGAACAACCGTGACCGTCCGCTGAAGCCCGTAAAGATCGCCGACAGCGGCGTGGTCGCGTGAAAGGTGGAGACGGTAGGGAGCAGCCGTGGGCTCTACTCTGCGTTCCCTCCCCCTTCACATTTGGTATTCATCTTTTTTTTCCTTCAACCCCCCCCAAAAAAAAAACGCGAGAGGCAGAAAAGGAGGGCAGCGACGACGCTGACACACACACACGCAAAAGCGAATGCCGAATACAGCAGCGTACACGGCGCACTGCCGCTGGCTGTCTCCAGCTAAAAAAGGTTGTTTCAATCGCAAGGAAAGGAAAGCAACATCAGCAATAGTAATAATGATAATATGATGGTGCACCCTTTTTCTGTGTGCTGTGCGCGCTGAGAAAAAACATGAATGAAACAAAGAAAAGCCGCTCCCCTCCCTCGCCCAAAAAGAATGCACACACACACACAGAAACACAAAGCGCTACTAGAGGTTAGTATGAGCGTGTCGAGATGCGAGTGTTTGACGAGGTGGATTTAAGGCTATAAGAAATCAACTAAAGTTCTCGGTTTCTTTTGGAAGACCCAGACGTGTAACCCCAGCGGACAGCATTGTAAGTACCCGCGACTTGGACCATGTCTTCTCCTTTTGGGTAGAAGATGCATCCTCCCTCGCTTTTCGCTCCCCTCCCCTATTTTCTGTCCTCTTTCGAACGTCTTACGACTGGCAGTGCACAGCGTTTGGTTGGGAAGACTGCCGTAGTTTTCCTTTGTTCTGTTTGTTTATCCATTCCTGCATCATCCGCACACTCCATCTTCCAAGGATGTCAAACCCATTCCCCGACGGCCTCCAGGAGGAGACCGAACAGCTCCGCTCCAAATACAACCCGGAAGGATAAGCCTTTCAGGAAGCCTGGGATCGGAACACCAGAACAGCTGATGCAGCAACAATTTTGGCTGCAAATGCCGACACAAAACAGTACCTGTGGAAGCAGGCTGTTAAAGATGCGGAGCTTTTTTGCGTAACGCGGCAGTGTGCACACCCGGTCCATACACCCTAGCTCAGCGGCTTCTCGCCGGCGCCCAGTGTTCAGACATGACGGGCTGCCATCCTGCGCTCCTCAGCTTCTTCTATGGGCCGGGGCCTACCTCTGCTCACCACACCCTCTCGGCGATGTAGAGCTCGTTTTGTCTTCGGCTCTCTTCGCCGCCGGGTGCCGACTTGGCGACGCCCGGACGTCGCGCGGTCGCAGTTGAAACGGCTGCAGAACTACCTTAAGCTGTCGGACGCCGCGAGAGCGACAGAGGTGTGTGTTGCGAGCGGATCCGTTCGCGACGTGAAAGAACACTACAACGTTCTTCGAGGCGCAGAGCCGGAAGCCGGGTCGTTCTGCGAGGGATCGGCCGCTGCAACTCGTCTAACCGCACCGCCTAGGGCGCCTTCTAGTACGCTTGTCGTCGTTGCTTTCCTGCATGAGGAGTGGGCCTAAACCGCCGGTCGCATTATAACGCTACGTGCGAATCTCTACTGGCGTAGGTCTGTTACGAGGTGTTAGCCACAAACCACTACTGACAGGGTCGGCGGTGCGAGGTTGCTCATGGGCACCCGTCCCAGCGAAGTCCGCCTGCCGATTGTGAGGCCACCTCAGACCTTCTGCTCGTAAACAATACACAGACGAAGCCCTTCGCCCTAGCGCACATCTTGCGGAGTTTCAGAATCAGATTTCGTCATGAAACGCGCGCCCGCTTTGGGACAACGGCGGAAGGGTTGAAAGGACCGCGAAGTCGCCCACCATTGAGAAGAAAGGAGTGGGGCTCGAAAGTTCACGATCGAGGACCTTAGTGGCAGAGGACGGCAGAGTAGAGACGCCTGTCAATTATTCTGCACTGTGACCTTGTGGACGCACATCACGCCCGGGCGAAGCAGTCCCTGGGCCCGTCGCACGTTCCGAAACGGGGTAGCGTTAGTGCCGCAACGAGCAGAAGGTACGAGTGGACAACAGCGCCCTAACGCGGCACTGCCATGCTCTTTGCAACTTCGCAATTCGGAGCGGCTGATTGCGCATCGTCGTAGTCTTGTCGAGCCCGCGCACCGACCGAAGTGGGCAAGTCAGCCGCATGCGCAGCGTCCGAGCTGCCGGTCCCACTGTCAACTCCACGCTCTCCGGATAGCAGCTTTGCCGCCCACCGCAGTGTTCGCCTCCTAGCGGCGACGCAGCGCACTGGCAGGAGCATGTCGCGTCCCCTAGCACCCAATGCCGAGCGGTGCGAAGCCACGCCTCCTCCCGGTACCCGCCGCAACAGGACCCGCGTCAATCGGCGGCGGCATTCCCTACCGCCGGTATTGGGTCTCATGAACGGCGCTCCCAACGCACAGAGCACACTGGACGAGTCGGCCGTAGTGGCGGAGCAGGCAGCGGCGCCACCAGACAGTCCGCTACCCAGCGCGGCAACGCGATGGCCTCCCCTCGACGGCAGGACCGTTCTGTCGGGTCGCTGCGGGCGTGGTACACGAGTCGCCTCGGAACTGCCGCCTCTTGTCCTTCGACGCGAAGCGGTGAGCGGAGGCGGCTGGTCGACGACGTCTAGACTGCGCGGAGACGGTGCCTCCTCCACCCTACGGTTGCACACGCCCCGGGGGCTTTTGCGCGGGGAAAGGGCGCTGCGTGACTACCTGAGTGGGCTTGACAGCCCACACCGACGCGGAGCAAGGAGCTCGCCAACTTTCCTCTGCAAGAGCCCGAAAGTCGAACGGGCTACAGCCGGGTGCAGTGCGGCCCGCTTCCGCGCTGTAGTGTGGGTCGCGTGTCTCTACGGCCTAGCCGCAAGACGCTCTCCACAACGAGCCGCTCCACGCATCCAGCGACGACAGCTACCCGCCGCCGGCCTACACGGCCGGCAGAGGAGAGCTTCGACACGGATTCAGCGCAAGTGACGCGGCAGGAAACGCCACTGAGGCAGTCAGCTGCGGCGACGAAGACTGTAAGCCTATCCTCCCCCGCACTGGCCCACCATGCCTCGGACGCACCTACACCTGTTCGGCGGACTACACGCAACTCGTGTAGGGGTGGCCCGCACAAGACGGGAACGTAGGGACAAACTGTCTCCCATGCCGCGGCGACGATCGATTCGGGTTCAGAATCGGACGCGGGTCCTGACCTCGTGTTCTAGCAGAAGTTCGAGTGCGCATCCTGCAGTGTCGGCTCACGACCGACGAATGGCGTTCAGGTACACTCGAAGGTGCCTGATAAAGAAAAACGCTACGACGACCTCCTGGAGACGCTCCAATGATTAGTGAAGGAGTCCCGTCTAGTGGCTGGAGCAGCGTTCAGGACGTTGTGATCGGTCGGAATTTTCTCCCCCGTTCAGATGGCAGGCTCGGACTAGGAGAGAGATTTAATAGGGGAGTGAGGTGGTCGCTGAGTAAGTCCAATTTGCACATCCCTTCGGAGTACCGAGATGAGATGACGCGCTGCGGTTATGTGAGACGAAGGACCTCTCGTAAGTGTCCTCGCTCGCACGGCGGGCTCCATGTACTGTGCACCGGAGACGGAAGGGCCGGTTCTCGCATTTGCGATTGATGGACGAAGAAAGTGTTAACGACTATGGTCGCCTCACGTGGCAACCGAACCCCCCGTGAGGTTACGTTTGTGGCAAGAGTAACGGCGGACCGGAAGGACGGGTGGATCGTATTTCTTATCCGGCGGTTGAACGGGGCCGTCATGACAAAATTGCGGCCACGCGCAGTTCTCCTCGTAGTGCGCTTTCTTGCCGCTGACGACGGCCTCGGAGCCAATCTGCAGCGTATTGGGGTCTCGATGCCTATTTTCGGGGCTAGGAAAGGCCTCGCCGTGCAGGCTTATCTATAGGTGGTCGCATTAGCGGGTGATAATTTTGGGGTTTTGTGTACGCGGGGCCCAACGTTCACGGGACTGTGACGATTTTTTCTCTAGTTTCTGGACGCCTCGGGATCGGTTGCGCTGGCCCTTCACGGCTGTGTGAGCCGCTGCGTTGTGATGGCAGTGTGACGCCGATCGATCGCGTCCGGCGCAGGCGCTCGGCAAACGCCGTTCAGCTTAGCCGTGAGGCGTTTCGTGAAAACAGCGCGAACCGATGCAGAGAGGTGGATGATCGTAGAGCCGTCGGTCGAGAACTGGTCACACCACGGGAAAAGTTCTAGAAAAAACTACAGAAGGTCTTTTGCGGGACACACGCCAACCGCTTCAGTATAAGTTGGTCCGGACAAACAGACTCTATGTACTCCGTCGGAACGCCCTCACTCCGACCCCACAGCACAAGGGAAGCGAGGGATTTTAACTCATGGGTCTAGTTCAAGCGCTAGTGTTCCTTCTGGTGGTTAGCCAGCGATTGCAGTTAAACAAGAACGCGTTTCGTGTGAGCACCGACGATTACCAAGTCGCGACCGTCTGGGAAGGAGACAGATTCCATAACAGAAAGTCTAAGGGACACGCACATGCGGACGAGACTGGCCAAAACCGTGTCCTAGCTGCCAACGGACTCGTTCGTCGTCCGGGGCGAACGACACAGAGGGAGGGCGTCGTGAGGACCGTTAAATTCACTAACGCTTACTCGTCTTCTCTTTTTCTCCTCGCAAAACAGAGGTAGAAGGCTCTCGGACGGCACACACAAAGA
This sequence comes from Crithidia bombi, assembly GCA_900240985.1. Classification (NCBI taxonomy): domain Eukaryota; phylum Euglenozoa; class Kinetoplastea; order Trypanosomatida; family Trypanosomatidae; genus Crithidia; species Crithidia bombi. Next base: position 44,658 of record OESO01000099.1, on the reverse strand, counting down.
AGAGGAAAAATAAAATAAATCGTGCACTGGCAGTCCACGCCCTCGCTAGCGGCGCGTTGTAAAACCAACAGACCCTCCTTCCCGCAGCCTCCTAGCAACAGCTGGAGCTGCCAAACCGAACAAAAACGGGTGTGTCGTTTTAACGGTGTGAAGGTCATGACGGGAAATAGGCAGACAAGTCCTGTCAAACTGCCTTACGTACGTCGCAACCGCACACAAACACACACACGACAACCACACGTCAGAACCGAGCGCCCGTCGAAAGTTGCGAAAAAGAGTTCTTCCTTTTGCCCGCAAACCTCGGCGTAGTGTGCGAAATCCTGCGGTGCCGGGACTCGGCGGTAGCCGGTAGCCGAAGCCATCCGACCTCATAGGGGCTGGCTGCGGGCGGCGGCGCAGGAGCCAGCCGAATTCGTGCACTCGTTGGGCTGAAGGCCCTCTGCGCCACTGCCTGGACTTGCGGAAAAACCTGACGTGGCACTTCGACCCGGCTTTCCGTTAAAGACGGGAGACACAGCATAGCTGAACCGTCGTTAAAACGGAAGAGAAACCCGGATAACAATGTCGGCCGAGGCGTATCCGGAGCCGGGAGGTAGTAACCGTTATTCCTAGGCGGCACGGCATCTCCGCCCGCTCCCAAATTATCTCACCTCTCTTGCGGTCGTCGTCGCTTCACGGTCGTGCTCTTACCTTAGTTTGAGTGTTCGCCTGCGCTTTCTCCAGACGCGAATCGGCGCGCCCGGACTTCATGAACAACCTACGTTGACGCAACGAGGCTCTCCGACTCACAGCTATATATGCGCCTTTAAACCACCGTGTTTCTCACAAAATAGGATGGGGCCATGCGAGGGTTTTAACCCCGCACTCCCTTAAAGGGAGGGCATGAGGAACAAAACCCGTGCATGGTCGTAACACGTGTGTCTTTTTCTCGGTGGTAACCGCTCTCAACAAGAGGGAGCGGGTAAGCAAGTATGAAGCGGAAACACAAAGACGTAGACCGTGGAACAGAAACCAGACGGG
>OESO01000099.1:16728-37675 GCA_900240985.1 Crithidia bombi | reverse complement strand
TGACTACTACGCCTTGTCCTTCTTGGTCTTAGCGGTCGCTCTAGGTGTAGGTGTGCAGGCAGCTGACGCCTAGCGGTAGTTCGGTTCGTCGGCGTCGTGCAGGCCGGCAAACGCGTGGAACCAACTACGTCATGCGTGAGTGGGAACAACATCACACGGTGCGTGCAGTACCTACACACATGTCGAGTAATGCGTCGTGGTCCTACATGGGTACCGCGTACTTCCTGCCGAAGAGGTCGTGGTATGTCATGCCGGCGCTGCGGCGCTAGCATGACCGCTTGTTAGAGTCGTACCGGTAGGCCGTGCGTCTAGTCGCCGCACTGCCTCCTGCGGACTACTCCTACCTCCCTTGCCCGACTTTAGCCGGTTGCGCCGGGCAGCGGTGGACGCTATGCTCCCTCTATGTGTGGCTTCATCATTTTCTTTCAAGGACCAACGGACCAGCCATCTCCGGGTGGGAGGTCATGTTCTACGGTCGTGAGCTACTGTACTACTGTGTTAGACGTTGCCTTGAGTCGGTGCGACGCTGGGTGTTTTTTTGTACCGCCTCGCTTATCCGTGGACGGACAAGTGCTCACATGTGCCGGTGCTTGCAACACCTTCGCAACTAGTACTACTTCCGCCTTGGTACCGCGCCAAGTAGTGGCAGTACTCTCGTAGGAAGCGCTAGGACTTACGGGAGATGCAACAGCGCGTACACTTCCTTTAGTCCCGGGTGGTGTTGTCGCTTCTGTCGCCGCACCTCGCACAACGTTTCTACATGTCCATCAGTGCCGCTTTAGAGTTGACACCACGCGACGTGGTCGAGCGCTTGACTTACTTGCCCTTCGGACGGTTGAAGATTACATCCGTAGTTCCATGCAGCGCCGTGAGCTGAGAGTGACGCCGAAGAGCGGTCTGCGTGACGTCGGCGACACACCCTCACGCGCCGCCGGGCAAGAAGTCCATGAACGCGGTGCGAATTCGTCCTAGCACGAGCAGGTGCAACAGGGACGTCGTAGTGGTACTTCATCAGGCAACCACACATGAAGCGCCCCGTCCCCTTGGCTACGAGCTCGATCGGGCCTCGTCGGTAGCACGGCACCATGCGTTGCGCTGGGACGCTAGTCGTTAGTGAGTAGCTTCATGCTGTCGTGGAGCGACAGCCGACTACCTACACATCTACTAGCACGCCGGGTACGCGCTGTCGACGGCGTCGTTCACACGTGCTAGAAGCGTCTGCAGTGCTCAGGCGGTTCCGGTCTCAGCAGAGGTGAGGTCGTCGTCCTTAGAAGCCCAGGTGCTAGTCAAGGCTCGGGCACAACTCGCGAATGCGGCGAGGTGGTGTCTGTCTGGTCGGAGGTCGGGTCTTACGGGTTGGGAAGCACAATGCCGTCAACGGAGGTTGAGCGCGTATAAGCGCGAAGGACGTGTGGAGAGAGCAAAGGCGCGCCAGGCATGGTGCCGCCCACGCGTCCTCCTCTTGGTGTCGCGTAGCATGCCACGCAGCGTCGCCTCTCTCTACATAGTAGGACCCCAGCAGTGCTTCGGTAGCGGAACACCATCACCGCGAGTTTGAGGCTGTAGTGGGTCGACGCTGCGGCCACGTGAGTCGAAGTCGACCGTGTGCAGCAGGTGGTCCGCCAGCGTCCCTACCGGCACTCCTTGCCAGCAGAACGTCGTGGTCTTCTTTGGTCTTATCGCTCGTCGCCGGCCCGTCACGTCACGGCGTCACGCGGTGCGTCTTCCGCGCGTCGAATGGTCGGCACCATCAAGTCGAACGCGTGCTGATGCCGAACCCCACGGGCTGTGACGAGGGCCTGAAGTGACACGGCCCGTTCAGTCGCTGGCCTCGGGACGTGCAACTTCGGTGCCGGTAACTCCCACGGCAGCCACTGACAACCGACACGTTGCAACCCGAGTGCCCTTAAAGCAACAAGTAGGGCTTCCCCAGCAACCCGGTCGACGAAGACGACACGACGACTGCGACTGCCACGACTACCAGCTAGCCAGTACAGACGCGACAACCACCACCACCTACTTTAGCTCTCTCCCTCATCCTTACCACCCACTTGCGACGAAGCTCCCTCAAGCCTCTTTCGGGACACCCACTCTCTTGGCCCGCCCTCGACGGGTTCGTCCCCGGCGTCATTCCGCTCTGACTTGTTAGTTACCTAATACTTCGGTTCTGTCCTTTCTCTGTTTTGGAGCGGCTTCGGCCACAATGCGCAGTCTACCACTCTTGCCTCTTTTGTCTTTTGTGCTAGGAGTCACCACGTGTGTTTGCTTTCGTGTCTTTTTTAGCTTATTATGTTATTTTTAATATATTTCGCCCAAATGACCTGCGTGACCGCCAGACGAGGAGGCAAACTGCCCAACTCCGTCCTTCCTCTCTTCTCCGGAGTTTTTCTTCTCCCATGCCTCCCTGTTCGACGGACGCTAGCACGCACACACCGCCTCCTTTCCGATCCACTCCCTCCTGCGAACCGGAGAGGCTCACACTTAGTTGGCGCCCTTGTGACGGCCCCTAACATACGACACTAACCAACACCTCACACACACACATAAAAGAGAAAAACCCCCCCTCTTCCTTTTTTCTTACCGGACGGGGGGCTGGGGGGGGTGGGATGGTCTACAATGAACCGGCCAGCAACCACAAACACGCTCCAAAAAAAAAATGGGGGGGGCCACCAACCACCACGTGGCAATCTAAACACACACACACACACACGTATTATTTCGTTGACGGTTGCAGGCCGTGCCAAGGCGTAAGGCTGTTGGTGAACGCTTTGAGTGCAGACGTGGAGTAGAGCAGACTTGTGGCACAAATCTAGGGGCGGCGCCCCATCGCTTCTTGCTTGTTCTTTTTTTTTAAAGTGGCTTTACAGCCCTCATTGAAGGGGGATGATGGATGGCGTTATACGTGTTTGTATGTGTATGTGTGGGTGGTTGTGGCCACGTGCGTGCGGTCGGCTAGACGGCGATACGCATCGAAGTTAATCAATAGAAGTAGTGAAGTAAAAAAATGTCTTTTTCCGCATCTCGCGAGGCTTGCTTCTTTACCGTAGATGGTTTAATGCTCTCTGTTTATCGCGGTGCAGCTGTCTTAGAGTGATGCTTGCTGTGACGGGGAAAGAGAGGGGACCACGGTAGGGGCAGGCTATAGCTCACTGATGACGACACAACACTGCAGCAAGCGTCCAAAAAGCCCTCTTCTTTTGCTTCCCTTTTTTTCCATATATATCGTGTCCCTCGGACCCTTTATTTATTACTTTTCGTTTCCCATGTGAGGGGGTGGAATGGGGGGATGTACCTGTTACCGCCTTCGAGGCGGCACCGGGTTTGTCGTGTTGAGCTCACTGGTGTCAAAAACATGTGGCGTGGCCTCTGTTGCCTTCGGTCTCTCTCTCTCTGTGCATGTGTGAAATAGCTGCCACGACTCTGTTTTTTTTTTTTTATGTGTGCGGCTACCCAAAACGAACGGTTGTTCACACTACAACGTGTGCCACATCCACCGTGCTATGAGGCGGCAGCTTCTCTTCCCATCTGTTTTTTTCGCCTGTCGGACGTTCCGCTGGTGGTTATGAAAGCCCAGGTCTTCCTCCCTTGCCCCACCTCCCCCTCCCCTTTTTTTTGTTGGTTCTCTTGTACCGTTATAACACGATTGTGCGGTGTTCTTCTGTTGGTTTTTTTTTTTGGTTTATTTGCATCTTCATTTTTTTTGGCGCTGGTTTTTTGCGTTGAGACAAAGGAGAAGGGATTATATGGCACGTCTCCCCTCCTGGTCACATCAGTAGTGACGCAGGAGTCAGTCACCGTAGCAGGGCGGACGGGCGACCTCGATAAAGTCATTGTATTTCCTTCTCTCCTGTCGTTTTGTGTTGTGTGGGAGGGTCAAACACGGTTGTTTCTCTCTTACGTGCTTACGTTCTCTCCTCTTTTTTGGATCCAAAGCATCTTCGACATCTCTCATTGAAAATAGGAAAAAAGAAAGGTCAACGTAGGGAGGCGGGCAAGCGGCAAGTACGTCATGCTATGCGTGTGCTGTGTTGGAGAGAAGTAGGCAGAGGTCGCAGTTGAGGAACTGCCACGCGCACCCGCATCTCAGACCCGTTCTTTTTTTGCTCATTTATCTATATATATATTTTAAGTATTATTATAGCTGCATCATTGATGGTTTTACGCTGCATTGCGCATCCTCCGCCGCCTCTTTTCAACCCGCGCAACATTAGTGAGGGTGCCAACATGCAGGTGGGTATCCTGTGCCTCCCCTCCTTTTTTGCTGGCGAAGTAGCCGTCGTGTTCTGCTGCGGCTGGACCGTTGCCATGTGCTGAAGTGCTGAGGTCGTGCTCCGTATTTTTCTGATCTTATCTTTCTTTATTGCCTTTCCTTTGTTTTGCTTTTTGGAGTAGGGGCTGTTGTAGAAGAGCAATGTGCTTGTGTATGTGGAGCGCGGGCATGCGTGTGTGTGTGTGGCCACTCCACAGGCTTCATTCCGCTAGTCATCTTTTCTTTTTTTTATATTATATTTTAGTGTCCTCTTGTTGTTGTTTCCTCTCTTTTTTCTCCCCGGCTGTGTCGTTGAGTCTGACGGTGCCGCTTCCGATAGTGTTTGCCTTCACTTCCCTCCACATACAAGGTCGACGCACACAGCCATCTTCAGTGCTGTTCTCTATAAGGAATCCGAAAACAAAACAAAAAGCGAGAAGTGGTCAACTCCACCTTCCCTGAAAGAGCAGGATCAAGCAGGGAAGGGTGTGTGGGCACCGGTTCGTTGACTCTGTAGAAGCAACGTAGTGAAACTCATGTTCCACGCAAGTTGCTCTGATTCCTCTTTGCCTTCCCCCGGCTTTCATTCCTCCGCCGCTGCCTTGATACAATGCTGGCTGACCAACATGCGTTTGACATCGCTGACAGGGAATTCCCCTGTGTCTTCTCTGGTGGTACCTCATGACAAGGGGGAGGCACCCCCCCCCCCCCACACACACACACACAGCGAAAAAAGCAGATGATAAGCGGAGAGGATGCGACCTCTACTACTCTCTTAGAAAAAAAAACCAGCAAACACACGTTTTTGTAGGAAAGCAATGGTATGTGCGTATTCTCACACAACAGTGATGGTGAGCCGCCATTTTTTCTAGAACTTCGATTTTCTACCCTCCGTCTTTTTTTTTTGGTTTATCATCCCTCTCTGCGTCTTTATTGATAATCATCTCCTAGACGTGGTTTCCCCACCCCCTTTCTCCCACACATGCCACAGTATCCTATCGCGGACAGGCTCGCTTGCCACGGTGACTGTGGCTCGCAGCTAACCCTAAACCTCACATTCACACCCACGTCTTCGTCTTTCTTTTTCAAAAAAAATGTAATCTTTGCTCTATAGTGCTGCCTTTCTTTCTGCGCATCCTCTCCCCGGTGATTTCTACGCGAGTTGATTGACAGCAGCTTTGTTTTTACCTTTTCTTTTAAAGCTTCTTCTCGTTAGTTTTCTCTCCCATTCCCAAACTCATCACGCAGCTGGTGCTGGTGCTGGTGGTGGTGGTGGTGCGCACAACTCTCCTCTTATTACGATGGTCCTTTTTTCTGGCGTTTATATTCAAATAAATCAGACAATACAGAACAATAAAGAGCAATCGCTGTGTCACACCAACCCCATCCTGCCCACCGTCGCATGAGCCCGCCTACTCTTCCCTCTGCCAATCATGGCGAATTTCACTAAGGAGGAGCTGAAGAAAAAGGTGGTGTCCAGTGACCCCTTCGAGGAGATGGCGAAGCATGCGCCACCGACAACCCCGGTGGGACACGGGTTTCGCGCGCAGGGGTCCGTCGCTGACTTTTGACCCCGCGACAGCGTGAAGAGTCCAGGGACGGAGCGTGTCGGGCAACCTTTGCACTGCGCGTCGCTGGCGCAAGCGTGGAACGAACTACACGGCTGGTAGCTGCGCATTCTGCGTGGCCTGACGGCACTGCACTGCCCGGCCGCTGCCTCGCTATTCTTGGTTCTTCTGGTGCCTGGCAGACGACGTTCCAACGCATCTGCGACCGGCTGGCGACGGGTGGCCAGCTGAAGCTGAGTGGCCGCCGTCAGCTGGGTGATGTGGAGTTTGAGCGCCACTACCCGCAAGGCGATGGGCTTCGTGACACAGGATGATATCATCTCCTCGCTGTCGACGCCGTACGATGCGCTGGGTTTCCCTGCGCACCCCGCCGTGGTACGGACCCGCGCGGACCGAGAGCGTGTGCTGCAGGAAGGCGCTGAATATGCTGCCGTTTGGAGCACTGCCGTGACACGAAGGTTGGCATTCCTGGTCTGGAGGCTGGTCTGTCTGGTGGGTGAGTGGTAAGCGCTGCCACATCGGCATCGAGCTGATCGTGGACCCGAAGATTCTGCTGCTGGATGAGCCGACCTTCTGGCCTGGACTCCGTGACGTCTGCGGAAGATCGTGCACCTGCTGCGGCAGCTGTCCCGCATGGGCCGCACGATATCTACACGATCCATCAGCGACAGCGGAGGTGCTGTCGTACTTCGATGACGTGATGCTGATGACGCAGGGTCGCGTTGCGTACCACGGCACGATGGCTGCCTCTCTGGTACTTCGAGTCTATCGGTTTCCCCTGCCCCGCGAGAAGTACACACCAAACGGACTATTCATGGTTGATGCTGCAGGACAACGTGACGAAGCACGATCCTGCTTAAGCGGTGGCGCAAGTACCTGAAGACGGGCCGCGCACTCCACACACGGCTTGCAGTGCGTCTGTCGAGAAGCCGCAGTGAGTCGAGTGCCGCGACGTACCTTGATGCCTACATTAAGAAGTTTGGCAGCTCCCCGTTCATTCAGTTCGTCGAGCTGGTGCAGCGCACCACAGTTGAGATTTCGCGTGACTACCTGTACATCTTTGCACACGCTTCCCAAGCGCTGTTCTTCGCTGTTGTGGTGGGCCTGATTTTCCTTCACATTGCGCGACAAACGTAGAGGGCATTCAGGATCGCGAAGGTATGCTCTTCATGACGGTGATGAACCGCGCATGGGTCCCCGCTTCATCATGACAACGCGGTTCCACAACGTCCGTGCCTGTACACTCGTGAGCAGCAGGCAGGGTGCTATTCGCCCCGCCATGTTTTTTGTGGGTCGCAGCGTGGCTGAGTTCCGTTTGCCAGATTGTGTTCATCATCATCGAGTGCTGCATCTTGTAACTGGATGGTGGGCCTCTACCGCAAAACCAGGAACTTTCTTTTACTTACTTTCGGTGTTATCTCCCTCGTATCGAGGTGGCGACGGGTCTCGGCTTGCGGATTTCAGCCTTCGTTCCCATCACTCATCATGGCGTCCTCCGTCACGCCGCTGATTCTGCTGCCGCTGGCCATTGGCTGGAGGATTGTTCGCCAGTAACGTCGCGTCTGCGCCGTACTGGTACTGGCTGGAGAAGCCGTCCTTCATGCGCCATGGGTACATCCTGGTGCTGCGTAATGAGCTGTACAACATCCACTGACGTGGCGTGCAACAACTACAACAAGGGTGATGCGTACTGATCAACACAGGTGCGCAACGGCCGGACGTGCTGCGGCTGCTTGGCTTTGATGGCCGATCCTCAGTCGACGACGTGGTGGATGTGGATCTCGCTGGCGATTCTGTTCTTCCTGTTCCGCATCATCAGTATTATTTCGTTGACGGCTGCGGCGCACGCAGGGACATAAACGCCACGCAGGTGTGTATTTTGCTTTGCGTTGTTTCTTCGTTTTTTTTTTGCTGTAACTGTACTGAACAAAAAATGTACAGGGTGGTGTTGGCTGATTAGTGGGGGCTGCCCATCGCTTTTTTGTTTTACTCGAGTTGGGTCTTGGGGCGGTTCTGACACACCGTACATGACTGCCCGGGGATGTTTCCGTTCTTTCCCCTCTTTCCCTCTCTCATCAACGCTGGTTGGAGTTTCTTTCCTTTTTTTTTTGTGCCCATTGCATGGTGCGGTAGTGGCAAGTGTTCTTAGTGCGTGCACGCCATATAGATGCTAGAAACGCTGATGTGGCTTTCCCGTTCTCTGCACATAGGCTTGTTTGAATAGTCTCGTGACGGTGTTGGATAACAGATGAGTATACGTCAAGGGACAGTACATTTTGCTGCTCTCGTTGTGGGGCTGACGGCTGCACTCAGTCTTTCTGCAGTCGTGGAAAAAAAAAAGAAGAGGGAAGCTTGCATGATGGCTTCGTGGTTGCTAAAGACGTGTGCTGATGTCACCAGCGTTGATGAGATAGTCAACAGCGACTTTGGCTTTTTCCTCTTCTTTTTCTCTCTTTATTTTGCGTAAGCGCGTGTAGGTTTTTTTTTGCGTGTCCACTTCTGCTTCGCTACTCTCTGGAAGGTAGTACAGGAGCAGTGTGGCGCGAGATCCTCTCCGCACCGTTCCAAGGTGGCTCTGGTGACGATCATCACGGACTGTGGACGGGAACGCTGGGATACGGTGGGCATGTGCACGTACGCGTACAGTGTGTCAACACCAACAACAAATCCACCAATGCGGAGAAGAGTGAGTGTATCCACCATTCTGTGCTTTTCTTGTTTTGCAGTCATAGCGCTTCTTTTGCTTGCTCTCTTTGCTGATCCATGCGAGTCATTCATCATATACACACAAAAGCACACCAAAAGCAACACAGTTGAAAGTGCTCATTGCTGATGCCGCTGGCGTTTTTTTTTTATTCTAAGAAGCTGCTTATTTTTGAATTTAGGTGTGCGTTTTTGCTCTTGTGTGTGTCTTCCTCTCTTTCTTTGCTTTCGCCCTGCTTTTTTTTGAGGGGGTCGCTTTGTGAGTGCACCGGACTGTCATCAGGGGGGACGGTGTGAGCCAGCTGAGAATCACTTGGGAGCCGTCTCCCCCCTTTTTGCTTTCCTTTCTTTATCAGAGTTCGTGAAGGTGCTGTGTTTTAATAATAGTGTGGTGTGCTTTCCTGCCCCTTGCAGTGATTTCTTGCTGGGTGTTGTGTTACTGTTTGCGTAGCTCTCTCTTTCCTTACTATTTCTTGATACATGCTTTTTAAAAGTCCCTCTGCAAGTCTGCAGCGACGCTGACACCTCCACAAAGTGGACACGCGTTTATTTGCTTCACCCTTCTTTTTTAGCTCTCATCTACCCGACTTCTTTGAGACTTCACTTGGCAGGTCTGCCGAACGCCGCTTCAGCGCTTTACGTCTTGTGTGTGTGTGTGTGCTTCTTTTCTCTGTACGAGTTTACCGGTTCAGAACAGAAATTAAAATAAGTGGGAGACAGAATGAAAATAGTCCACACCACGGGCTGCCTTTTGCTTCGTCTCGGGCGTTTTTCTCGCCTCTCCTCCCTTCATTTCTCCATCCCCCCCCCCTCCCAACGTAAGAAAATAAATGCAAGAGAGGGAGCAAGGCTCGCCTCCCTTCTTCACCCCTCGACACATATCACTACTACCACTACAACATCACTTTAAAATTCTATCAAACAAGTAAAACAAACAAGCAAAAACGCGTCGTGGCGGTGTTGTGTCACGCGTGGCCCTGCTGCCAAGTGTTTTTTACTTCTTTTTGTCTTCAAAGGTCCATTTGGCCCCATTTTGTTCCTATCACATGACTTCAACAACCAAAACACAAAACGAAAAATAAAACAGTAATATCAACGCGAACATGTCTCTTTCCCCGCTGCAGGACACACTGACATCGGTGTGCGCCTGTACCCCATGCAAGGTACTTGAAGGCATTCATCGATCATTTCTGCTTTTTTTTTAAATGTGTTCGGCTTCACTGAATCTTGCTATGGGGGGGGGCGAGAGTTTGCTCGGGTCGTCGCCGGTGCCGACCTGCCATAGCGAGTTACATGCGACGATGCAAAAACAAAAAAAAAGGTCGCAGACTCTTATATTTGGTAAACTACTAAGCAGGAAGGATACGACACCGGGAGGGGGGGGGGAACGGGTGAGTGCGGTAGACGTGTCTTTCCACCTCCCTCCTCACCCCACTCTGCCTCCTCTCTGCTCCCCGCTTTTTTCTTTTGCCAACTGATGCCCTCTCAACCTACGTTGCAGCTCACGCACACGTCTCATTCTCTTCCATTCTTATCTTCGCTCATCTCCCTATTTACGTGAATGTGTGTGCGTGTGTGCTGTGCGGGTGTGTAAGGGCGTTCCCACCACTACACAGTGCTAGCTTCGCAAGAGACGTGGCTCTTCGCAGGTGACGCTCTCTTCGCATTTCGCAGCAACTCGAACAACCAAAACATCAACAAGTAAAGAGAACAGAAACAGCACTGCACACTGCACAACGACGGCACCACACAAACAACAACAACACCGGAAGCGACAATAGCTTCTGTGCCCTGCTTAACAACTGACTTGAGAGGGATACTCGCTTGGTGAAGGAATCTGCGTGACGTGGCTAGACAGTAGTCATCGACGATTTGCTGCTTCTCCTGTGTCTCTTCCGTTCCCCTCTCTCCACAGCAAAGTAGCGGAAGAAAGGAGAACGTACGCTTGAGGTTGCCATGACCTTTGCGCAGGAGGGTGAGCTGTGCGTGCAGGGAACTCCTGTGTACCGCGTGACGTGGTTTCTCGTGCACACCCACACACTGCTGCTGGCCTCGCCCACTGCCGACGCGGCCCTTCGTCAGTGCGGGGGCGACGCCGCGTGGGGAAGCGGGGATGCAGATCTCGATTTTGTGCTCCACGACTTGAGCGGTGGCGCTGGCGGGGACAAGCGGGAGGTGGTGGATTACCGATTCCTCGCAGCATCGCCTCCGCCACCGCGCGCGGCTGGGCAGACCCCTGGCGAGCGTCAGGCTCAGCTGCAGGCGTGGATGGAGATGTGCTTTACGCAGTACAACAGAGAGCACTTCGCGGATCTGCTGCTGGAGGCCTCGCCGACGCTGCACTTCGAGTACGACTCGGTGCTGAAGAATATCGGTGCGGACGGCACCGGCGAAACCCGGCGCACCGTGCACGGACTCGTGCTGCCGGCGATGGATGGCAGTGGGGGTTTCATTGTTCATTTCACCATTCCTCTGCTGCTGAAGCATGCGAGGAAGCCCTACGAGGCGCTGAGCAACGTTGCGGTGCTCTACTGCAAGTTCGCCCACCACACGTGGCGCCCAGCCTACCAGGTAGTCGCCGTGGAGGCCGACCTGCACGTCGTGATTCGTGTGGCACCAAAGAAGGAGCGTCTCACGGTGGTGTCGGAGGAGGTGGTGATGCGCATCACCGACCGCGCTGCGGGTGGTGCGACGGACGACTCCCTCGTGCCCTTCTTGAAGAGCTGCCTCGACTTGCGTGGACTACCGAAGCTGTCGCTCAACCCACAGGGTGGCGGCTTCATTGATTTCCTTCCACAGCTGGACGACGCCCTGTACCGACGCATCCGCGAGCCGCTGCACTTCGTGAAGCTGGTGCTGGGTCTCACGGCAGACTTCGGCAACCCGGTCGAGCTGAGTGTGAGCTGCAAGCCGCTGGGTGCGGCGGATTACCCGCAGACCTCGCCGATGCGCAAGACGGCTGTCTTCTGTGTTGTGGATCGCGCCAGCTCCATCGCCTTCACCGTCGGGCTGCATTACCACAGTGGAAGCGAGTTGCCGTCCATCGAGACGACATGCACGCAATACCTCAACCTCCACCACGAGGCCCCGTTGTCGATGAAGGTGAAGTACCCCAAAAGTGGGGCGGCGATGGCGAAGGATGACGACGGCTTCGTGATGGTAGAGGACCTGCGCGTGGCGGTTGTGCACGGTGTGATGGAGTGCATGGCGACCTCGATGGCCGTGGCGTAGCCCCAATCCAAGGAAGGGGTGAGAGAAAGTTCTTTTGTTTTTATTTCTTCTTGTACTGTAGAGCGTGCGCTTCGGGTCGCTTCATCGTCGTGGTTTGTTTTGATTCTTGTTTATTCTTGTCATTTTCTAAACGCCATGTGTTTCTGTTTGGTTGGCTGGTTCCTTCTGCTATAGATGCTTTCCCCTCCATTGTGTGGTACGGCTTCGCCTGCCGTGGTGGTTGTAGCGCTGTTACCGTCAGGTGTGTCGGGGACGGAGAGTTTTCGTTGACTGTACATCGACAAGCCTTTCCCTCCCCGGCTTTTTTTCTTTTCTTTTTCTGGTCTGCTTGCTCATGTGACAGGAGGGGGGGGGGAAGGGGCTTATGAAACAAGCATTTTCAGCAGGAATCCTTCACACTTCTTCATGCATCCCTGCATTACATGTCAGTGACAGCAGCAACAACGAGAAGGACTTGTGCTGTGTTTTCTCATTGTGCGTGGCGAAGGTGCTACGATAATGGGGCACCGTTTTTCCCCTTCCACTTTGTTTCTTATTGTCCCACTGGTAGCTGTTTGCGCTGCTACTCCGCCGCACGTCCGCCAGAAAAAAAGGAAGAACAAGAAAAAAAGGGCGCGGTTACATCGTTTTTGCTTCTCTCTCGAAGATTCGTTTGCCTCTCGCTTACCTTGTGGGCTGCGTGTGCTTGGAATGCCATTGCTGCTTTAAAACGTCGTCAACGACACATTAGAATGGACGCCGCAACCAACCAGCGCAGAGGCACTTCCTCAACAGCGCTGCGCGCCATGAAAAAGCAGCAGCAAAAAAAACAAAAACAAAAGAAATCGTGCACTGCCGCACTCGTGGAAACCGCCATCATTTCTGTCGCATTGCTCGTCGCAACGTGGTGGTTGAACATCACACTCTCTTCACATTTGTTCTTTTCTATTTCGTCTGTCTTACCCTCTTTTCAACCGTTTTTTTTGTATTTATTCTCAACTCTACACTCCATGCTATCCACGGCTGCAGCTGGGAAAAAAAAAAAGAACAAAAGAACAGACCACCACTGCCGCAAAGACACGACAATAACGGCAACCAAGAGGAAGGAGCAAAAGGAACACACCGTATCCATATATATATATATTCAGCTCTCACATCACTGCTGAGGATCGGAGCCTCGACTATCCGGCTTTCTTCGAGTTGACGCATCTGCGGTGGTCTTCCCTTTTATGTGTTTTTTTTTTAGAGACATTTCTTTCTGTACGTGAACACTGCTGTCTCAGCTTCGCGCTCTCATTGCTGTTGTTTGACTCTGCGCTGCATCAAGGCGAACGAGGCTATCGCGAAGCTGATTTTTGCTCATATTTTCTCTGTTTTGTTTTCTCCTCTATGTAGTGGACAGCTGCTCCACCGCGTAGCATTGCTCTGCTAATCGAATCTTTTTTTTTATTACTATTTGTTTCTGCTGAGGTGTTAGGCGCTCGACCCCCACGTACCCACCTCCCTCCTGTTCATCCCGGAAGCCGCATGCATGCTGCTGAACCAGGCAGCGCTGCGGGTGCGGTGCACCACAGCGGCAGTGGCAGCAACTCCGCCTTCAGCGCACTCTCTCTGCAAACCATCCAGGACCAGCAGGACATCATCGAGCGGCAGCAGGAGCTGGTGACGGCATTGAAGCAGAGAATAGAGCAGCTGGAGGCACAAAGCCGGTCGACTTCCTGTGCCAAGACACAGCACAGTGGTGGTGCTGCCGCCGTCTACGCAGCGGAGGTGCAGCTGCAGCGACGTGTCGAGTCGGCAGAGGCGGAAAAGACGCAGCTGAAGGAGCAGGTGACAGAGCTGACGACTCAGCTTGCCCTCCTGGTTGACCAGCTGCGGGCGGAGCGCATTTGCTCAGAGAAGGAGACGGCCGCGTGGCGTGCGAAAGTGAGAGCGGCAGACGAGAAGGCAGCTGCGGTTGCGCAGCTCATCGACGTCATGGACCAGCGCACGGGCAGGCTGACGGGCCAGGTGGACCAGCTGCGGCGTGAGGTGGAGGTGCGCATGTATGAAGCGGCGCAGTGGCGCTCGCTTGCCACAATGGCGGTGCGGCACCTCGACGGAGCGCAGGGCCGCTACGCGCGAGATCAAATTGCATTGATCGAGGACAGCGTTCATCGCTTCTCTGCTCGCCAGGAGAGCCTGAGGGGATGTTGTGCTGCTCGTGGTGCAGCCACTTCGTCTTGTCGGTCACGGGAGGAAATGGAGGAGAAGGAGATGGAGGAGAACCGGCCCCTGTGGAGTCGCACCGCTCAACCACCAGAGAGCTATCTCTTTAACAGCGCATTGCGAGGCAAAGCCAACTCCACGGCGGCGGCACAAGCACGCTTTCTAACAAGCATGAATGCGAAGACGGGCAGCGACGCCTCGAAGCGTGCGTCCACCACCGCTGCGGCGACTACACAGGTGGAGAGAGGGGCCACACAGGAGCGGACGTGTGCGGCCTCCAGCCAGATGACGATGCCTCCCCGGCACCCGACAGTGGTGAGGGCGACCACCTCACCACACAGCCGGCGTGCCGAGGACCGTCCTGCCGCTGGTACCTCTTCCACGGACTACGGCCAACGCAATGACGCAGCAGCGCGGGCTGCCTCACCTCCACGGCCCAAGTCTTCCATCGTGCAGAGCAGCTGTGCGTTGTCGTCGCAGGTGCTGCCCGGCAGCAGAGCAGGGAGTGCCGCTGTTTGAATGGCACGCCATAGGGTTTCACCTCTCTCTCTTCCCTCCCTCAGAGCTTCTTCGATAGGAAAGGGTCCTGTGTTTTTTTCGCTGCCTGCACGGCAATGGTGGAAGGGGTAGGGCTGATGCTGCTCTGTTTCCCTCCTCCACCGCTGCTGCCAGCACCCTTCGCCGTTCTCTGTCCGATGGAGGCGGCGACCACGGTGGTGATGGGCACCAAGTAAGATGGGGGAAGGAGCCTTCGTCTTCATCGCCCTGGTGGTTCGGTGACCGGCGTTGTTTTCGTAGTGATGATGCTGCTGACAACACACAATCACACAGAACAGCAACAGTAAAGGCTAAAGAAACCCCTTACAGTCAACAGGAAGGACGTGGAGCTGCCGGGACAAACGTCGTCCAATTGCTCGGTTACTTACCACCGTGCATCCTCGCGCAGGACGCGTGCCGCGGCACCACCGCAGCGTCTTTTTTTTTTTTGCTGCTCCCTGCGGTGGCCGGCCACCTCTCTCCTCTCTTCTCCCTCTTGTCTGTGTTTATTGCTCTTTGATGGTCCTGTCCTTCACACACTCTCTTCCACTCACTCGACGCACCTCCACTACCGCCATCACCACCCAACATGGCACCTCCTTCTCTTACGTGTGCTTGTGACCTTCCCTCACTTCAGTGTGGGTCTCTCTCTCTGTCGCGTCTGCATTCCACCGCACTCTTGTAATTTTGTTTTTTCTGATCTGCTCTCTTACCTCACCCGCGTTGAGTGTGCCACCTCTCTCCCTCTCGCTTCTTTTTTTTTTGTTTGCCGTCATCGCCCTTTTTCGTCTTCTGAGAACTTCCCCCTTTGCTGAGTGTTGGCTGTCACTGCGTCAGCGATGTCTGCGCGCACATCAGAACGACAGCGAAAAAAAAAGAAAAGAAAAAAGCAAGCAGCAAGCAGCAGCGCCTTCAGACACCACAACAATACTCGTTTCGCTCCCTTCTTCCTCCTTTACTTTCTTACGTCAGGCTGTGCAGAGCAGGCGGCGTCGTGTTACAACAAAGACCATCTGTTGGTGTTACCCCCTTGCCCCCTACGCCTCCACTCGCCCTCCTGCTGCCGTCGCTTACTCATTGTCCTTTTCTTCCTCTTTTCTTAGTTTTCTCTTTCTTTTTTTTTGGTGCCGTGATCTCTCCGCTTTTTATTTATTTGTCGGGTGCTCTGCTCGCTGTCCGACAGAGCACGTAAACGTGTTCCGCGTCGCTTTGTCTGGTCGTCTGTACCCGTCCACAGAGCTCGGCGACGAAGGCGATTCCTCCACCCTCATCCCCTACCACCGCTCCTAATTCAAATAGAGTTGTTTCCCTACAGCTCCCCCCCCACTCCGCAAGCTCAGGTAACACACACACACACACACACAATTATATTCCCCCCCTCCACGTCTTTGTTTTCTTCCGTTCATATTCCTTCGTCTCGGCGACGTCATCCTCGCAAGTGCACTCTCTTTTTTTTTGCTTTCGTGACTTGGGCTCTTTCTCCCACCTGCCTGCCTACCCCCTTCTATATACTTCTCTTGACACAACTTTGGGTACCAGTCGTCGTGATTTGTGTATCAGCGCGCCTCCTCCCACCTTTCCTGTGAGTTACGAAGCGAAAGGAGTAGAGAACCCCTCATTAAATAGGTAGTTGCAAGTCGTCGGGGACCTCCCACCACCACCGCGGTAGTGCTCGCCCATCATGTCTGGCGCTCCCAAGGACTACTATACATCCCTGGTGTACAAGTCCAACTACCGGGACACACAGGCACCCTTCTCTGCCGGGGCGCCACCAAAGAAGAGTACGCAGCCGTACCGCACTCCCTACAGCAGCCACCCACAGGCGCCAGTGTCCAGCCTGACAGAGAGCAACGCCCCCATGATGGCTTCGACGGGCCCTGTTAGCAGCATCGCCGCCGGTGCTCCCACCCTCTCCCCACTCATGACACATCAAATGTCGTCGTTGCAGCCCAACGGAGTGTACATGGTGGGCCGACCAGTACACGGGTACGAGTGCTACGATGCCATGCGGCCTGCCGGGAAGCTGTACACGCACAACCCCTACGCCTCCACGTGCACCACGCCGCTGTCAGCGATATCGCAGACGGCAGGCGTAGATGGCTTTGTGAGTGCCTATCCGAGCCCCTACAGTCCCGTCACGACGCGGAGCGCAGCTTCGCTCGCCACCACACCGTACACCGCCACCACCACCACGACCAGCACTCCTGCCACCACGGCGGGTGCGTTGAACACCACACGGCCGGTGTACGCCGCCTCGGATGCCAGCGGTGGTGGTGAGACGACTGTGCTGGCGGCCACTCTGGAGGAGCAGTTCCTCGGGGTGGTGGGCAACATCCCTGCCACCGCCATGTCCTCGCGGGGGCGACACCTTTTGCTGAGTGTGCTGCGGCTGCAGCACATGGACAAGATTCAGATCATCTACGATGAGCTGGTACCGCAGTTCAATGTCGTCGCTGTCGATCAGCACGGCTGCCACGTGGTGCGCACGCTGATTGAGTACATCACCACAGCGCAGATGGCGGCACTCGTGCCATTCATCGACCCAGCCGTGGTGCTGCAGATGGCAACGGCCACCCAGCACACTCGGCGTGTTCTGCAGGCCATCTTCGAACACCACAAGACGGACGGTCTCATGCCACTTGTGGAGGTGATTAAGGGGGACTGCAAGCGCCTGTCTATGACACAGCAGGGCTGCATCGTCGTGATCCGCGTTGTGGAGTACGCGCAGCCGGCGCAGAAGAAGGCACTCATCAGCGCGCTGGTGCCCATCCTGCCACATCTTGCGACCGACCAGTTCGGCAACTACGTGGTGCAGTGCATTCTGAAGAACATGGAGGGCTACGTTTCGCTAGACGACCTTGTGGAGAGCTTTCAAGGACACTGGGTGGAGCTGTCGTGCGACAAGTACAGCTCGAACGTGATGGAACGTATTGTCGGCATGCTGCGTGGCGAGTCGCGCCAGCGCATCGTCCATGAACTCATCTTTGAAGTGGTGCATTTGCAGCGGCTAATGCAGAACAACTTTGGCAACTACGTCCTGCAGGCTGTCATTGGCAGTGCGGTGGACCAGTACGAGTTCAAGCTGATTTACGAGGCCGTCACGCCTTTTCTTCACACCAGCCCCTACGGCCACCGCATCGAGGCAAAGCTGAAAGGCCGCTACGAAGCCTTGTTCAAGAACGCACCGGCGAGCTGCTGTCTTGTAGACGCCCCCACGAAGTAACGTGCCAGCACATACACACACACACACACACACACACACACACGAAATTCTCCCTTCCTTTGTGCTGCTTTTTTCTTGCTCTTCACCCATGGTGGCAAATCCCTCGAGGAGGCACCATCACGAACAACAACACAAAAGTGCTTTTATCCACTTTTATGAGGACAGAAACACAAAGACCGAGAAAGGAATGTCTGCATCGTGGGCGTGAGCGAGTTTGTGTTTGTGTGTGTGTGTGTGTCGGTGTGCCCAAGCGTATATGTGGAGGAGTAGGAGGAGAAGAGGGTCGCTGCGTGGCGAACTCCTCGCACAACCGGCACTCGCTTCATCCTCGGTGTCCATTAGATGATCCCGCTGTTTTCCTCTCTCTTTTCGTTTGTTTCCCACACGTCACCGTTCGCTTTCCCTCTCATTTTTATAACACACTTTTTTCTCTGTTTTCTCTTTGTTTATTTTCGGTGTTTTTTTCTGTCTTTTTTTTTGTTTCACCCGCTTTCTTGTTTTGATCGCTTCCGTTTCCTCACCTCTTTTTCTTCTGTCTCCACCGCACGCGCGTGCACGGAAGTATTTTTTCCGAGGGCACCGAATTTCGGCCCCAACCCCAATAAACACCGTCACTAACAACAACAAAAACCAGATAAACAAGCAGCGAGGAAGGGTGTATATATGTGTCTACTTCCTCTCTGCGCGCTGATTGATCCGGCGCCTGACACAACATTGATAGAAGTACAACTGGACTGACCGCTCTGTGTTTCTTTTTTCTTTTTGTGTTCCTTCGCTCTCATATTTTTGTCGTTTTGCTCTTCTTCCCCCCTTGTCTGATTGTTTTATCACCTCTCCCCCTCCCCCAACAGCAAAAAAAAAAAAACAACAACAGTGGAGAAGGCGGAAGAGAAACCTGCTGCCGTGCCGCAATCTGCAAAAGACGCTTCTGCTTGCCATGCATCTCTCTCGCTCTGCTCGAGGGCCTTTCTCCCCTTCGTTTTCTTCCACCACCACCGTTACAAAACGCCAACAAGTGTTTCCGTCTCCGCCTCTCTTTTTCCGTTATTTCTCGTCCTGCTCCTTTTCAGTGTTTTCTTTTTTCTTTCCTTTGGATGGTTGTGGTGGTGTTTACGTGGCAGCGCCAAGGCGATCGCCCTCCCTCCCTTTTCCAGGTGTCTTTTTTTCACTTGGCTTTTTTTTTTGGCGCTCTCTGCTATCGACTCCCAGTGTGCTATTCACTGTGTTTGTAGGAGATGGTTTTCCCCGCTTCTCTTCCGTCGCTCAGCCTTTTGCTTTTGTTCCCGCTAATACGTTGTCGCTGTGCGCTTGCCGCCATATTGCTTTAGTTTTTAGTTGCTACCGGCCTCTTTTCGCGGGCCCCATGTGGGTGTGGCGCTGAGCGTTCTTTTGCATCGAATAGCTTTGTGGGCACTTTGATTTGACAGCACTGCCGGCATCAATGCACCTACACATGCGAATAACACAACTGCAAAAGGGAGTGTATAAAGAGCAGTCGTGAACGAATGAAAAAAAAAAGTGCTGTTGAGTGGCCGGACATGACACGTGCGTAATTCCACCATCGTGCGCAGCTTTGGGACGCATGTGAGATAAAAATGAAAGAAAAGAAGGAAAAGAGACGTTCACGAGCAGAGACGGATAGGGCGTCGAAGCCAGGCCGCACATCTCCGAGCATAAAAAAGGAAAGGAAAAGAAAGTGAGGATGCCGAGGAGAACAGCGGGAGATTGCGTTTATACACCGTCTCACGATAATTATTTGCGGTTATTTTGTGCTCATTCTTTTTTTTTTGTTTGCTGGTCTCTTCTGAATTTTTCCCTTTGGGGTGTGTGCGTTTTTGCGTTGAGATTCCCAATGGGTTTCTTTTCTCTCTCACATCACACCCCAGCGAAAAGACACGAAGAAACAAAAGAATGAAACAGAAACTAAAAAAAGAAATGAGCGAAACGCACACCGCACAGCGAAGACAAGAAAAAAGGCGGGTGTGGAAAACGCAGCGCTGTGTGCGTTATGTATGTATGTGTGTGTTTGTTTCTTTTTCTCTCCTAGACAGTCATACGGAGGAAAAGGAAAGAAATAATGGACGAGAAGTTGCCGTTGGGCCGTGTTGTTTTGAACTGTTTTTTGTCTTTGTTTTCCCTCGGTTGCCGCAACCGCGTCGTAGAGACTCCGTGAAGAAGAAAGAAAGCTCCAAGATGTGCTTTTGGGTTTTTGGTGTGTGTTTGTGTGCATGATGGAAGCAGCGGAGAGCCCCTTTATCCCCCCCCCCCCAAAGAGGCGAGGTGAAGTGAGCCTCGATGACAATGGTCACATCACCCCCGAGTTGCACAAAGAAGTTCTAGCAGAGCAAACTTTGAGTGATCTTCTTATACTCTTCTTCTCTTTCAAGTGTTTTTTGTGTGTTCAAGTTGCGCTTCTCTCCTGTGTGTGGGTATCAACATCCACGCAGGTGACCGCAGCTGCCACGTGGAGGCTCATCCTTCTTGTACTCCACCCCACGTGGGAATGAAAGCGAGAAAAAAAAAGAAGACTCTGCAGACAGCAGAAAAAGACAACAACAAAAGGGGGTGCAAGGTAGAGCTGAAATGGTCGTGCGTGAGCTTGTAATAAGTGTGGCGTGCTGAAGCGTCCCGCTTTCGTTCAATGAAGACGGAGAAGGCGAGGCGTGGATAAGGGAAAGAGCGTCCATCTCTGTCACCACCAAATGACACACAAAACACTCGACGTTTCCTGACCGTTACGTTCTCTGACGTCAATAACGTGTGCTGTCTTCCCTCCCCTCGTGCAGTATGATGTGGTAACGAAGTACAAGGAAAGGAGAAGAGAGGAAAACAACTGCCGTTCTAGACTTCAAATAATAATGAGCTTAGACGACGGATTCTCCTTATATCCTCTTTCACCTCACCCATGTCGGGCGGAAGCAAGGAGACCACAAGCCGTTGAGCTATGCCTCGACGTCGCGGCAACCGTACCGGAAGTTCTTTGTTTTCTCCCCAAGCTCGTAGACCCGGAAAAAACGTAGCCATCTGCACAAAACAGCACCGAGGAAAACGACTCAAGGCTACAAGTATTACTACGAAGGGAGGGAAAAGAAAAAATTCCGAAGACCTTCCATGCTGCAGGTACGCCCCCAAAGACTGAGTCCGTCCACCGTTTGTAATTTGTCACAACATTTTTTTTCCTATTTCCACTTCTTTTGCGGTTATTCGGTGCACACACACACACACACAACCCACACAACACACACACAC
>OESO01000099.1:0-16703 GCA_900240985.1 Crithidia bombi | reverse complement strand
ATCGAGAGCAAAGCCACCAGCATAGCGATACACACTCCTCACCGCTGTACGCACGAAACAGAGACCAGGTGCCCACAGTCACATATACCTTGCCCGAGAGAATCTGGAGCTAATTGTTGATTTGACGGTCATGCCGGCAGAGAGTGCTTATTTATGCCTCTCTCTCTTTCCTTGTTTAACGTCTCCGTTGCTTACAACGTCAGTATCTCGCCGAGTCTGGGGGCAAAATACAGTGCGTCCAAGCCTGCTGATGATCGCGTGGTCTGAGTTACAGATGCGGACATGAGACGACGTGGGAGCGGAAACCAACAACAAAGACCGGGACAGCGTACTCAGAGAAAAAAAAAGGAGGCGAAAGTAAGGGTGCACCCACCGTCATGTTCTTCTACTGAGGTGGCACCGTCGACGCCAGTGGACGCACCTACATAAAACTAAACGTATGGGTGTGTTCCACCTCTCTTCTGCGTTGAACTTGCTGTGTTTTATGTGAACTTTCTTTCTTCTACATTCTTCTAGTGAGTTTCAACGAGACGACTAAAGTAAACACGTTGAGACCCATACATCATCCATTTCTGTAGAGTCGTTTACCTCGTTCGCAGCACACTTCCGTAGGCATTCATCGCAAAAGTACACGAACCGTTCGCGCCAGCTTCTTACACTCTTGGTAAATCTTAGCGCCGAGTAGGGAAGGTTGGGATACTGCACACACTCCCCCGCACTCGTCCAGTGATTGTGCAGCAGGGAGAGAGAGGAAAAGGTAAGGAAGGTTGTACGTTTCTCCTGTGTGGTTTGAGCGCTTTTTGATGTTAGGATCGCTTCAGAGAAGAAGATGGCGCGAGTGAGTGCATCGCGTCCGTTCTTCCACGACCATACACGCATTTACATTAGCACCGCTCCCTCTTTGTTTCCTTGTTTTGTTGTCAAGTCTTGTCGCGCCGGGGTTGGCCGTTGAAGAGCCAGGTATTAAAGAACGGAAAAGGCACGACTTCTGACTGATCAGTTCTCTCGTTATTTTTTGTTATTGGTTGTACTTCGTTATTGTGATTCGCGTGGATGACGGCAGTCTGTTGACTACGGCATGAGTGCGGCGGAAGACGAACCGACTCCATATCATTTGCGGGAGAGAGTGTTTCCGTGTGTGTGTCGGAGGCTGTGTCGACGGCACACGACTAAACATTTTAAGGAAGCGAAAACAAAACACTGACCCAGACTAGAGTGAACGGCACTAGCTGACGCGACACACACACACACACACACACACACACACACACACACACACACACACACGTGCTTATTGGCGTTTTCTTCACTTTCCCTTTTTTTTTACAACACTGTTCTTATGTTTGCACCTGCCTGAGTCAGAACTCCCGCATGGACGTCGTACCTTCAGAAGCCTTAAAAAGAAAAGGGAGGGAAGCATCATTATGAACATCGGAACTCAGCAAAAGAGGAAGGCGACACGACAACAACGTCTACCGATGCAAAAAAGGCCCAGATGCTCGAACCCCTCTTTTTGTTTCTTGAGCGCCATGCAACGGCGCTGCAGCTCCGTATCGAGTTGCGAACACCAGAGGAACGAAGGCGTGCTGTACTCACTCCACTTTCTATATTTCCTCTAGGCACAGATCGAGTATAATAAACTTTCAGATCTGCCGTTCAACAAAAAGGAGAGAAGAGAAAGGAACATTGAAGCAAATGTGTAGTATGACGTGCTCCCTCCCGTTCTTGTCGTGTTGGCAATACTGCAGCCTCTTCACGCAGTCCTTTGCAGCCTCACAAATGAGTAAATTAGGCCCTATGTATATGTAAAGACACTCACAAATGAAAGCGTCGTGTGAAGGCATCCGTAAGTACTTTTCATGTGCTTGCAACGCTTCAAAGAATGAGAACTAAATCGCTACATCCTCAACACGACGTGAGGCTACAGTTCCGCTTCTCTCTTCCTTTCTCTCTTTCTTTCCTCAATGCAGGGTACTCAACTCGGATACATCAGCAGAAGTCTCTGCTACCCTCACACGTGGAGAAGAAGGTGCTTATGTATGTATGTGGGAGGGGGTGGGGGGTACAAGCAATAACATCATACAAAAGAAGAAGACAGCACTGCTCTCAACAACGAAGCGTTCTGCTTGGCTTGAGGTAGGTAAAGGCGCCCTCCTCACAAAGGCACACACACACACACACACACACATATACTGAAAAAGCACGCGATGATGCTGACTCCTGCCGTGCTCACCTGCAGCTGGTCTGCGGATGACCTCGGTGACCGCACCACGCACCTTTGCGTTGCCGAGGATGGGATGGAGCAGGCAGAGGCCCTCGTACAGGAGGCGCTGCACAAGCCGCCCTCCTCCTCTTTCATCACTCCCTTGACAAACACAACGGCAGCGCCATGGTTGCAGCTGGTGGTGGGGTCTTGCGGCATCGTTGCCCTCTGCGTCGTGGCAAACGCGAGAGTACTGGAAATCCACGAGATCAGCACAGAGGAAATCATCAATAAGGATGATGCAGAGTCAACACTCCTGCTGACGCAGGAGGCGCAGCTCGTTGACGCAGCTACAGGGCTCTACGCCCACTTCCTCTGCCACGGCAGCGGTGGCGCTCTCTTCCCCTCGCACCACTGCTATCGACTGAAGCTGTTCGCACGCAACCCGCGGCAGGAGGTGTGCGTAGCGACGGTATGTCTCGTGCGGTTGCAGACCAATGAGAGCACACCCTCTGCACCGCAGATCTCCCCGGAGGTGCCTTCCCCTGCTGCAGCGGCAACGGCTAATACAGCGATACTGGAAGTTGTTCTTGGGCTGCAGCGCCACCTTTTTGGGGTGGAACGACGCGTCCATGACGCCCTCGACGACGTCGTGCGACGTCTGAGTCGGCTGGAGTGCCGTGTGGATCGGCTAGAGACACCAGCGGCGGACACAGTCGCTTCCACCACCTCGGATGGGGTGACGACGTTGCTGATCGAGGCGAACTCAGGCGTCTGCGGAGATGGTGGAGACGACGTAAAGGAGGAGGCGAAGCACAGCGCGTGATGGGTGACGCCACTGCTGAGCGATGTGCTATTCTCCTTGCTTGTCTTTGACGGAGACTCCACTCCTGCTTTGCACTACCCTTCCCCCTGCTGTGGTTTGCTGCTGCCACCGCCCTCGAGTGCGTTTCTCTGAGGAGTGCCACGCGAAGGCATTGTCGCTGAGCGGCGCGGGCTTCATGATTTGCGAATAATAAAACAACAAAAGCGAAGCAGTTATGATGATAATAAACGTCGAGAGCAGTCGAGAAGCTCTTTGGATGTGTATCGAACACAACAGCTGAGTGATGCTCGTGTGACGCGGGGCGCCTTTTTGTGCAGTGCGTGAGACAACGGTGTTCCTCTAGAAAACAACAACAACGGGTGTACTTGCCGCCTGTTGGCTTGGAAGGTCGCACACTGCTGATATTCACCCTCCCTTGCGGACCGCTTGAGGGGCAGCCTTTGCGTTTTCTTGTGCTTACACTTCCTCACTCCCTCCTTCGATGTTCTCACGATTCTCTCATACATACATACATGCATACGTACACGTGTGCGTGCGTGTGTGTGTGTCGCTCTCACTGCTGCTCAAAATGCGTCCACAACACAAAGAAAAACGAGTCGGGGACGACGGCTACAGGAGGTTTCCTCCTCACTGAACTCTGCTTGTCGCTTACCAAAAGAAATAAAAAGGGGAACATGCAACTGTTGCATTCACGTCAGCTGGCCGCTGCGACCGCTGCAGCTGCCGCGACGCCGCACCGCTGCTTCCACTCACAGCACCGCACTCCAGTCCTTCCACAGGTGCATGTCGCAGATCAGCTGCCGCCACAGCGCGTTCATGTCGGCTACTGGATGCACCGTAACCAAATAGTGAAGCATACTCCGCACCCTCTCGAGATCGAGATGGGCTACCTGTTGGAGCGGGAGCTGCAGCGGTACAGCCGGCACGAGTCGACGGAGTCTGCCACCGCCTTCTTTGCCAGCCGAGGGCAGTCGTTGGATTTGCTGAACCGCACGGATGCTAATCAGATCAAGGGCAACTTCTTTGGATTGGAGCTGTACCAGGACGCGATGAAGGTCGTCCTACAGCGCTACACCCCGGAGCGACGGGTGACGGCGGCCGATGCGTGGGATCCTGCGACGCTGGGTGATCAGCCACCACCACGCCACACCCTGCATCGCAAGCTTGACGACTTCTTGTACCTCATCGTACAGGATAAGGAGACAGGTAAGTGGACGGTTCCGCACACCGCCCGCAAAGACAACGAGTCCCTGCGTATGACTGCGGACCGGGCCCTATCCTCCCACAACGCGGACGGGCTGGAAGCCTTCTTCTGGTCCAACGCACCGCAGGCCACGGTGCTGCTGCAGGAGGAGAACACGCGTCTCTTCATCTACGCTGCCACCTACCTCTCAGGGCGGCCGCAGTTCGAGCTCTTCGAGCCCACCCCCAAGGATCACGCCTGGGTAACGAGGCAGGAGTTGCAACAGTATAGCGACAGCTTCATAAGTAAGGAGCTGCTGAAGGCTCTGGTGGACATCAGCGCAGATAGCACCTTTGAATGCAACTAAGGTGGCAAAGCTGCATCGGGTAGGGGACGAAGCTCGCTGTTGGCGCACAAGTATATATTTGTGTATGTGTATGGCTGACCATGGGTATGAAGGGATTCGGGGTCGGTGGTCGAACACACAGGGACACCACTCCACACAACACAGGTGATGTTGCGTTCCTCCAGCTTCTCTGACTCATTTTTTGAACGCTATCTGTGTTTCTCCCCTCTTTTTGTATAGTTGTGTGGCGTTTCTGCTTCCGTGCTGTGTTGATACTGCGCAATGCGAACGATTTCGATGGTGGGCTGACGACGACTGCGTGATGAAAGTAGTTAGGGAAAGGGGAGAATCGGCTCACGTATATGTGTATGTGTGCATGTGTCGTGGCTTTCCCCCGCACCCCTACCCCTTTTTAAAAGCAGAACTCACTTTTTGTTTGTTTCTCTCCCTCTGTTCTTTTCTTCTGTCACAATAAACGAGAAGTCTTCAGCCCTCGACGGCTGAGCCCAACCAAAAAAGGGATTGGGAGACGCGCCGTCTCCACCATTCAGGAGGGGTGGGGAGGGGGAGATGCAGGTGGCGTTGCGGGGAAGTCGAGCGTCGACGCCTAGCGTTGTATTCTCCATTCTCGTGTGGTGATGGTGGACGTGTTCCTGGCTTGCGGCTTGGAAAGTGTCTGTTCCTGAATTCGGCGAACCACACCCCTCTTGCCGCACTCGGCATTTAGCACCAAAACTGTAATGAAAAAAAGACGGCAACGTTGTGCATCTCCTTATTCTCTTCCGCACTCAACGGTTCGTTCTTCTCTTCATATTCCATCTTCCCTCCTTCCTCCTCTATTCTATCCTTCATGTCCTGCTTTCCTTCCTTTTTTTCGTCGCAGCTCATCTCACATTTGTCACGCATCCGTCTTGTGCAGCATCTCCGCTGTTTTTTTTTTCCATTATTGTTTATTTTTTGCTCACTTCTATCTCTTTTTGATTGTTTTGAGTCCCTCTAATCTCTCTGTTCCTCTTTATCTTGTCAAACTGTACAAAACTGTCAAAGGAAACCGCAAAAGTACCGGTCTTGCTTTGTGCTCCGATATTTCTTCTTTCTTTTACCCCCGTGCGCTTTCTGGTTTTGATTTGTCTTCGGCTTTTTAACAAACAAACAAAACCCCTTAGAGAACTCCCCCTCTCCCCAACGTTGCTGCTTCTTTCTGAAGCAGCGTTCTATTGAACTCTCATTTTCTTTTTGCCGTTTGATTGGCGTCGTGTGCGTGTTTGCGTGTTTGTATCTTTGCGTGCTTCGTTCCTCCTTCACACTCTTTTTGCTTTCTTCATTGAAGCGAAGGTTTGTTTACCGTTCTCCTCTCTTTGTCTGTTTTTTTTTTTTTGCGCGTGTGTTTCGCCGTAATTAGGCCCCCTCTTCCCTCCTTTGGTTTCCCAGTGTGAGCCACGTGTACACCACAGCCCTCACTCGTCCCCCTCACTTCGTGCTCCAACCCCTCTTCTGTTTTTTTTTTTTCTGTCTCTCTCTTTCGACAGTTTCTTGTGAGTTAAAGTGTGAACCCCACCACTCCCCACCACCCACCGAGCTCTGCGCGTCAGCATTCACAGGCGTTACAGTCGCACTGCGTAGTCACCCCCACATACATTTTCTTTCGTTTCTCTCTTTTTTGGTGTTCTCGTCCACCCCCAGCCTTCTACCCCCGTCACCATGGCCAAGGAGAAGCTGAACTTCCGCATCACGGGGAAGAGCATCACGTACGAGGGCCACCCCGAGAAGCGGCCGAAGGACCTGATGGACATCCTTGCCAAGATGGGTGTGAGCGAGGACGTTGTGCTGCCGACCTTCCGCGAGAACATCGAGACGCAGGCGGACTACACGGATGAGCAGGTGATGGAGATGTTTGCAGAGGCGAAGGCGATCCGCGAGGAGAAGAAGCGCAGCAAGAACGGCGGCGCAGCTCCTGCTGCTGCTGCGACCCCCACGCAGCCCAGCGCCAGTGCCGAGGACCAGGAGCAGCCGCAGAAGATCACGCTGAGCTACGCGGGCAAGCAGTTCTCGTACCAGGGCCTGCCGAGCGGCAAGCGCAACGCGGTGCTGCAGCTGCTGTCGAAGCAGAAGGACGTGACGCCGGAGATGGCGGTGGAGACGTACCGCACGAACCTGCCGGGCGACTCTGCGACGGACGAGGAGATCTGGGAGATGGTGCAGGCGATGAAGAACAAGAAGAGCAAGCACCACAAGGACGCCAACAGCACGGAGAACGTCGCCTCGACGGCGTCGCCCAAGGCGCCGACCGCTGCCACTGCGTTTGCTGCGTCTGCCTCCTCGCCCGCTGGACACGAGAGCAACACGTCGTACGACGCCATCGACGAGCTGGCTGGCATGTCGTCGAAGCAGCGCGATGACCTGAACGACTTCATTCGGCAGGTGCTGGAGGGGCCGACGTCGGATGTCGCTGCGCTGCTGCGCGAGGAGCCGAAGCCGCGTGCGGAGGCGGAGGACCACAAGGCGGAGATGCTGACGGCGCGCATGTCCGGCAAGATCGCCGTGTACCTGCAGGAGGAGAACAACACAAGCGGGACGAAGCTGATCTACGCAACGGCGTCGATGACGTACGAGGAGTTCCTGGCTGTGGTGGAGAAGAAGTTCGGCCGCAAGATGGTGCTGTCCTTCTACGAGGGCGACGACGTGATCGAGCTGGATGATGATGACGTGCTGGCCATGTACCTGGAGATGGTTGTGAACGGCGATCCGAAGAAGCTGCGCCTGATCTGCTCGAAGCCGGAGTCGCGTCCGAAGGAGGTGGACGACCAGATCACGGAGATTCAGCAGCAGAGCACGACGGCTGCCAGCTCGCAGGTGATCACGACGAAGGCGAAGGCCTACTCGAACGGCGAGCTGACGGTGTCTGAGGACCGCACGTACTCGGGCCATTCCCTGGCGGTGTACTGCTGTGCGTTTGCGCCGAAGGGCGACCTGTTCGTGACAGCGAGCCGCGACCGCTCCGTCCGCGTGTGGAACGTGCGCACCGGCAGCTGCACGGTGATGAAGGGCGGCCACAACGGCTTCGTGCTGTCGTGCGACTTCTCGCCGAAGGGCAACCGCGTTGTGTCGTCGTCGGACGACCGCACCATCAAGCTGTGGAACACGTCGTCGTACAGCAAGGTGGCCACGCTGAAGGGTCACGAGGACAAGGTGTACTGCGTGAAGTACAACCCGAGCGGCGAGTTTGTCGCCAGCGCGTCGTGCGACCACACCGTGCGTGTGTGGAACGCGGACACGCAGGCGAAGCTTGCGACGCTGAAGGGCCATACGCTGGCTGTGTTCTCGTGCGCCTTCAGCAACAGCGATAATGGCAAGTACGTTGTGTCCGGTAGCGATGACCGCATCATCAAGATCTGGGACTGGGCGGCGAGCAAGGAGGTGAAGTCGCTGGTAGGCCACATCGGTACCGTGTGGACGGTCTGCTTCTCGCACAACGACAAGTTCATTGTGAGCGGCAGCATGGACTACGAGCTGATGCTATGGGACGTGGAGACTGGAACGCGGCTGCGCTCGATGGAGGGCCACAAGACCTCCGTGCACCACGCGATCTTTTCTGAAGACGACAAGTACATCTTCTCGTGCGCGCGCGACTGGAGCGTCATGGTGTGGCGCACCGAGAACGCGGAGCACGTAGAGACGATCACGGGCCACCTCAGCACTGTGTACCACATGGACATCAAGGGCGACAAGCTGCTGACGTCCTCGCTGGACGACAAGCTGAAGCTGTGGACTGTGAAGCGAAACTAAGCCGCTGTTTCTCGCTCCTCTCGCCACCCTGACACTCGTGGGGTCGTGCGAAGGTGTGTGACACATCTTCGTGCTCTTTACGTGCTAAGCGCCTTTAACGAGTAGGCGAACGTCGCCGAGAGGGGCAGAGGGTGACAATGGAGGCGAGGGGCGCTGGCGACGCTCTGCTGAAGGTCTCGTTTTTGAACACTAACGTCGCTTCTTTCCTTCATTTTATATCATTGTTCCTCTGTTCTCTGTCGGTTTATTTCTATTGTTTTTTTGTTTCTTTTGCTCGTTGTGCGGCGTTTCGCGTGAGGTGGTGCTCTCAGGTGTCTGTGCCTGGTAGACAACGCTAACTGTTTTTGTTCTTCGTTATCTATATGTCCGTTGCTTGGTCTGTGTGTGCTTGCATGCGCTTGTGTGTGTGTCATTTGGGAAGTCTGTTCCGAAGTTTGTAGTACTTTTTTTTTATATAGTTGCTTCATCCCCCTAACGATCACGGTGTTTTGCTTCTCCTGTACCTCCTCTGTCATGGCTGCAAGGTAATCGTGCGACGGCCCTCTTTCATTGATGCCCAGTCGTCGGGTGTGCACCTGCGCGCGTGCGTGCGTGTGTTGTGTTGTAGTGTGGTGTGGTGTGCTCCCTCTAGTAGTTAAAGCGTGTTTCTGTTTTTGTTTTTGTTGTCTTTTTGTTTCTCGGTTACGAAGGTCTTGCGACGCGTACTGCAGCGTTTCCCTCGGCGAAGTAAATGGCCTCTCTATCCCACTGTGTTGTGTGGCGTGCGGTGTGGTGCTATGCCGTGACCAGAGGTTTCCTTTGCTCGACGGTGTGAGAAAGCGGATGGGGAGAGGGAGGACATTGTTTCGTGCTTCCTGGTCTGTTGTCTCACGTGCGAGAGGAGGGGGGGGGGCGGGTAGCAGCACATGTGCGAGGGCTGCGCTACTCATCGTGCCTCTAGCAGAACTTCTCTGGATCGTAGATGCCAAAGAAGGAAGAGGAAACACACACAAACTCGCACGTTTAAGCAGCCGGGAAAAACGAAGCTGTGCGCTGGTTGGAAACTCAGGTGCGCGAGCACCTCGACAAAATCTACACGTAAAAGGGACAGCGACAACATGTGCACTTTTGCTTTTGTTTTCATTGTTTAGGGATCACTCGCTTTTTTTTCTGCAATGCCACTTTGCTCCCCACAGCGTTTTTCTCGTCTCGTAGACCTCAAAAGAGCGCCACAGACAATTTAAAAGAAAGAAAGAAAGAGTTGAACACGCCACAGAAAGCGAGAAGCCATATTCATTCGTTACTACTATTATTTGCATTTTTTCTCTCGATTGAATTGCTCCCTGCCTGCAGGGGCAACCCGACAGCATTTTACACACATTATTCTTCCATTTTAAAAAAAAAAACAAACAAATCCACTTGCGCGTTTCACAGTCTGAGCGGCAAATTAAGAAAAAAGGAATAAAAAACGGTGTGTCGCTTCCGCGAGTGAGCTGTTTGTTGTGTAAATGCAGGTGGGCATTCAAACAGTTATCGACGTAATCTCAGCTCGTAACAGTGTAACCAGAGAAAAAGAAAAAAAGGCTATCTGAAAAGCAACAGAAGAAGTCAGCGGGGAGAAATCCAGCGCACTTACCTAGCACTCGTAAATAAACTGTGCCCGCGGAAAGAAAACAGAGGTGACGACGTAAGACGCGGTCGAGCAATTCGCTGAACACATGCTCGTTTTTTTTTCATACCTTTTTTTTGAAGAGATTTGTTTTCTGCTGCTAGTTGTGGCTTTTCTTTTCAGCGTTTTTCTGCATCTATCAAACTTAATTAGCGTGGTCGCATGTGGACTGAGTCAACGAAACTTTCTTTGTTTTACTTTCATCTGTGTTCACACGGCTAGTGGGGTTGATTGTCTCTTAAATGATGGTTTTGTCTTTCTAAAGCTGGTACTCCTGTTTCACTGAAAACGGGTCAGGCGACGCTTTGACTGAATATCTTCATATATTTATCTGTATATGTAGTGGACTGCGTTCACCTCATCTCTCTATTTTTTAAATCTTTGCTGTTTATCTTTCTATAACGGCTTTCTTCCTCTCTCCCCCTTTTCGGCTGATGTGGAGTAGTGAGAAGTCCTTCACGATTTTTTTTTTTTTGATGACTTGGTGGGCCTGTGGTGCTCCACTCACTTCCACGTCAGCTCAGATACCGCGTCCACACACCCACACACTCACACCCATACGGCACGAGCAGCGTCGTTGTTTCTTTTGTTGTTGTTGCCCTTGTCTACTCGCTGTTTAGGCTCTGTGACTCCGTTGCGGAAGCACGTATACATGCAGAACCGCCGACTCTCGTCTTCCCCCATCTTAACGCAAACGTTCGTAGGGGGGAGCCCATGAAAGGAACTCACCACTCCTGCTGTGCTATCTTCCGGACTACTTATGCCTTTTGCGTAGCTTTTGTTCTTGATTTGCGGTTCAATGCCGCTCCCCAACCAACCCACTTAATCACCCATGACCGTTGGCGAGACACAGATGCATGTCGTGTGGGGGATGATGCTAGAAGGGGTGGCTGAGACGTCTTTTTATCGTTTGCAAAGAAACGAGCCAGCGTAAGTTCTTTTTCTGTTTGTTTCTCTGACGCGTTTGTCAGCGCTAGAGCAAGAGGGAGAGGGATTTCCTGTTTCTGCCAACGTCTTGCGTGGTGAGTAGCATGACGTGCACACACGCACACCTGCGAGAGGAGATGAACTTCCGTTTCTTTCCTCGCCCTCTGCCCTCCGCCCTCTCTCTTTTCCTTCATTTTTTTTTCTCTCTTCGTTGTGTTTGATCATTGTCTTTAGGTGCCGAAAATCATCCTCAGCTGTGCTGTCTGTTTTTCATTCTTTGTGCTTTTCTGTCTTCTCCTATTTGTAAGTCCTTTTTTCTAGCATCACGGCGATTTCCAAGCAAAACACAACCTCATCATGCTTGCTTGTCTATGCGCGTGCGCGTTTCTGTGTGGGCATGTGCGCATGCATGGGAAAGAGATGTCGGGATGGACAAAGGCGGCGGTGCACCACAATACCGTGTGTGCGTGTGTGCTGCACTCGCTCTCTCAGATTTTAGAGCAGCGACGTATTAGGGTGCCCTAGGTCGGATGAGAAAAGACGTGGTACGCTACAGGCAGTTCTGCAGCGACTTGATCATCACTATACGACACACCGCACTGCAGGCACCTACGGTGTGCGAGTCGTCATGCTCGCTCCCTTCGTCATCACCGCCTCGCTTACGTAAATGATGCCTACCTGTTTAATTCGCGGAAGGGACTCCGTGCGGTATGAACAGACGTAGCGCATCAACGCGTGGTATGAAGATGTAAAAGCCGCCCCTAAGGCCCTTTTGTGCACAGACGTTTCTTCTTCTTACTAGGTGCTTATCAATGCCTACACCTGTTTGTTGAATTTCCATCTCTTGTCACCATCGGCTGCTGTTGTTCTGCTTTTCGTTTCACATGTGCAAGACGTACCCCCACACAGCCTTCCTTTCCTACAATACACACACACACACACACACACACAGATTTTCATACTCGCACCGGCTTTAAAACTAATACGTACACGGTCAATACGGTCGTGTCTGCGAGCAACGCAACCAAGTTTTGACTCTTCAGAAGAGTCTTTGGCGTTTCCCCCTTTCCAGTGCAGGCATCAACGGACAGCAGCAGCAACCTCCCCCCTCCCAACCACCACCACCCGACACCGCCTCCTCCGTGCTCATCATGTTTTCCTCCTCGCCGAAGATTGATGCGCTTGGCGCCATCACCTCCTTCTTCGAACCCTCTCGTGTTCCACTGGCCCTCAGCAGTGCTGCCCCACACGCCCGCATAGCCAGCGAGCATGCCGTCTTTCCTGTGTTCATGCACCGAACGTCGGAGCTATTGCCGCGGCGGGGGCTGATGGGACTCGACTCGCACAACCACGAGCGCGTGGCTGCCATCGCTGACATGGCGCAGTTTGAGCACAGTGTGTGGTGGCTGACGCGCCACCGCAGCCGGCATGACCCGCGGCCTTTCCCCCTCCACAGCGTCCACTTCTGCTTGGAGAACTCTGTCGAGTCGTTAGTGGACGTTGTTGCGCGGGTGCCGTTGTGTGCCGCTACAGTGACGTGCTTGAATCTGAACACGCGGTGCGATACGTGCAACCAAATCAGCAGCCTGCGAGCCATCTCGCGACTGGTGGGGCTGCGGGAGCTGCTGATGAAATACACCACCGTGACGCCCTCGTCGCGGCCGCTGCCGGTGAACATGACGAACGACCTCCACGTCGTCTTTCGCAACCTGCGCAAGCTCGTGGTGGGAGACTACTACCTGGTGCAACAGCTACCGCTGTCGGATTTATATTTCCTAGAGGAGGTCGACCTTAGTGGAACCGGGGTGAACTCCGGTGTGGTGGCCTCCATTGCCGGCTGCAGCAATGTGCATTCTTTGAAGCTGCGCGGCTGCCTCAGCATCGACACCTTTGCTCCCCTCGGTGCCCTTACCCGGCTATCCAACCTGGATCTCTCCTACACTCGCATCCGAGACGGCGAGCTGCGGTACCTCTGCGCGTGCTGCCCACGCCTGACGTCGCTGCGCTTGTGCCGCTGCGACTCCATTCGCGACTTCGCACCGCTGGAGCAGCTAAAGGAGCTGAGCTGTTTGCATGTCGGCCGAACCGCCTTCCGCAATTCTGATCTAGAGCGCGTCTGCGCACTGTCAGAGGTGACGGAGCTGCACCTCGACTCCTGCCGCCACCTCGACATGTTTGCGCCGCTGGCCAACTTGGGTGAGCTGCGTGACTTCGATGCAAGTGGCACGTGGATGGACGACGCCGGCGTGGAGGCAATTGCGCAGTGCACGAAACTAACGAGGCTGAACCTCAGCAGCTGCACCTCCATCACACAGTTTTCTCCCTTATCCCACCTGACACACCTGGAGCATCTTTGCATCTCGAACTCTGCCGTGACGGATGCCTGCCTCGCCAGCTTGTGCGATGCGACACCGCCGCTGCACACGCTGCTGCTTAACGGCTGTCGTGTCCTGCGCGACTTTACGCCGCTGCGCCGTTTGTCGCTTCTAGCGGAGGTGGGCGTGTGCGACACCGCTTTTGACGACGCAGCACTCGAAGCGGTTGCGCACTGCGGCCAGCTGGTCACGC
Source organism: Crithidia bombi (assembly GCA_900240985.1). Taxonomy (NCBI): domain Eukaryota; phylum Euglenozoa; class Kinetoplastea; order Trypanosomatida; family Trypanosomatidae; genus Crithidia; species Crithidia bombi. The sequence continues at coordinate 3,216 of OESO01000099.1, read as the reverse complement.
TGCATCTTCACCTCTGCATTGCCGTCTCCTCACTCCACCCTCTCGCCTCGTGCACGCATCTGCGCTCCCTTGGCATCGGTGGAACACGGTTCTCCAGCCGCTGCTGCGAGACAGAGTGTGCCACGTTGCACGAGCGTGGCGTTCAGCTCAATCACCAGCTACTTTTAGTTTCTGGATTTTAGCTTTGATGCTGCGGCGACTCCCCTACATTTTTTTTTTCTAGCATCAGCCGCTTCACGACGTCGCCGGCTCCCACTGCTGTTTTACCTATCTCTCTGCTCCATGTTTTTATTTTAGTGATTCCAACAAAAAAGAAAGGAAAGATTGCTTTTTTTTTTATAAACTGCTCTGCAGCGCTATCATCCGCCCTGTTGTACATCAACCTTGAATTCGCTAAACAAAACAGTGACGTGAGAGAGTCTCTCGTCGCTTTCTCTGTGTTTCCTTCACTTCCGGTCGGAATTGAAAACACCCACAACCAACTAAAAACATACTCAAAACTGTAGGTGGTTGTTCTTCAAAAAAAGGAGCTGTTGTCTTCATTTTTACCTGTGCATTTACTGTTACCCCAACGATGCCGCATTGCGCACGTTCCTGTATGTGCATAATGCACGACGGACACTCGAGTATGTACGCTCGCACACAACTACACCAGCCAACAACAACAAGGAAAGAAGGTAAAAGCGACACATCTTGTACAAACAAACAGAAAAATACTCATGTCCATAAAAGAAAGAAAAACAGCATCCTTTCCCCTTGGGCCATACTTTCCGTGTATTTTATGCTTTATCGTGCTTCTCCGATATGGTGACGGCTTCATCATCACTGCTTCCAATATACTCATTTTGAAGTACCTCGTGCCGTTGTATTTCTCTTTGCTTCAATTTGTTGCGTACTTTTACCTTGAGGCGATTTTGTGTGGCGCTTGCTCCTCTTTTGTCGTTATCGATTTCGATACGTAACAGCGAGCGCACGTGACGTCTCGGACGTGAAGCTGCCGCCGCCGGCTGCCAGCGACAAGCGACGGGAAAGACGAAAAGACCTGCCAGGTGGGGAGGGTGGTCGTTGGTGGCTCTGTCTTTCAAAGGTTCTCTGCGTTATGGAGAACTCATAAAAACTGTGACTGCATCATATCATCATCAACAACATACGTTTTCCCTTGTTGCTAATGAAGGACATAGCGTCCCACAATGTTAACCCTTTTCTCCTTTATTTCTCGCTGTTCTTCACGCATCTTTCCACCACCTCCTCCCTTCTCTACTTCTTCTCGTCTCCACTGCGTGCACTGTTGCGCCGCTCTCCACATTTGCCTTACTGGTTTCTGCTGTGGCAAAGATCGCTCTCATTTGCGCTTCTCCAACTTTTCTGTTTTAACAAGAGAAAACTCACCCACCACTTCCACTAACTAAGACAATGGCCAAGGGAAAGCGTTCCGCTGATGCCAAGGGCAGCCAGAAGCGCCAGAAGAAGGTGCTGCGCGACAACATCCGCGGCATCACCCGCGGCTCCATCCGCCGCATGGCCCGCCGTGGTGGTGTGAAGCGCATCTCGAGCGAGATCTACGAGGAGGTGCGCCGCGTGCTGAAGGCCTACGTCGAGGACGTTGTGCGCTCCAGCACCGCGTACACCGAGTACGCGCGCAAGAAGACGGTGACGGCGTCTGACGTCGTGAACGCGCTGCGCAAGCGCGGCCACATCCTGTACGGCTACGCATAAAGCCCTGCATTTTTCTGTGTGTCTGCCGTACGCGCTGCTTGCTGCGTCGTTGCTGAAGCCCTCCGTAGGCGATGACAAGACGTGGCGGCAGTGCAGCATAGAGCTCCTTTTATTTCTATTCATGTGGTTTCTCTTTCTTTTTTGTTACGATGGACTTTTTTTTACCTACCCTACCTGACCTCTACCCAGAGGAGAGAGAATAGAAAACGAGAGAAAGTGAAACCAGCAATGTCATATAAAATAGTGGCGAGTTCGAACTGCAGCGACGCCTGGTTCAATGAGGTGAAGCGCGTGTCGCTATGACGGTTACACGTACCCTGCGAAGAATGCAAAAACAAGAGAGAATGATCGCCCCTCTTTCCTCGTCGAGACAGGTCGCCGCGAGAAACGGCGGACACTCGTCGTAGATCCTCCGTGCCTTTTCCTGCTTCCTCAGAAACCCATTCTCCGACCAGCGCTGCTCCCGTGCTCCTTGTGCAGTCGTGTGCGGATCTGTGTTTCTGTATGTATGTTGATGTGTTTGTGTGTGTGTGTGTGTGCACTCGTGTCGTACCAACACTCGGCTCTCCCCTCTCCACCTTGCTTCCTTCCTTTTCCACCTCAAACTTCACCCTCTGCCTACGCATTCTCCGCAACTCACGCATCTGCATCCGCACCCATCACACACACCTACACACTCGCAGGCACAGGCAGGTGCTCATACATTATAGGTGACGAGAGAGGGATGTTACTGAAATCTTCATCTGGGTCAATGGAGCCACGTGGCGTTGTTTCTCTTCTTCTCTCCGCGTCCCCGTTCCTCGGCGTACCGCGTTTTCGTTCCTCATCACCCATGAGGGTCTTGGCCAAGCCGCCTCTATCCGGTGTGGATCGCGAGGCTGATTTTGCTAGACCTTGAGCGTGGCGCGCGACATCAGCCGGCCTAATCCCGGCGGCGGCAGCTGCACGAGGCCGTCGAGACCAAGGAGGCAGATGCGGAGAGCCTGCGTGGGCCACAGGCGCCGCGTGCAGAGCACGCAGCCACGGACGCAGTTACGGCGGTGCCGATGGTAGGTATCCAGCGCAGCAAGGTGAAGCTGAGGCGGCGTGCCGACGGGGGTCGCGACGCGCACCGCAGTGCCGCGGATGAGAATGAAGACTGGATAGTGCACCGTCACCACACCCTGCCAGCATGCCGTAAAATAATCAGAAGAGGTCGCGACCCAAAGAGTGGAATGCTGTGACGACAATTACAAAACAACGTGCGCAAAAAGCGTGGTAACCTGATTATGGAGTTCTGACTGGTTGTCCACTCAAAACAACGTTCAAACGATACCTCACACGGAAAGGGAGGCAAATGTGCATGGCCAGCGCGTCATCAGGTTGAAATCACAACGCTGAGGTGTGCGCTTTTGTGGAGGGTTAGGGTTAGGGTTAGGGTTAGGGTTAGGGTTAGGGTTAGGGTTAGGGTTAGGGTTAGGGTTAGGGTTAGGGTTAGGGTTAGGGTTAGGGTTAGGGTTA
>OESO01000097.1:814058-867446 GCA_900240985.1 Crithidia bombi | reverse complement strand
CCTCTTTAAACACAACAGTCGCACTCAAGTGTGCGCCACGAGACGCAATTCTCTTGTGGATACGCTGATGACGGTGTTCACCCTCCTGTTACGTTGCTGATGCCGACATTGGCGACGGAAGGTGGCGTTGTGCAAGCGAAATGTCGCGTAGTGGGCCTTTTGTGTAAGAATAGTACAATTATGAATAGCTTTGTGTCGAACGCAACGGAAGGTGTCACACTGTCCTTTTTTGCCTCAAGACAGCTCTTTTTTTTTTTTCTGAGTGAACTAGTCGAATTCTGCGACTGCTTTCTTCGTTGATTTCTAGCGTTTCAAGTATATACGCTGAAGCTCTTTTTTTGTTGTGTATTTGATTAAAGCCAGAGCGAGGAATGATTGGATGACGAATGGTCGAGTGGGGGGGGGCCACTGAAGTGCTTCTTCCTATTTTCCCTTTTTCCTCCTTCTCTCTCGACAGTCTGCGACCCTAGGGCCTCTTTTATTTCTTGTCCCGCCCACCCGATCCCCGACCGCCCCAATTTGGAGGCGGAGGTGTAAAGAAAAAGCTGCCATTTCATGAGTCTCTCGCTTTATAAAAAGAAAAAACAAGAATAGCAGAAATAAAGTTCTTTAGACTATCTTACTCCCGTTCAAACTCACCAGTGTTTAAGCGTTTGATCATCACTGCACCCCAGATGAGACGTTTGATCGCAGAGTGCTGTCTCCTCCATCGTCTCTCCTCTTTCGACTTTTTCCTCTTCTTCTTCTTACCTTGAAGTCATCGACAAGTATTCATGCAGACGCACACGACAGCCTCACATTCTCCAGCATACCGAAACCACTGCGATGGCTGTTCAACTCAGCGTGGTGAAGAAAGGTGGGGCTGGCGATGGCGATGCGTTTCTACCGTTGCAGCACTCTCAGTAGCCTGTCCATAACTGTTAAGCATCGACGTCACTGCAGTGCCTCTTCTATTCTGCGCTAACGCCACTACCGCTTCAGTACAACAAGGTCAGCTTCCGCCGCCATTTTATGCGCAGCAAGGAGCCTTATGTCGAGATATCTGTTGCGACACGTTTTGTTACTGGGATAACAGGTGTGACTACAGTCACTAGGACTTCGCACGCCTCCCGCGGAAAATCCTCGATAAGTTTGACTACGTTTCCGGGATTTGCATTTTTACCCGCAGGATCGACGCCGTCAACGTAGAGGTGGAGGCCGACGCGGCACAACGGGGTAGCGCAGTTTACAAGCAGTGCAAGAGGTTCCTGCTCACACTGCAGCTTCACTAACATGATGGGCCGCTACGTCTCACCCATCTGCTCGAAGCGTTCACGAAAGACACGCACATCGTCATCAACACCCTTCTACCGAGCTAGCAGTAGTACCATTTTTCGCTCGTTTCACCAAGGCTCAGATCAAAGCAGGTACGGCAAAAAGCAGCAGTGTCACGTGCTCATCCGTATCATAATCGACTTCAGCCTTTTCGCGCCCGCGTCTCCACGTCACACGAAAAGACCTCCTCGTATGAGATTCTAGAATATACACGGCAGCGAGTGCATAGCACCACAAGCAGCCCGCTGGTTGGAACCCGCGTGGCGTGAAAGAGAAATACGCGGGGGGTTCTGAAAAAAGAGGCACTACGTGCACGGGGGGCGGTGATTAAGGAGTGAGGAGAGGAAGGATAAAACGAAGGTCACACCAGCCTTTGTTCGCATTCCAGCTTCAAAAAAGGAGCGACACCACCACAGGCCCATCATACATCCCCTCGACGGAACGTTACGCTGCGCATTGTGGGCCCTTTACGACGCACTGAAATGCACATGAGCTCGCGCGTGCGTCGTAGCTCGCTTTCCCGTTTTCTTTTCTTTCCTTTATTTTTGTCTTGACTACGGTGTGTGACAGACTGCGTGATGTACAGACGGTGGATTATCCAACCTTGCCGCTCCCAACGTTGACTCAGAGAGCACAAACAAGAACAACCGCTACACTCGACAGTGAGGATCCAGCATTGGGCAATTCACACCGCTCTCTCCTTTGCTTTAGCATGTTCTTCTTCATAGGTAGAGCTGAAGCACCTTGCGTCCCTTTTCGACTTGCTCATCTGTTGGGCCCAATGCTTCGAAAAGCAGGCGGATGACTTGACGGGCAGGTGTGACGGCGGTGGGCCCGAGGTGGAGGTCCTTCGGCACCACATTGCCTTCCTTCAACGCTGGCAGCAGCTTTGGCTCTGCACGGATAAGGCGAATGCACTCCTCAATCGCCTGCCCGGCGAGGTTCTCCACGTACAAGCCGACGGCCTTCTTGAGGTGCTGTTGATAGAATTGCACGGGGTCGCTGATGAGCTCGTCGTACTTGAGAAGGCTCATGTAGTTGTCCTTTTCCACCTCGAAGCCTACGAGATCCATCAGCTCAATGCGCACCACCGCCTCGGCAACGCCGCGCATGTCCTTAACGGCGTACGGGAACTCGTTGCGAACGCGCTTTACTAATTGAAGCGACTCCTCCGAATTCTTCGAAGCCATCGCGCACATTGCAAGCCCGCAGAGAGCCTCTGGTGCTGTGTTGTAGCACGGCTCACGCTTCAGTGTTGCCCACAACTCAGGTGTCATTTTTTTATTTGCCACGTTGTGGCGCTTGTTGACCACCTCGATGTCCTCAGTGGACAGCCGCAGTGCCTTCGCGTAAAGCTCCTTGGCTTTGCTTACATCGTTTGACTGCATCTTTGTATGCGCAGAAGCGATGAGCGTCATGGCGTTTTCGTCGTCGTTGTCCTGGCGCTTCACCTTCTGGTACAACGTGTTACCCTCCGCCTCGCTTTTTGACTGTATCTTGCCGTAGTCAATGAAGGCCTCCACCGCCTCTTTCACCTGCGACTCTGCAACGATGCCAACCAGCTTGTCGCAAAACGCTTTGTGGCGAATAAAGTAGATGATGGGAAACATATGTGGGTCGACCTGGAACTTGGCCACGAGGCCAGGCTCCTGCAAACAGTCCACCATGCCAAGTTTAATGGCAAGCCCCGCATCCTTACCGAACTCCTGATACAGGTTGCCAAAGTTCTCATGCTTTAGGCGACGATTTGCCTGATCCACTTGATGCGTGAGGAGCTCCGTGTACTGCCGCACCTCAGGGTGGTTTGTCACCATGAAGTAAAGGAAGAGCGGCACCTTGGTCTCCATTTCGGTGTTGATGTTCTTCGACGTCACCTGCACCACACCCACAAGCGGCCCGCGACGCTGGGATGGCGTCTGCGGAGCGGCGGTGTCAGTGCAGGGTTCATGTGGTGGCTTGCGTGAATCAGCGATGTGGCGCCGCTGAACACCCCACACCACCGCCATCGTTGGCACCGCGTCGTCGGAAGAAAAGCGGGAACGACACTTACAGCTGCTAGTGGAAATGCCCAGCATGCAACAAGGTGCGCACACACGGAGTGCAGCGCCTCTCCATCCGACGCCAGAGAAGCGCTTCATGAAAGCTAAAAAAGTGGGATGCTTTTTCAAAGAAAACGACGCAGAGACAGGATCAGTTGGTGTTAGGAGGGGAGAGAGGAGGGAAGGGCAGAAAGTGACACTACCGATTAAGATAAGAAAGAGCAGCCAGAAATGACCACAGCTGCTCGTCGATGACGACATCCGCCAGCACCTTGTCCAGAAGATGCACTCAACGAGGAAGTCGAAAGGGGCTCGCCTTTTCCTTCGTGCCCTCGGTACAAACTTATTTTTGGGTTCTTGCTTGTTTTCCCTTTTTTTTTAGTGCTGTATGTGAGTTGTACCCATACGCGACAGTTTGCAGCATATTGCAGTCGAAAAAAAAAAGCTGAAGAGGTCTAAGGAAAACACAAAGCTAAATACCCACGCACTGCTAAATGAAAAAGCGGTCGTCAATCATCGTCTTGCGGCTGAGGTTGATGAGGCCCTCGCGAACGCGATAAAAATGCAGCACCACCTCCACCGCAAAGGTCAGCACCATGGCGGCATACGGATTTTTCAGCGACGCATCTATCGCAGCAAATAAAGCTGCATAGAGGACAAACAGATCGAAGTCCAGCCCGCACAGGAGCGCCCGCCCGTACGATTCGGGGCTGTCAATAAAGAACAAATCCTTCCCGCCGCGATCGCCTCGCTGGGGACCGTTCATGTACATCACATTGGGCGGAAAGTCGAGCCACTTCTGCAACACAAACTTTACAAGCAGGGAGCTCTCGGCGCGGCGCACGCTCTGCTGAAAAGCGTTGTTGGTACGATCCTTGATGGCGAGCTCCTCCTGAGAATACACCCGAGGCTTGCGCGAAAAGCCGAAGAGGAAACTGAAGTAGTGCCATTGTGCGGGGTTGACTAGCTTCTCGCGCTTCCCAAGAGAGCGGAGATGCTCCAGTTGCATTTCCATGTAGCACATGTAAAGGTACTGACGAGTGTAGGGACCGAGGTACACCTCGAACGCCTGGGACTTGCTCAGCCCCCCTAAGCCTCGAACCGGCAGGTTACCCTGCGCCTCGAGAAAGAGATTGTGCTGGAACTCCTGCATGCTGACATCTGCGTGTGCGTGGATAGATTCGCCGTGGATGTAGAATCCCCATTGCTGCTCCAGCAGAATCATGATAGAGACATTCGACACAGAGCAGAGGTCAATGAAGGCCTGCAGAGGGTGTACCACCACAAAGCGGTAGAAGACTTGAAACTCCAGCAGATACATCACCAGCGCCACCGCAATCCAAAAGAAGGTATCAATGGCGATGCGAAGCGTTTCGAATGTCTCCGTCATGCCGCCCACGTGGCGCGAGCCCTGCGGGACACTGGCGGACATGTTCATATACTCCAGGCCAACGAGAAAGAGAAGGATGATGGCCATGGTGAGGAGCGGGTGCCAGTACCGTAGCGCCTGCAGCTCGTTCAGCTCGTTGGCTACAAAGGTGGACCGCCACATACTCACCGGCACGATTTTGTTCTCGCGCAGCAGCTGGCCCTTGGAACGCTCCCAGTCGATCACAAAATAGTCGGCGTTGCACTGCTCCACGAGGCGATAAAGCACCGCCACAGCCTTGGTAACGACGGCTGTGTATAGCATGGCGTTGATGTACACGTCCTTCTCCATCATCGCCCGCGACAGCATGAATTGTTCCTTGTAAGCAATGAAGACGTACCACGACGCAACGGCGACCACCACAAAGAACATGTTGCTGATATGGTTGCACAAATAGACGAAGAAGCGCAGCAGTGCCAGCCAGTCCAGCACGAGGTACTGGCGCCGCCGCATCCACCCGTACACGCGCAGCCACGCGGAGACAAAGCAGAGCGCGGAGACTACGATGAGAGTGATTTTCATCCCGTTGGAGACACTGTCAGTGCGCAGCAGAAAGTACGAGTGCATCTCGCAGCGCACCGTTCGTCCTGCTTCAGCGGTCGCGCTCAGCGGGCTTTGACGAAGAAGCCGCAGCGAGTCGGCAGCGGCTGCATCTGTCATCGTCGACGTCATTTTTGAAGCGAACTGAAGCACAAGAAGCGGCGTCGCGCGATGGCTTTGGCTGCGTGCTGAAAGACCCAGCACCACACTGGCACTCCACAGCGCCGTAACGTAGGTGGTGTTGATCGCTGGCAGCGTAGTCGGGTCGCGACCGCCGACGTTGTCGTAGGCGTAGAAGCGACGGCGGAAGCCGTTGACTGGTGGTGTGCCGTCTGTGGAGCCGCCGCCGCGGTAAAGCCACGCGTCGCTGAACGTGTGTGGGCGAAAGGTGCTGTCCGTGTAGTCGATGAGTACGGGCACGTCGACAAGACGGGTGGTGTTGGTCGGGTCACGCACAAATACCTCATAGAAAAGGGTATCATTAGCGTGAAGGAACCAGCACCAGTTCACGTTGCAACGCGTCACACGCGTGCCTCCTGCCGCCGTGAAGCGTTCCAGCTGCGTATTCGCCAAGAAACACGGATTCACCTGATCGATCATGGCCTCGTAACCCAGCCAATTGCCGTAAAGGTCGTACACTGAGAGAACGAACTGCAGCTGCTCACGCGATGTCAAAGTAAGGTCGTTCGCGGTGTCGCTAAGCACAAGAGCGTTGCTGCGGGTGTAGTACAGCCATGGAAACCCGTTCGCCGTCTCGCACCACTGATCGGCGCATGGCTTCGACTGCTTGACGGTACGGTAGAGGACACATGGCGTGGCTGTGGCTTGGTAATCCATCAAGACGCACAGGTTGGCGAGCATTTCACATGCCGTGTGGTTGCCGCGTTTGCACAGCACTGCAGCGCCGACGGCGTAGGTTTGCACAGCGCTGATTGTAGTCGCTGTACCTGCGGCACCACCGTTATCGATATTGGGAGGGGCCAGCACGACAGAGGACGACGCGGCCGCAGTGACCATCGATTGGTACTCATCCGTGGGCACACATGAAGCGTCATAGAGCGTGGTGTAGCCGCTAGAGCACGAGCACGCGCCTGAAACCGCGTCCCACGTGTATGGCAGCGTGCATCTCGCGCATGCCGCCGTGTTGCACGTGGCACACATGGCACCCGTTAGCAGAAGAGTGCCAACCTGCTGCACAAGCACCATGCCCGTGGAACAAGTGCATGCCCGTGCGGTTGCGTTGTATGCGGAGTCCGTTAGACACCCCAGCTGCGTATCACCGCCGCACGGAAGGCAGGAGGAGGATCCGTTCAAGGAGGAGGAGGTGCTCACCATCATCTTCTGAGCCGCGCAGTCCACGCACGACTCCGTGCCGCTCGCAGAGTCGACCTGGTGGGCATAGCCAGCATTGCAGACGCACCGCCCCGACACCCTCGCCGCGTTCGCGGGGCACGCGGCGCAGTTTTGATCCGCTGTGTCGAAAAAGAAATCGTAGCCGTTGCAGGTCGCTGTTGTGGCTCGAACAGCTGCGTATGTAGGCGCCGTATTCATGATGACGGCACAGCCGCAGAGGAGAAGGCACAACAGCCGTGCGTGCCGACGCCGCATGATGAGTGCCTCAACGAGTGCCACCCTTCCAAACTCAAGACGCCTGCCGCGTCAATCAGCAAAAGTTGATGATGTGAAGAGGAGCAGTCTATGTAGTCAAACGAGAGGGGTGAGAGATGCGCGTATTCTGTTGCATGTGTGTATATTCTCTATTATGATCGCAATCTATGGGGCGAGTTGTATGGGTGTGTATTGGTGGAGAGAGCGCAGTGGAGGTTAAGGGGTAAGAAAGGCCAACGGCACTTCTGTTGTTCCTGTATTTCTCTCTTCAAAGCCGGCAGAAAAGATCTTTGAGTCCGCTGCGGTTCATACGAAGAAGTAGAATTGTAGCTGAGAGAGAGAGGAAGGGAGGGAGTTTTTTAGTCGGCACAGCTACGTAGCTACACACACACACACAGGCATGTAATGCACACGGAGTAAGTGAGACGTTTTAGGTTCTCTGTGAGTTGCGGCGTGCCACAATAACACACGTGCTCACCGTCCCCCATCACCGCCACACCATGGTGAATATCCGTCTCGCAAACCTCAAAGGGAGATGGGGTGTGCAGCTGAAGAGAGTAGAAAAGAAAGAAAAAGGGTGGTACATTAATTACCAACTGACGGCACCACGGCTGGCGGGCTATACCCACTCGCCTTGATGGCGGATGGTGCCGGAGCTGTGGCCCACAACAGCAACAAGAAAAGACACCGTAGAAGAAAAAAAGTGTACTCGCGCCCAGGAAGTCGCACGACGAGTACGATCGCGAACTCACACAACATCAGCGGCCCCTCTTCTTCTCTCCTCCACAGCAACGACGAAACGAAGTCGTACATTGCAGAAGACTGACACAGGAAAGAGAAAGAGAGAGCGCTGCGGAGTAAAATGCACTCCGCGGCGAGGCTAAAAGGCTGAAAGTACACGACGCACGAGTCCCTCCCGTTCCTCGGCACCGGCACACCGGTACGCTCGTACGAGCCGCACTACCTGCGACAGATTATGAATCGACAAGAGAATGTCGCTGTTCATCTCCTGTACGGTCAGCAAGTGGTGCAGGTAGGCGCGGGTGTGTCGCGAGCACGTGAAGCACGGACACTCAGCCGCAATGGGCCGAATGTCCAGAGTAAAGACGTTGTCGTTTAAGTCCATCAGCGCAGCCGCATCGTCGGTGTGCTTTGCGTCGTCGTCGCTGGTGGGGAACACAACCGCTACCCCTTTCTCAGCCAGCACCCACGGCAGGGGGGACTCCACAAGCGTGACGTTGCTCAGCAAGGCTGCCACGACGGCAGAGATGCTGTGCGCAACGCACATGCTGGGCCCCGCGGCGGATAGCTTCAGTGCCTGCAGTGCGCGGAAAAACTCCAAAGTATCTTCGTTGCGCGGCACAGCATCCACGAAGCCGGTGGTGTGTGCGTTGCCTACGGATACGGAGGGCATCAGTACACAGCCCAAGTCGGCCACCGCTTCTGTTTTCGACTGCCACGTCTCTGACCGCGTAGCAGCGATACGGCGTCGCTTGTTGAGCGGCTCAGACAACGGCACGGACTCGTGCAGCTCCACCGCGATGGTTGGTTTAGTCGCCCTGACCACCTCACACCACTTCTCTACCGACACGACGGCACGGCCTTTTTCGTTGTCGCCGGCCACCGCTGCATCGGTCGATCCGGCGCTGCTGTGCGCGCCTTGAAAGGAGGAGCGCAACGTCAACACCGTCGTGTACCCGCGCAGCCCACAAAACTCGCTCATTGACAGTTTCGATTCAGAACATGGCTTGACGAAGTCCATGGCGTCAAAGACGCTCGTGGCAACAATGCGCTCTGCCGGCTGCAGGATTTCATTAGCTTGTGCCGGCGTCAGCGTCGGCACCGCACCACGCTTCGTGGGGATCACCAAATAAGGCCCCTGTGAGTCCATTGTTGAAGCTCTCTGCCACACACAAACACACACTTTGCAAGATGAATGCAGCACAAGAAAGCCCTGCAAGACCCACCAAAGCTCTCAGCTCGCTAGGTGTGAAGGGTACGTTCACTGGCGTGTAAAGCTGCAGCGTGTAACGGGGCGAGGCGCAGGTGTCGAACAGAAAGAGAAGAGAAGGATGAGTAGCCGTCGTGGAGAATTGCTGCAAGGGAGTCGCCTGCGTCCTAAAATGGACTTCGGCCCACACACGCAAACATACACGATAAGAATGCCGCGTACAAAAATGGTATGTGAACAAGTCATTCGAGCGGCAAATAAACGCTAACATGGCAAGGACTGCAACAGAGTCCGGTGTTAGCGGATGGGAGAGAGGGGGGAACGGGAGAAGGGAAAGCACGCCATCTGTCAGCGGCTGCGAACTCCGTTCTCCTAAAATCAACACACAAAGCGAAAACAGAGAGTTTTCACATCCTCCACACTACATTGTTGACAACCGGTATTCACGTCAACTCTGCCTTGCGGCCGGAGACTAAATACGTTTCGCTCTCGGTGTGAGTGTCAGCACATGGCAACAGCGATAAAGAAGAGAAAAAAAAACCTACTACAGTTTCATGTGAAAGCGAGAACGATCCCACGATGTGCGTGTTGGTGTTTGTGTCTACGCCCTTCCCAGACCCGACTCATGCACACACCAGCGAGCATGAGCCGAGTACATCATACAGATGCTGTGCTACCTCGTTGCTGTCACCCTTTCTTTCACTCCTCACCAATCTCCCACCCCTCAGCCCGTTTACCTCTGCTTCTTCATCTCCTCATCCAGTGCCTGTAAGCGCTCTAGCATAGGCGGGTGGGTGTACGTCATAGCCGAGTAGAGCGGGTCTGGGGTAATGCTGCCTTTGTTCTCCTTCGTCAGGACAAACAGCGCCTTCTTCATCGGCTCACCGTAGCCCTGCGAAACGGCGAAGCGGTCAGCCTGGAACTCGTGCTGACGTGAGATGTAGCAGAAGACGTGGCCCAGTAGAGCTGAAATAGGCTGGAAGAACACCTCAAGGAAGAGGTTGATGCCAATTACGGGATCCATGTGATGGAAGCCGAATGCCTCGTAGATGTTCTGGTTGAACACGACAGCCCCAGCGCCGTAAGAAATGCCAAACAGCTGAGCCAGCCCGATGCCAAGGTTGATGTACATGTGTCCGTGCTTCCAGTGGCCCAGCTCGTGGCAGAGGACAGCCAGCACAGGCTCGTCCGCCTCCTTCATCTGCTCCAGCAGCGTGTCGTAAAGGACGATGCGCTTGTTCTTGCCGAAGCCGTAGAAGTACGCGTTGCTGTGATGTGAGCGTCGACTGCCGTCGACCATGAGAACCTTTTTGAGAGGAAAATGCACAGACTCACAAAGCGCGACGATTTTCTTATGGAGTGGTGACTCCTTGTCCAGTGGAGTGAATTTGTTAAACAAGGGCTGAATAAAAGCGGGGTAGATCAACATGAACGTGAACAGCACCAGCGTCATTCCACCAAAGAAGTAGATGGGGAAGCGTGCCCCAAACTTCCGCACGACGAACTGAATCAGCGCAATTTGAACAGGGTACATCAGTGTAATGCGGAGTAAGAACGACTTGATGATGTCTTTGAAGAACTCCATCTTGGTCGTCTTGTTGAAGCCGTGGCGCTCCTCCAGATAAAAGGTATCATAGTACGAAAAGGGGATGTCGAGCACCGTAGAGATGATGTCGCTGACGACGGTGTACGTGTAGTTGTGCGCAAACGACGCAACCGTCAGTCCCGTACACTTTGCCACGTAGTAGTAGAGACGCGCAGGGATCTTCAGCAGCACCTCCGCATTGCCCAGCACGAGCCCCTTCACATGCTCTAACAGACTAAAGGAGGTGTTGTCGCGGCCGTACGCCTGCGTCTTTTCAAACTCCTCCTCAGTCACCTTCTCTTTGAAGTATGCAGGGATTTCCTTCGTGTTGTAGGAACGGCGCTGGCGGAAGAGCAAGTAAGCATCCCAGAGCCCGATAGAGTTACTCGAGAGCACCGCGGCTTGCAAAAACGGCGATGTGGAAGACATCGCGTGAGACCAAAGGAAGCGTGCAAAAACAAAAAGAGCTGTGAAAGCAAAAAAAAAGATGTGCGTCAACCGAGCGAAGACAGGGAGGCGCAAATACTAAAAAAAAAATACTTCAGTTCTCCTTCGTTGCCGGACGAAACACCACAGCGAGGGAGGAGGGGAGGGGAGAGGCAGGTGAAAGAAATTGGGAAGGAAAAGCACAGAGGAGTGCGGCGAGGAATGTTTGGGAGGCGGAAGAAAGAGAGGAGCAAAAAAATGGCAAACGTCGGAGTCAACACACACACACACACAGAAAAAAGCGGTACAGGCGGCAGATGCAAATCTTCCGTAACTGTTGGCAACGTGACCTCCTGGCAATGGAATCCACTCCAGCTAGCACTGCGTGAGATACAGCCACCCAGAGGCACACGAACGTTGAGTCTGAATGGAGCTGCACCTTCATTTTTTTTTGCCTCTTGTACAAAAAGTGAAAGAGGACGGAGGACGAAGCGTGCGTGACTTGTTTGAAATACTGTTGCACCTTCCTTCTCAGCGCGTTTCTTCACACGTTACGGGTTTGTTTGTTTGTTTGTTTTTTCTTTTGTTTTGTTTTGCTGAGTGAGTGTTTACCGCTGGTTGTTACTCGATGTTACGTTACCATTTCGCCCCGACCACGGGAGGGGGAACGCAGGAAGAGCTTGCAAGACACAAAAAGGCGTGGCCTCCCCCTCAGTGTCGCATCATCAACGTCCTTCCGAGCACTACCCCCAAAGAAAGAAAGAGACGACGCACCCGCGCGGCGCTGTCGAGGCAACGAGAGAGAAAAAGGGAGAAGGCATCACAATGACGAGGGTACAGCTAAGCGTCAAACTCAGAGAACTGCAGGGGGCGAATCTTGGTGCTCTCCTCGCGCCTCTTTTCCGCCCAATTACGGGTCAGCTTGCGCTGCTTCTGGGCCAGCATGCTGTGATAGCGGTCCTCGTGGTCGAGCTCCACGCGCTGCCGCTTCCGTTTTCCGCTCTCGTCGCCCTGGGAGTTCACCACCGTGCCTTTGCGATTGTCGCGGGCCAGCACTCGATCCTCGCGGATAAAGGACTGCAGTTCGCGCTGGACGTCGGACGGGCTCTTGTCGATGCCGAAGCTCTGCGCGACATGGCCGAGGTGAAGTGCGGTGGAGAAGAAGAGCGACTTGATTTGCTTGGGCAGGCCGGCATAGGCGCGCACGTAAGATTGATAGGCAAAGAGAGCAACACGGTAGAGGCTGTCCTCCACGTCCGCCCCCCGCTCGCGACTGTGTTGCATGACAAGGCGCGATATGGCCCGCTCCAGCTCCGCTGTGCTCTGGATCCACATGTGGTTTGACTTGGGATCCAGCTTGGTCAAGTAGAAGAGAAACGTCTCGTGCTTCCGCTCTGACATTTCGGCTGCCTCCTTCGCATCCCCCTGCTGCAGTTGAGAATGGATGAAGTGCGTCAAGTACGACGCGTAGCCCAACTCGTCGGGTGCGAGGAAAAGGATGGAGTCGCCGCTGTTGCCGATGCGCGCCGTACGCCCAATGCGATGGACATAACTGGTCGGGTCTGTGGGAGGGTCGTAGTGCACAATCCAGTCAATCTTCGGCATGTCCAGCCCACGCGCGGCCACATCCGTACAGAACAGAATTCCCTTGTCGTTGCGTGCGCCGCTACTGCCGTTACCGGTGCCAAACTTGAAGGCGTGAAACACCGCCGCACGATCCACCTGTGACATGTTGCCGTGCAGCTTGAAGACGTTGGCATCGAGAAACGCACGCTGCAGCGCTGCCATGTTCTCGACCGTGTCGTCCACCTCCCCCTCCTCGTCGCTGACCTCCTCGAAGGTGACGACTTCATCCGTCTCGCCGTCGAGGTGGCGGTTCGCCGCGGCCACCATCTTCTTCGTGCTCAGCGGTGCGCTGCGGGAGCGGGTGACCACCTTGCCTTCGTACGACTTCTTGTGGAACGGGGACTCCAGCCGGGAGGTGAGCAAGTAGAGAAACTCTGCACTATCGGCGGTGGAGAGAAACACAATGATCTTGTTCGCACCCGCGTCGAGCTGCGAGCGCAGGAAGCTGAGCAACACAGCGAGGCGGTGCTTCACTGGTACCATAACGTAGTGCTGGTTCAACGTGGTCGGGATGGAGAAGGTGTCTTGCGTCTCGCCGATTCGTGCGATGTTTTTGCGCAGGGCGAAGTGCGAGAGGCGTTCCACGCCGTCCGTGATGGTTGCCGAGACAAGGATACGCTTCACATCAGCGTAGTGCTTGCACTTCTTCGCCATCAGTTCCATGATCTCCCGCAGCGCTTTTTCAAACCCCATGTCCAGCAGGCGGTCCGCCTCGTCCATGATGACGGTCTGCACGTTGGTCACGTTGAAGGACACCGTCGCCTTGAGGTGATCCAGCAGTCGGCCAGGCGTCGTCACGAGGATCGGCATGCCTTTGCGCAGCCGCGCCTTTTCCTTGTGCCGGTTTTCGCCGCCGTGGATGCCGCCCACCGTGATGAATTGCGCGTTGCGCGCGAGCGTCGCCACCGTCTCCGTCACCTGCAGCACCAGCTCGCGCGTGGGGCACATGATGATGATGAGAGTGCCAACATCACGGCCGATTGGCTTTGTGTCGCACTGCGTGAGCAGATGATGCAGCGTGGGAAGGGCGTAGGCGAGTGTCTTGCCGCTGCCCGTCTCGCTACGCACGAGCACGTCACAGCTGTTATCCAGCATGGCTGCCCAGCACAGTTTCTGAATGCGCGTCAATGACTCAATCTTCATGATGCCCATCAGCGGGCGGCGCAGCTTTGGGTGGATAAGCTCTGCCAGCGGAGGAAGGGCGTCCGTGTCGGTGGGGTTGTTCGCCTTGAAGCTTGAGGTTGCGGCGCCTGTGGAGGCGAGCTGCGCGGACGGCAGCGGAGTCGAGGCGGAAGAAATCGTCTTGGGCTCTCGCAGAGAGATGGCCGGCGTCTTGGACGTGTTCGCCGGAGTGGCCGCACGCGGTGCCGCTCTGTCGCCTTTGCCAGCCGCCTGCGGACGACTCAACGCTGTTACGGCTAGTTGGGCGTCGTCCTCCGCGTCGAAGACACTTTCTGCTTGTATCTTGCGCATGGCGTCGAGTAGCGCATTGGAAGAGCTGCTGGTACTGCCACAAGAAGAGAGGAGCCGTTGGAGGGCGTCATCCTCGGTGCTGGTGGACAGCCCAGAGACGTTGACGTACGACATTTTGGAGGAGCGTACAGATGTACACTAAGAAACTACACAAAGAAATAGCTATATCTACCAGAAGCGAGAGAAGATGAACACAAATAGGAGAAAAAGCCGTCGAGAGAGAGCAGATCACCCAAGTACCAAGATGAAGGAGACCGAAGAAGAGAAAGATAAAATAAACACAAGCTAGGATGCACCAGCATTGCGTAGCCTCCAGGATGTGTAACACAGGTGCTCCGCGTGTGTGCCCCTTATTGCTCCTCAGCATTGAGCGTTCTTAGGAGGATCTCAGAGAAGTTCTAGGAGATCTGACAGCAGCTGGTGCTGTCGGATACGCCAAAGTTATTAACGACGACCCTAGTGAACTGCACATGTTTTTTTTTTCCTGCGTCGATCACCAACATGTTTTGTGAATTCGACGAGACCCGAGAACCCTCTGTTGAGCAGGAGCGCATTCAGATGTTCCTGCGCTCGCTCATGCCTGCCAGATGCTTTTTCTTTCTTGCTTCTTTGTTTCGCCCAAGCGGATCACTTCGACTCTTGTTTAATGCTGCTTCGTACTCTAGTAGAAGCGTGCGTTGTGCAGATTATCGTTAATATGCGAGAGAGAAAGAGAGAGAGCGCAGACGAAAAGCCTCTAGTTGTTCTTCTTAGCAGCCTTGCCACGATAGCCCATCTCAGCCATCAAACCTTCTCGCAGCAGCTGCCGCTGATCACGGCGCTGCTTCACGTTGTAAAGACGCAGTCCAATCATGAACACGCCGAGGAGCACAAAAGCAACCCACCCATTTTCCACTAAGCGGGAGAAGAAGGAGTTGTCCGTCTCTACGGCCTGATGTGCACGCGGCATTTTGAAGTCCTAATCAGCGAAGCTAAGGTGCACAACAGCACAAAAATGAATGGTAGCGGAGGTGATAGTGGTGGTGGACAAGTCCGCCAGCTCAGAAAGAGTGCAACGGACAGTTGGGCTTGAGCAGGAACGCAAAATGTGTGTGTGTGTGTGTGTGTGTTACCTAAGCAGAGGCTCGCGGAAACAGTAAGCAGAAAAGCAGTGCAAATGTCAGAAGAAAGAAGTTGTGTCACTATTGTACGACGCCCTGAAAGAAAGGCAAAGGAAAATCAGCATCGCTACAAAGGAAAGTTGAGCGTCATTTAAGAGCCTTTTGTGCAGCTCTCACACCCTTCATGCGTTGGTGCAGTCGTGCGGCAACCTGTCGGTGTTGGCCTACCCGTACAGTTCACGACGCAGTAAATCGAATTTTCATTTCAACAGGACGCATCGGACAGACACGATGCACAAGTGTTAGTTAGGGGGAGGCGAGGTCTGCGGCGTGTGTGTGTGTGTGTGTGTTAACGTGTGGGTATTGGTGAGAGCCTTGCATGAGACTCTGCTTGTTGCTGATGCCCGATAGTGCGTTACACCTACACAAACAAAAAAAACAGGAGCACACAACCAAAGTTGAGGGAACACCACCAAAGACCCTTTTACAAAGAAGTCTTCGCAGCCCTCGTCGACATAAAGGAATGTGCCACTCGGTAAACTATTACGATAGTGGCAAACACAATCGGGGTGTAATAGCGCATCGCCCATGACGGGGCCGCAGCGCTGCGGCGGATCAGGCGAACCGTCACCACGCCGTTCTCCGTCAGAATCTCGTCCGCCTGTGAGGCGACGCTGACCGAGTTGAAGCTGCGGCCGGTGCGATGCTTGCGTGAACGCCTCCTACCCTCCAGAGCTGTCTCCGCGGCTTCCGTGGACCGCATGTGCGCGCACGTCCCAGCGAGGTCCTTCGTCTCCACCACAATATCAATCGCATGCAGCGCCTCCTGCAGACGCCATGGCCCTTTGTCGTTCGCCTTCAACGGGCTGCCTAAAGCGTAAATTACCACACTGCGGTCGCTTTCCACGCCGCAACCCTTCTTGTTGGAGTTACTCAGTACACCAGTGTACATGGTTACGTACGTTGAAGTCATGCGCGCTACAGTGACAGGACGCTGGGGGGTAGCCACGTAATTCTCCTGGTGCTCGCATGTCTCGTACGAGTACTCCTTGTCTTCTTTGGTCATGAACTCCGCCAGTGCCGCCAGGCTTAATGGCGCGTCGGTTGACTGGCCGCTGATCAGCACATCCGGCGCACCTTCGTCCTCCCACTCAACGCGCGCGGTTGTGTTCTGAAATTTCACTGTCCCGTACGTTGGTGGGCGGCACGACGACAGTACCTCCACGCTCCACTCACCCGCAGCGTTGTCGTAGAGGGCGGCAGGAATCTGGATGTCCTGCGCGGAAGCCGCAGTCCACACGGTGATCACCACCGCCACGGCTAACGCAAGCGAAGTCCGCCACATCCCGTGAAGCGGCCTTGAAGAGCTCGTTGTCGTGGTTTGTTTGCTTGCTATATTTACTGAGAGGTGCAGACGTGCTTTTGGTGCGTGGCCCAACGGAGAAAAGCAAGCCAATGAATAATAAAAAGCAGCAAAACGCTGAGCTCTTCGGAAATGTTTCTCAGGTTGTTGTTGTTGTTTTTTGAGTAAGTGCTGTTGGTGTTTCTTAATGCACCAGTCAGCATCGAGCACGGACGTGAATGTGTGTGCGTGTGTGCGTGTTTATGTGACAGTGATGCAAAGTGTGTTGCGAAAGGAACGAAAACGGTAAACAGGAGAAGAACTGACTTTCGATGACAGCGAAGGTGTCACGGCCTCTTCAATCCGCCAACTTCGAGTACGAGCGCGGCAAGTCGTTCCATCTGTCCCGCCAGTGGTGATCTCACGACGAAAACTCAAGCCTGCTTTGGCGCCAAGAGTGGGGGGAGGCGGAGGGAATGCCTCCGTTCCACAATCCAAATGGCGCCTGGAACGAAGAAAGACAAAAGAAAGAGCTATGCTACTCCAACTCGTCATAATCCTCATCGGAGTCACTCATACAACAGCAGTCCAAAGCACCGTAAGCGTCTCCGTTCTTGAAATGCACTCTCAAAGCGATACTGTGTTGCTCTTTTTTGTTGTTGTTGTTGCCGTTAGAGTGTCTTGTTGCATTTTTCTTCTAGTCATTGGGCTGTGAATAATGCGTGCCCCTCTCCACCATCCCATGAGCCACCGCAAAGAAGGCGTCGTCGGCGTCGCGCAGCTGCTCCTCACGCTCCTTCTCACGTGCCACGTTGCGCAGCAGCGCGTCTTTCGTGTGCGGAGCGTTGGTGAAGCTCGGCCGTACCGACACCACAAACTTCCTCGCCTCCTGCCGCCGGTAGGGGTTCCACCGCCGCGGCCGTTGCCGCGTACGCGCTAAAAGGCCCGGAAAGTCGTCTCGCCGCACCGCCGAGGTGCCAAAGTCGGTGGCGAGGGCCGTGCAGAGGGCGTAGTGGCCTTCGCCGTGCACGGCAGCTGCGCAATGAGCGTTACGGAAGCGCCACTGTAGAAAGCGTTGCATGCGGGGTGGCAGGGGATGGGGTGAGAGGGCCAGAAGTGAGCCGCCCTCCGCAAGCACACACTCTGCCACAAACAACGCCTCCCACAGCAGGTCCTCATTGTTGGAGAGGGCAGGCGCATCCACGATCATCAGATCTTTGCTGCCAGGGCTGCAGTAGAGGTCGATGCTGTCGCGCTGGACAGCGTCAACCCGAGCGCCATCAATCAGCGCAAACGGAGGAGCACCTGCGATTATAGCGTTTGTGGTCGCTCTTGAGCTGCTTGGCAGCCGCTCGCGGTGCTTCGCCCGGTAGAAATCAGCGACATTCAAGAGGGAGAGAGGGAGAGGGATCACCTCGCCATCAGCACGGCGTTGCGGCGGCAGCGGTTGCTGTTGCTGGAGCGGCACCGGCTCCGCCGTCAGCGTTACGACCTGCACAGCGGGAGAGGCAGAAGCTGCGGGGGAAAAGCCAGGAAGGTCTTTCAGCAAATGGGCATTACGCGGTGGTGTAAGTCGCAACGGCAGACACACGGAAGACTGCTTCGACACAACGCGCTCGCAGCCTTTTCGTAAAACACGCGCCAGTGTGTGGACCTCCGCACTGACAAGCAACACATTCTCCACTGGGAGTTGTATCTGCCGCCTGTGCAAAAGCGTTGACAGAATAAGTGGCGCAGCACTATATTGGATTATGCGAGGATTGTGCATCTTTTTCCATACTCGCTGTTTGTTGGTTGGTTTTGCTTTGCTTCTTTTTTTCGTGGGAAACGCGGTGTACGCATGTGACACCGGTTTGCCTAACACACGCAAAAAAAGAAAGAGCGTGTCAGCGATCTAATCAAATCTACGAGAAAGAGAAAGCAGGTTGTAGGATTGAGTTGCGTGTGGTATGCTTTTGTTTTTTTCTTAAGATCAGCATTCGGTCGGCATCACGGAAGCATCGCAGCAGTCGGCTCAAGTTCCAAATAAGGGAGCACAGGAGACGACAAAAACTCACAAAGCACTGCAGACATGTGCTTCACGCTGCAAACCACCTCTCACACGTAAATGTGTGGTACACAAAGCTGCGGAGGACATTTGGCATGGGTTGCCGACTCCTTTGGCGACCTCCAAAGCCATTTCATGTCCTTCCCTTTTGTAATACCGGTTCTGCCGCAAAGCTTGCCATGGGCTTTTTCGTCCTTTGCTGCTGGCCAAAAACACACAATTTAGTTTATCACCTAAACATGTTCGTATTCGATTCTCTTTTTTTTTTTTGAAGGCAAATATATAAACACTTTTTGAAAGGTAAAAGCACACCTGACGGCCGAAGATCAACGCTGCTGCACCCATACAAACTCACGCTGCCCATTATCAGAGGCCGTCGCTCCGGTACGTGGGCGAGATAAGGTGGATGTGCTAAGTAACGAGGTAGAGATAAACAGGTGACAAAAAAGAGAAGCCAACACTCGAACGACAGCAAAGCCGGAGCCGCATACACTCGTTGTATATTTATAAAGAGGGAGGGAGAGAGAAGAGGAGTGAGGCGTACTTTCCCTACCTCAAATCACGCTGCGCACGACCACACCCACTCACCCACCCAACCCACACTCCGCTGAGAAGTACACGGCACCAAAGGCCGTCACTGAAGCACACATTTGAAATATCCTCAGATCGGTTTCTTTTTTGTGTGTGTTGTTTCTTTTTTATAATCATTAGAAGTGCGTGTTTTTCTTTGTTACACCTGCAAGTTGCGCGAATGACACTCGCGATACAGGGGAGGGAAATGCTTGAAGAGATCTTCCATGTTTTCTGTCCGCGTGTCAAAGAAAGAATGGCAAAGCACGCCGCAGTCGCACCGCAATGACAATGGCGAGAAGGTTAAGAGAGGTGTGGTACATCTCGCATAAGACGAGGTGGTGGACGCAGTGGAAAGCAGCGGTGACGCTGCAGCCGTGATCGTTGAAGCTCCTTTTTTGTTGTTGTTGTTGTTTTTTTATTATTTGTGCCTTGTTTGCTTTTCTTATTCTCTTTTTTTTTTCATGTACCGCTTCAGTCCGTTGCATTAACGGCATTTCTTCTTTTTGATGTTTAGTTGTGCTTTGCCCTTGCCTCACTGCGACTACACGTAGACCTTGTTGGGTGTGCCGCACACCTTCAGCCCATCATGCGGGACCTGAGGGATGATGAAGTCGTGGTGACGCCCAACTGCCTCCTCGTAGGCTACGACGTCGCCCTTGAAGGTCGCATCACGGTAAATCTCCAAGTCGTAGTTAAGGATCATGTACGCCAGCGCCACCTGCGTCTCAATCATCGAGAGGTGTTGGCCGAGGCAGTTGCGTGGGCCGTTGATAAAGGGGATGAACGCGTACGGGTCGATCTTCTTGGCGAACTTGATGTTGCTGGTGTTGCGGTTGAGGTAGTTCGTGTCGTTTGCAATCTCGGCATCGATGAAGCGCGTTGGGTCGAACTTGTCTGGCTCATCCCACACATCTGGGTTGCTGTGAACTCCCTGCATGCCCACCGCTATGGTGCAGCCAGCGGGGATGCGAACGTCCCTATCAAGGCCGGTGTCCGCAGCGGTCCAGATGTCGTCCTTGGCGGCGTAGCGCATCACCAGCGGCACCACGCTGTGCAGACGAAGCGTCTCGCGCAGCACCGCCGGCGTCCAGACGAGGTCGCGCACGTTGTCGGTGCTCGGAATGCCGCGCACACCGTAGCGTGTCTCCATGGTGTGCTTGCAGTTGGCTGGGTCAAAAAGCTTCACAGCCTCGTCGTAGATCTTCTGGCGGATTTCGGGGTGGCGGATGGTCTCGTACGTGGCCCACGTGAGCAGCGCTGCAGAGGTTTCGTGACCGGCGAGCAGAATTGTCTTGACATCGTCGCGCAGCTCGGTGATGACGTGGCTGTCGACGTGGTCGATCTGCGACATGCACAGCGCTAGGATGTCCGGCTTGGCGGTGTACTTCGGCTCCTTGCGCTGCTCCCAACGAGTGCGGATGATGTCGCTGAGGACGCGATTGAGTTCCTTCAGGCAGTGGTTGCGCTCGCGAGAGCCGGCGAGGAAAGGCATGTAGGCACGCCACGGTGCCCACACCCGCTTGTTACACTCGTGCACGATGGGCAGGTAGAGAGCGGGGAAGATGCGGTCGGACTCCTCGGCGGAGAGGGAGAGGGCACTCTCACCGATCACCTGCAGCGTCATGTGGCGGTACTCTTCGTTGAGGTCGACGGAGCCCGTCTTGCCGCTCACGGCGTCCAGCTTCTTCTGAATGCGGTCGATGGCGCGCATCGCCATCTCCGGCACGTCCTCGACGATGTCGATGCGCATGGCGTGCGACAGCAACAGCCGCCCACGCTTCCAGTGCTCGTCCTCAGCAGTTACAAGTCCGGTGCCGAGGAGACACATGAAGTGCTTGTAGGCGGCGGCGATGGCCTTGCGGTAGTTGCGCTGGTGTGTCAGCAGAACGCGTCGCAGCAGGCGGGGCTCGTTGATGTAGATGACGCGCATGCCCGCCACGTTGAAGGTGACCAAGCGACTCGTGTGGGCACCGCCTGTCTTTTTCTTTGCTGGGAGGTTCTTGTCGGGGTGCAGACTCCACATCGCCATCTTTGACCACGGCGCGGCA
This sequence comes from Crithidia bombi, assembly GCA_900240985.1. Lineage (NCBI taxonomy): Eukaryota > Euglenozoa > Kinetoplastea > Trypanosomatida > Trypanosomatidae > Crithidia > Crithidia bombi. The sequence continues at coordinate 846,345 of OESO01000097.1, read as the reverse complement.
CCAGTGAGGAGGAGGGCGTGCCCCAGCACCGGGATGCTGTGCCGCATTGTCGGCAGCTTCGACAGGTAGTAGTCCATGCGCAGCCCTGGAAGGACGACGGTGGCGACGAAGTACACCACTGCCGCCGTCACGAGTGCAACAGCGATGGTCGTCGGCACCATCTCCTTCTGGGTCAGCGGCAAGGCGTAGGGCTGGACTGCAGAGGGCAGCTTCATTGCGGTGTTGTTGAGCAGTGCCGCGATGTTACTTTGAATCGCATGGGCAGCCATGATGGAAAGCATCACGTACAGAAAGAGAGAGTAAAAACAGAAAAGCACGAGTCCTTTTTTCTCTTTCTAAGAAGCTGAAAAGAAACCAAATAAAAGTGGTTTCTTTTTTGTTGTTGTTTGCGTTCCGCGCACGTGTACGTGTGGGTGTGAAAGAGAGAGTGGGAGTGGATCAGGGGATTCTCTTTTTTTTTGATGTGTAGAATTCTGCCGTGTGGCCGTGACACACCCTTCCTTTTTTTTTTTCAAATCGAGCTTCGGTGAGGGAAGGCGGCGAGGCGGGGGGACTGCGGAAGAAAGGGCTGTCAGAAAAAAAAAGTGATGAGCAGCGTCGACACGAAGTGCACAACAACAACAACGAAAAGGCAGCGTCGACTTTTCTTTTTTGATTGAGAAAACAGTCCAAACAAACAAAAAAAGAGGTGTCAGAAAATGTTAAGCTGGCAGAAGAAGCGAAACAAAAAGTGAGATGAAAAACAAAAAGAGGTAATGATGCTATTTATGTTCTATTCCTTGGGTAAGGGGGTTCGAGAGCAGACTGCACGACGACAACAACAACATCAAATGTGCAGACAGGAAAGAGAGAAAAAGAACAGGCAGAGATGGGATAGTGACGAGGCGTGTCTTTTACAGTTCTTGTTTTGCATACGGCGTGTATACAGTAGTGGGCCTCTTTTGAATTGGATTCTGAGCCGGGCAAAACAAAGAAAAAAAAACGTTTTTTTTCGTGTGTGTGGTGTGCGTGTGTGTGAGCCGCGCAGCTGTGACCCGCGATGACAGTCTCTGCGTAAGAGATGTTCTTTCCTTTCCTTTCAGCCGAACGAGACGCATTTTCTGACACTTAAAGGAAAGGAAGATGATGCATCAGCGTTGGATAAAGACTCAGCAAACGAAATGCTGACCGTTGGACACGCGGAAGCTGCGCCGGCGCCGCAACCGTACACACGCACACACACACACACATACACATAGAGCAGAAGAACCTCTCTTCAGCTGTTGTTGTCATTATTTGCCTGCTTGTTTTCAAAACGGACACAAACATGTTTCAGTGGCCGGAGGATCCGGAAGCAAAACGATGAAGAGAAAAAAAAGACAAAAGCACAAAGACGACACAGAAGAGCGACGGCGCAGGCTCTGCGTGTGGAATGTACATGGACGTCAAAGGCGAAGAACAGGACAAAAGGCGTGACATCGACATGGAGAAGAGAGAGAGAATGCCGGACGACTCCGCCTCGTCGCAACGAAGACGAAGAAAGAAACAAAAGGGATTTGATAATGGAACAGAAAAGGAAAAAAATTGCAACACGAAGTGCAAAAGAGAAGATGAGATGCATAAGTGGAGACGCAAGCAAAGAAGAGGAAAGATAAATGAAATCATCCGTGTTGGTGGGTGTTTACACGAAACAAGCAGACTTATTGATAGGCAAACGCACTCGTCTTGTGCTTTGCCAGGAGCGCCTTGAGGGAGGGCGATACTCCCTTTGTGGCGTGCTCTACGCGTGGCAGCTCCGTAGCCGCGCTGCTGTCTTCGCTCTTCCGCTGCTTCGTCAGGAAGCTTGAGCGTGTCGTCCCGTTCATCTTGAGCGGCTGCAGCGATGACGTCGGCTCCCCTCCTGCCACAGCAGCGGTCTTCTTAAACCGGCTGCTGCTCAGCAACGCGGCGACGGAGTCCCGCGCCAATGGGGCCTCGTCGCTGCCGCGGTCTATCACCACCTTCGCGTTCGACTCGCGCCGCTCCGCCGAGACGCTGAGGTGCGGCAAGTCTGACGTCAGCTCCTCCATGAGATCGTCAAGGCTGACATCGTGGTTCGGCACGACAACGTTCACCGGCAACGACGGTTCCGTCCCCTTAGAAATGCGGCGGTGAAGTGGCTGCGCTGCATTCATCTTCAGCGGCTTGCCATCACGAGGACTGCCAGGGCCCCTACCATTCCCCGTTGTGTGCATTTTGGACAAAGAAAGGGCCGGAGCAGCGCCAGGTGAGACGCTGGCGCGAGGGGACTGTGCCGGTCTCGTGGCAGAGCCCCCGTAGCCTGGCGCCTTGCCATTACCAACATGCGCGTTCTTCAGCCCTGCCAACTTCTTCGCCAGGGTGGACGTGGGGCCCGACGCGTCCTGCGATCGCCGCTTCGTGGCGGAGGCGTGATTGCTCTGAATAGAGGGCAGACTTCCTGGCCCGGTGCCCACATCGGCTACCATCCCCTTCACCCCTTCCACCTCCTCAGCACCGCCGTTCGCTTTGGCAGACACGCCAGGGAACGTGACAGCCGACGAGCTCGCCACTGGCTTCAGCGACGGTGCCCCCTCCGTCGGCCGACCGAGCGTGCACAGCTTGCGAGGGGAGCCTTCGGGCAGCGAGCCGTCGGCCGTGGCGCAGCCCACCTTCTGGACGGAAAGAAGATCCAAGGCAGCCCCCTTCAGCGGCGGTGGTGAGCTTTGCGGCCCAGGCCGCAGCCGCTTCGCTGCTGACGCGAGTTGCTCTAGCGCAGCGGCAGACGGCTCGCTGCTGTCGTCAGTGGTGGTCATCGTGAAGAAGGGGTGCTGCAGGCACTGCCCCGCCGTTGGGCGTAGTTTCGGGTCGTATGTCAGCATCTGGTTCAGCAGGTCCATTGCCGCTGCGGGGGTGTGTGGGGGCAACACCTCGGCGAGCCCGGTGCCCACGATGGTGGGAAAGGTGTAGCGGATCTTCTTAGCGAGTTGGATGCCGCCAGCCCACGTCTTCTCCGTCGGTGCGCCGAGCACGGACATGATCTTGAAGAGCTGGTCCACCTCATTCGTGCCGGGGAAGAGCGGGCGTGTGGTGATGAGTTCGGCCATGATGCAGCCGGCAGCCCAGATGTCCACCGGTGAGCTGTAGAAGCGATCCTGCAGCAGCAGCTCTGGTGCACGGTACCACCGCGTGGAAACGTAGTCGGTGAAAGGTGGGCGTGAACGGATCTCCTTCACAAGCCCAAAGTCTGCCAGCTTCAGCACCTCCTCGCCGGATGGCTCTCTGCGTATCAGCAAATTCTCTGGTTTCAAATCGCGATGGAAGTACCCACGTTTGTGGATGTACGCGAGCGCCTGCAGCATCTGGTGCATAAAACTCCTAATCTGTGGATAGGGAATGCATGGGCTCGATTGCCCACAGCCAGGGCTGGTGTTCAGCTTCGCCTTTTTGATCACGCCCAGTAGGTCGCCATCCATGTACTCAAAGACGAAAAAAAGCTCGTTGTTCTCGCGAATCACCTCGCGCAGCTTCACCACGTTAGGGTGGCCGTGGATGCGACGTACAACATCCACCTCCGGTAGCTTCACGCACTCCTCCCAGGTGTAAAACTTCTGTTTCATCTTTTTGATGGCAACAAGTTGTCCCGTTCTTTTCAGGACCGCTTTTGCCACCGAGCCGAAGGTGCCGTCACCAATTTGGTTGACGAGCTCATACTTATCCATGGTGTGGACAGCGTCTCTAACAGTCTAATGAACGCGCAAGCGGCAATGGATACGGAGCAGCCAAATTCGAGAAGCAGAAGCGCAGAGAGGAAAACAACGAAAACAAAGAACCCTTCAAACCGGTGTGAAGAGAAGGAAGAGAGAAAACAGAAATACACATGTACACGTATGTTTTTGTGTGCGTGTGTGTGTGTGGGGGGGGGGGAATGACGCACGTATGCTCTTCAGTACATACGTTTCGTACTGTCGGTGGGTCAACACACAGACACATGTCGTGACGATCGTGCAGGGTTGCACAACGAGCCCATGTGCGTGAAGGAGCGCAAGGAAGATGAAAGAGAACATAGGAGAGTTTTTTTTTCACCCGCGCAGACGACACACACGAGTGTTGCTCCTTTCGAAAAGCAGGAGAGCACGCCGTCGCATTGTGTGGAGGGTCCAACCGTAGTGGTGGCTGGGTAGGACCCGCCAGCTCTCAAACAGTACGGATTTAGCGCAAAACACGCAGAGACCGCCCCCATCTTCAAACGACAGCACCAGTCGAAAAAGCTGACATGCAAACCCAAAGGAAGTCTTAAAAAACGAAAGGTAGCAGCGTCCTTGTTAGCACTGCTACCGGCTGAACCATAGCTGTGCTGTTCCTGAGGAACTCAAAAAAGGCAGAGGTGCCCAGCTGCAATCCCGAAGGTTGAGGAAGTGGGGAAGGGCGGGGACTGAAAAGCGATGCTATTGTAGTGAGTATCGAGGTCTCAGCTGCATTGCTCGCTTTTGTTTTTGTATTACGGTTGCCTGTGTAATCCTAATGCTACAAAGAAGAAGAGAAATAAAAAAAAGAGCCGATCCATACGTTGTGTGTCCGGCACACTTTACCTTTAATACTACTTTAAACAATCGAAGAGAGACTTGGTGATGACAGTCATGCACGCACATGCAGCTGCATGCGACCGCTTTTAAGGGTGCAGGGAGTGCGGATCTGGAGGCCAGGCGCCGCTGAGGCCACCATTGGCAGCTGCAATAATCAGGAAGCCGATCACGAAGTTCGGCAACATGTTGGAGATCGACCACGTGCCCAGCACAAAGAACTGAGTTGTGAAGGACTTGGGCACGTAAGCCGGCTTGAGGCTATCGAACTTCAGCGGAACAACGCGGCCCTTACCGATGGTGGTGGTGGCCATGCTCTCGTAGAGCCGAGCGGTGGTACGGCGCAGCATGATGGGAATGCAGAAATATAGCTCTCTGATGTCTACCCTGTTAAGGCTAGCTTAAACGTTCAGCTACTACTGAGACGCGATACAAACGAGAATCGCACCCGATGAAAGAGAAGGAGGGAGGGCCAGCGAAAAAAAAAAGAACGGAGCAAGCGCGGGGCGTTAAGCGTGTATTTAGAAGAATGGAAGGGGTGAAGACGGAAGGGAAGTGAGAGAGTTTAGGACGTGTGCAACACACACAGGTCCAGCGGCATCGCTTTGTCACTGCCCTGGGGAAAGTACAAGTGCCTAGACGGTGCCTCATTAAAGCCGCAGGAGCACAGTGTGCAGAGTTCAATAAAAAACGCAAACCAGTCGAATGAACAGGTCTATCGCTTTTTCCAAAACAGAGAGAAGAAAAACAGCGAACACACGTTGATTGTGTTGGGCATTCAGGAAGAGGACCAACATTATCTCAAACACTACTCTATCACTCCCTCTCTGAATGTGTTTCCGTCTTTTTGGTGCGGTGGTGTCAAGAGGTAGGTGATGTCGATGCCTGAGCAGCGGCACGCAGGAGGAGAAGGTATTTGTCGTTGAAGAAGCACTGAGGAGAACGCGAAGCAAAGAAGCATCCACGGAAAACGGACTTTTCAGCTCTCTGTAGAAACGTTAAACAAAAAAAAAGGCCTGCTGTAGGTGTACAGAGCAAGCAGAGCACCAGAAAAGAAAAGGCGTGAAAAGAAGTAACGCCGCGCCTTTGCACACGCAGCAGAAGACGCACCTCTCTCTCTCCTTCATGAAGTGTGGCTGTCATTTCTTACTCACGTGACAATCATTAACAACAGTAATAGCCCCACGGTGCGCGGAGACCGGCCGGTGGCAGAAAGCGACTCGTATCCGCTTTGGAAGCCCTCAGTCCCTTCCTTTGCCCCTTTACGCGATGCGGATGAAGACTTCTACGTGCGTTGCAAAGCTGTGAGTGCGTTTGTGCTTCACACAGGGGGGCGTTCTTCCTCGGTGCTGGCGCGAGGCGCGACCACCTCCCGCTCCTCTGCAAAAGAGTCGAGCATCTCCGAATAATTGGAAAAGACATCCATCAGCTGGATAAGAAAGGTGGAGCCGAGGCCAAGGCCGTACGAAATCTCCCACGTGAAGAGGCGGTCAAAGAACAAGCTAAAGAAAGCCGAGACCGCGTAACTAATGGGGATCTCCAGGAAGACGAGAGAGAGGAGGACGAAGACGAGCTGCAGTTCGGCGGAGTCCATATCCTTCACAAAGGGTTGCATGATGAGCACGTTCAGCCACGTCGCCAACAAAAAGTACGCCGCCAGCACCCAGTGGTAGCCCTGCATGAAAGACCATTCCACATTCGGGTCGAAACCAGTGGTGAGACAAAAGACGGCCTTCAGCCCGTACGCCCCTCCAGCTGCGAAAAATACCGTTATGCAGATAAGAATCGCCGTGGTGACGTAGTGGCGAATCGCCGGTTCGATGATGGGACTGCTGGTGAGAAGGTTTGCGTTCTGCGGAACAACAACGCGCACGAGCGTGTAAGGTGTCTTGCACTCAGCGCACACGCGACGGTGCTCGGGGTTGGTGGTCATCTCCCGCCACTGCTCGAGACAGTGGTGGTGGACGTACTTACTGGACCCGTTGCACGCACATGGCGCGAAGAGATCGGCGGACGGCTCGCGGCACCGGCAGATGCGGCACATCGGGCCCGCCTCCTCCTCCCCTTCCCCTTCCTCCTCCCCTGTTGGGGGCGCAGCAGCAGTGGTGGAAGCAGGGACGGTGGCCGTCGCCACGGCAGCAATCTCGCGATCCGCCTCCGCAGACACGTCGTCTGAGGTGGGTAGACGCCGACGCTGATCCCACCAGCGACGCCACTGCGTGGTGCAGCCGGTGTGGCAGTGCCAACCGCGCATCTTCCCTGCGGCGTAGTCAGCTGCCTTTTGCACACCACCCGTGGCCACCTTCACGACGCGCTGCAGCAACACCACAAAGCCCTCACTGTCGAGGTCGTCATAGAGGGCAGACGTCGCAGGGTGGGCGGCAGCGACGGCTCCCTCGCTGGAATGACGACGTGTCAGCAACGACGCGACCTCCCGTGTGAATGCGAGGAAGCCGAAGGCGACCACCGTGGCGACGGTGAGAAGTGCGAGTCGGCCACCGATGCGCTCCAGCCACCACCGCGAGTCGAGCGGGTTAATGGCGGGCAGGCGGTTCAACACCAGCACCACCTCCACCTCCGCCTCTGCGTCGTGCGGCAGGCTGTGCTGCAGTCGCACCCGCCATGCACTGTTCAGCGAGTACTTCTCAGCGAGGCGGAAGAGAAAGCGGCCGCTGTACTGCGAAGGGTCGATCCCTTTGTAGCTCCGTGTGTAGGTGGCAGCGGAGGAGAGGTAGCACTCATCTGTGATGTCGGAGCACGTGGCGGCGTCCTCCATCCGCATCGCGCCGTCACCCGCTGGGTAAATGACGTCGGTGCGATTCAGGCGTGCCTTGAATGCCGTCAGTGCATTCTGCGTGGCCGTCGTCGGCGAAGCATCTTGCCAGATCGTGGTCTCGAAGTTCACCTCCTGGTGGCGGCGGAAGCGCACAAGGAGGTAGAGGACGTGGTCGCTAAAGTCGCAGTGGGCGTTGGTGCCCGACGTGTCCACGCAGTACGGCACCGTCAAGAACTCAAAGGAGTTGGGTCCACTGCTGTGCGACGGTGTTGAGAAGGTGAGCGACGCCACCGACACCGCAGGGCGTGGATCGTACCGGGAGGAGAAGAAGTTACGCAGCCCAAGCGATGTCGGCTCGCTCTCTTCTGTCGTTGACAGGATAACAGATCGGTTGATGTCAAAGAAAGCGAGCGTTGGAGTGGCAACGGCGGCAGAGACCGTGCACGCGCCGCACATGAGCAAAAAAGCCACCGCAGCAGTCACCAGCAACCGACCGGCTGACATCATTTGCGAGTGTGTATTATCTGTAAAGCGGTGTATTAGCCGCAGGTGCTTGTATGTTTGATTGGTTGGTTGTACCACACAGTGGGATTTATAACGAGTTTGGGTCCCAGCGAGGTGAGGTGCGGGATTTTGGCGCAAAAACGTAAGAAAACAAAACACCACAAGGAAAACAAAAACAAAAGAGAGCAGTCAAAATAATAATAAAAAACGCAAGCAAATGGCACTGTTGAACACTACCTGCAGAGTAGGCTGCTAACTAAGGGTGGAACGCACACGCAAAAAAAAAAAGATGCGATGCGTGCTTGCGAGTGGGTATACGTCCATGTTTGATTCGATAGCCAACGTTTTGTTGTTTGTTTGTTGTTGGTGTCGATCATTTCGCGTTTTTGGTGCACTCACGCAGATGAGGAGACACAAAGCAAGGAAAGGCGGATAAAATGAGGATAGATGTGTGTTTCTTTACAGCAACGGCGTGAGCACCTGCACATGGCTACGCCAGAGGTGCGAGGCGGGCGTTCAATCATCACGATGTGGAAATGGGGTGGAGGAAGCCGGGAGTTCAACCTGGCAGTCCATCGACACCTCTGCTGCGAACACAAAAAGTGATGTCAGCTCTTGCCCTCTCAAGGCATAAGAGGAGAACAGAAACGAACACTCATCCCAGCAGCGCCTAAAAAGAAGTCGAGGTTTTCTGCTCGCAAAAAGTCCCTCTACTCAAGATACGCCTCTGAGAAGTCACGCTTGTATGCAAAGCCCCGGGTGTTGTTACTTTTCCCCTACTTCTTGTTCTCGTGCGGATACGTCACCCCCGAAGCCCGCGATGTTAATAAAGAGGTCGCCACCTTAGCTAAGAAACAAGAGTACGTCGTAGCTTCACCTATCAACTCGGCGTCGTTTGGTAGAAAAACTTCAAGGAAGCAAGAGCCCGAAGATGCAGCCTCTCTTCCTCTTCGCTTGCTTGACCACATGTCTATTTACTTGTTTGTTTGTTTTTTTCCGTTAATAGACAAATAAATAAAAAAAAGAACGCCAATAAATAGTTATAAAATGAGTGCCCATATTAGCCATACGCTCTTGCACACATGCTACTATGTTAGCTTTATAACAAACTCGACAAAGCGTCTAGTAGAGTTGTTAAGCTTAGGAACTACTTTGTTTGTCCTTTTCTTTTTTTCTTCAGTTTTCTTTTCATTTTCACCAAACATCTGATTTTTTTTTTTAGTTAGTCCTCAATTCTGCATTGGAAAACCGAGAGAGAAATTTCTTCAGACCCGCCTGGGTGCTTTTTTGTTTTGTTTGTTTGTTTCACCAAAGTCGCATTTCTCTCCTTCAATTTTAAAAACTCCGTATACGACTAGTTGTTGATGAGAACCAAGAAACCAAAACTCTCTGCAGGAACTACCTCAGCAACCGCTCGTTCCCGTTTAGATTAGGTGGTTTTTATATGTGTGTTTTTACCTTTCTGCTCACCTCCTCGCTTATCGGGGATTGTTTGCCTTTTTGTTTTGAGCGCCCATTAAGCAGAAGCAGGGGCATCATTCTGAGCCTGCGCCGGGGGGTTGCGAAGCTCCTCGGCACCGTGCGCAAACGCGCAGCGGTCACCCCAAGCGCAGTTACCGTTCTTCTCCCAGTAGATGCACATCTTCGACTTCATCTTCGACCTATCAATACCCTGGCGCCCACCACGGTAGCCGGCACCACCTCGGCCGCGGCCATTGTTGTAGTACGGCTCGTACGCGGTAGGGGGAATCGTCCAATGAGTTGTCTTGGTGTTGTGGTCAATGTAGTACGGCTTGCCATCAGCTGTGTAGGACAGCTGCCAGCCCGGCGGGAGCATGGGCTGCTGAGGACCAAAGTAGGCTTGCTGCATAGTTGAGGAATATTACGGTTAGAGAAGCTTAATTACCAGCTTACTGTGTATTGTACGGAAGTGTGAGAATGTGTGTGAGATGGGTGGTTGAGAAGAGAGGGGGAGGGGGTTGCGGAAGAAAACTAACAGGTGTGGGGACCAGCACTTGATGCAGGGTGCGAGCAACCTTTCGGTTTTGTTTCCGTTGTCATCGCGCGGTCATGTGTGATTGTGTGTGTGGGGGGAGGGGGGGGGTATGTAGCTGCACAGCGAATCGCGGCACGCATGCCGTTTAAAGCGAAGGGCACCACACAAAAGAGATGCCTGCAGGCACGCAAAGGAAATCCACGGAATTGTGTCGGTTTGGCTACGGCTGTCGCGGCAATGGCTTCTTCTCGTCTGAGCAAGGCCTTCATTAAGAAACTCATCGTATCATTGCTGACCTGACGGTATGCGACAACGAAGTGTTGAAAGGGAAAAAAAGCTGTTCTTTGTTTTATAACACACGCAATGAGTTTCTTGAGCTCGGCGTGGGTCAGATGTTCCAATAAAAAGAGAAGAAGGAAAAAAGACAAAACAAATGTCAATCATAATACACATAAAGTCCTTTGGACGGACGACAGCATTGCATGCGGTCGACGTACTGCGCGTTACTGTCCACGGCAGAATCAGCCACACGTCTGCTGCCGTCCTGTCTCTGGGGGCGAGAGAGCCCGTATGGCTTCACAGCGCCGAGCGTGCGTGTGTGGTTCTGCAACAAGCGCTCAGTACCCGGGGGAATTTGCGCCTTCATCACCTCGACGCAAGCCCGGTGCTTCTCCGCGATGGCACCGCGCGGATCGCTGCGCACGATCGTCCCATCACCGGCTGCTTGTGGCGCAGGTGACGGCACCGACGCGTCGTGCAGGGCAATTCTGCTCGGTCGGTGCTCGTGTGGCGCGTGTGCAGGCGAGCTGCTAGTCAGATCTTCCATTGTCTTGAAGTGAGCCGTGGCGCGGCGAGGATAGAGGGCTTTGCGGAGTCCGCAGTGCGACAGGTGCGCAGCGTCCTGCGCCGAGGACTGTGACAGGCGTGATGTCGCTGGACTGCTGAACTCCTCCTCACAGGCACGCATGGTGGCCACCGTTCGCAGCACCTCCATTCGGTTCCTGCGCAGCACAGCATCCACGTCCTCTGTAGCAGTGCGGAGGCCATGGGGAGTTTTCGTGCTCCATGCCACGTAGGCGGCAACTTCTCTGCGCATGTTTGCCGCAGCCGGCAGGCCGGCAAGGGCGGTGGCGGACGGTTCGTCCACATCCTTCCCCGCAGCTATCAGCTTGCGCTGCATTGCTGCAGGAGCCAAAACGGATGGGCCGCGAGAGACCCACGCAGCCACGGCGAACAAAGAGGGATTTATCTAAAAAGAAAAAAAAACGTTAGCGCGGCTCGAAGTCTCACACCTTTTCCAGCAAAGAGAACAGAAAAAATAAATGGATTGTCTTTGTTGGTCCCTCGTTGGGGGAGAGTCCCTGGAAATAGAAGCACCGCCACAGCTTTTTTCCCCTTTTTTTTCTCCCAATGAGACCCTGCGATGTGGAATAAGAGAGGGGGAGAAAACTTGTCTGGACACCCGCGATGGCGTTCAACGTATTGTACGTGCGGTGGAGTCATACGGGGTAAGAAGCGGCGGTCGGAGAGGGGGAAAGAGCAGCCAAAAAAAAAAAGATGTTTCAACAGAACAAAAAAGACCCCAAGACAGTAAGACGGGACATCAACGGGGTAAAAAAAAAAGAGAGGGACAGGAGCAGCACGTTAGAGAGGAGTCCGATCAAGACGAGGGGTGTCATTCAGAAGCTGCCTCACACCAAGTTGAAAACAACTCTAAATGAGAGTCACTTGGAAAAGGAAAAGCAGTCGGAGCTTTCCAATTCGTGAGCATATTTGGGTGTGAAGTCAGAAAGACAAGAGAGAAGCGGCTCAAGTGCCAAGCAACACCTGCAAAGCGATCATTTGAGATAAAGTAAAGTTGCTTCTTGTTTTGTATGTTTTTTTTCTTCTTTCTTTTTGTGGTTAAAGAAAGTATAGTCTTATCCTTTTTGAGGAAGTTCATAGAAAAGATGTTTACAAAGAGACAAAACAAATAGAAAACAGAGCACAAACTGGCAAACAAAACGAAGAAGACACGACCATAAACATAAAAACGAGTTTGTGCGAACAGCAAATTAGGCGATGCTGCTCACACCTAAGAGAAGAAGGGAGAAAAAAACGCTTGTTTAGTTACTTCAAATACAGAAAAAAATGAAATGCGGCATTTAAAAAAAAAAAGACACTGTTGGCCCAACAAGACCAACGACAAACTTCGCAAGGAGAAAAAAATAAACCATCAGCGCATTTTAGCGTGAGCCACCGTTGTTTGACAACACCCCATCGCAGCCTCGACACACGTAGCATCGGTCTTTTTCTGTTGTTGTTTTCCTTTTACTTACGCATTCGACTTCGTTAGTATGAAGCACTCAGCGATTTCCTACCACTCAACGAGAGCTCTTTCATCTTAGCTCTCACCGACAACAACATTCGTAGTGGGCCACTTTTTCTACTACAGAAGCCCCACCACATGTACCTGCGCACCTACGCAGACGGCAACACCGCCAGTGAAGTACTTTGTGATGGTAAGAGAGAGGGCCAAACAAACAGATAATAGGAAGCGACACAAAAAAAAAGTAGCACTTGCGTACTTCCTCGAGCACAGATGGCCCTCAATGGACTCGTGAAGACTCATGAAGAGAACGCAGAGTGGTTTTTTAAGGGCCAACTTCGTGGCAACGTCGGCGGCGCCCCACCCACTCCCTTAAAGAAGTGAACGGCGAACAGCACTGCCGGGGTCCCTGTGCTCCACTTCTGTTGCTGAGGGAGGGGACAAACACACACAAATATGCGGTGTGTTAGTTCTGCAGCATTGTGTGGGAGAGCGCGGCGGCTGTGTCTTTTGCAGGCGTTTTGAGTGAGAAGGCTAGCGCAGGAGGCAGGTTGAGGTCTAGGTAGGGCTCCGGTGGATTATACTTCGGCGGTGGCGGCAGCTTACCCGTCGGCACCGTCTGAGGCGAGGCCGGGCTCGACCCCCCCAACGACGGGGGCTGATTCTTGGCTACTTTGGTGGGCATGAAAACTCTGCTCTGCGTCATCGGCCCGTTAAGGGCGATGGAGAGCGGAGAGCTCGTGCTCTTGGACGGTTGACTAGCAGTACTCCCCGCCATCTGCGACTGCGGGGACGGCACAGTTTTCTGCGCATTATGAACATTCGGATTGAGGATGAATCCCAGCCCGTTGACATCGAGATGGCGTTCATCCGGCAGCTCGTGCAGGTAGGGGCAGTTGGCGCCACGCAAGCACCCACCATTCACGAAGTACTTGCACACCTCCTGCGAGCGATCATGCGGAGGCACCACACCAGGGAGCATACCATTCGCCACACCGCCAGCCTGAAGCGCCATCATCGTTTGCGTCCCTCCAGAGGCCATGAAGACGTAGTTGCTAGCTCCCCCTGCCGGCGGCCGAGAACCGTTGACAGAGGAAACAGGACTAGAAGCCATGTTCCACATGTTGGTCTAGAAAAAAAAAACTAAAGGAGGGGGAAAGAAAAGGCACGAGACGACCCTCAGAGTGCACACCACGTAGGACGGTGCAACAGCAAAGTCGCTGCACCGCAACAATCAGGGGAAGAGCAATACAAAAAGGAAAGACAGAGTGAAACACGAAGACGGTGTGAAAGCGAGGGGCACCTTCAACGCATCTATGTACAATACGTGAAAACGAAAAAAGAGCGACGCAGCGGATAAAAAAAACGTTCAAAAAAAAACGCGGGGGAGTGCCTGATCCCTTGTCGCTTGGGTTCAGGAGAGCAAAGCTGGGTATATAAAGATAGATAGATTAATGCTCAATACCGGACGGTGAAACGTGGAGAAGACGAGAGAATAGAGCAGGTCAGCTTTGTTTGTATATCAGTCCACTTCCTCCCTCGTGCAACAGCAGCGACCGTCGTTGGTGTTCTGGATTCTGTGAGCCGCAGTTGAGGCAGACGACGATGAGAGATGCACCGCCACAACGTCCGTCACGCGCAGGTGCAACTACTTTGCAGTTGCCTCACACTCCCCCAACTCTTTCGCTCTTCTCTTTCCCGTTTCGTTTTCGTCTCCTCTGCAAAGAAGAGGACCCAAAAACACTCTTTGTTTTTTTTTCTGTTTAGCTTTGCAGAGAGTGCGGAGGCAGAGAAAAAAAAAGAGAGAGAGACTGATAGAGAGAGGTCATAGAAGCCGGTGAAAGTGAGTAGGGTGTGCCGTGCACAGCGCAAATCGTGAAGGCGAACAGGGAGACAGAGCGAGAGGAAGAGGGAGAACGGACACACACACACACACACAAGCGCATGCGCCGCAGCAGTTTAGTATTGTGATGGGAGCCACCCATCCCTTCAACCCTTCTCCTCCGCCTCCTCCACAGCAGCACCGCACTCGGACAATGCACTTCGAGACGGCCCACGCCGCATGGCATCGCACGGAGCGGCGAATTCTGCACCAATCAACAAACAAAAATCAGTGCCCAAATACACAAGTACGTGGCCACGTTATCCATCGCACCTCTTCTACACCTGGCTTCCTTTGATGTTAGCTTGATGGCTTCTTTCTCTTTCTGTTAAGATTACTACAATGCTTGTCAGTCTGTAAGGACGCATTCAGCTCAAACGTCACTGCGGGGATCAACAGCAAGAAAACGCTTGCAGAGCACCACCACAGTGACCACGCGGAAAGAAGAAAAAGAGACGAACCAAAAAGAAAGTCGAGGGTAGAGGACGCGCCAGGACTGATGCACTGCCGTCCAATTCGCACCGCAAAGACGGTGAGTGAAAAGCCGAGAGTGCGCACAGCACACGATTTGTGAAGGAGAAAAAAAAAGCACACGCAAGCACGCATGCGTGACGCAACAAGGACTCGAAAAAGGAGGAGAGGGGGGACTACAACACCGGCAGCAGCAACAACAGCAACATAAACAGCCAAAACAGAGCACGGAGATGGAAAGAGCGACAGCGGGTCTCGCCTTTCTCTTCCAATTGATGCGTGGTGCGCGCCTACAAGCTGCGGTGCTTCTCCTTTGTCCGCTCCACAATGAAGCAGCGAATGTACACGATGATCGGGATGAGCAGCGCAACGAAAATAACCGTGATAGCCCCGACGGCGCGGCTCTTGCACTTCACACAGGAGCACTCAAAGCCCCAGCGTTTCTTCATCGCCAAGGCAAGCCGCGAGAGGGGCAGGTTGTTCCCCGGCATGTAGTTGATCAAGAGCTCCTCTCCCTCGCGGATAGGCCGCACCGCACGCGCGCTGAGGTAGAAGTTGCTCTTGGTGCTATTGTACGTGATCGATAACTCGATATTCGCCTCGCAGCTGTGATTCAGATAAGAGGCCTCCGGAAAGAGGCAGATGCCACGGCGTCCGCGGTAGTCGACTTCAAAGCGGTTGAATTCCACAATCAGCGGCAGCTTCTGCAGATCGTAGGAGGAGAACTGCCCGCTCAGCAAGCAGTTGGATCCGTTGCGGATGGCTCCGTCAGGGCCGGGGGCCCGCACCTCCTCCGCAAAGTCGAACACGTCGCGTTCCCGTGTAAAATACGAGAAACCGCCCGACATGAGGGATAAGATGCGGTGCTTCACGTACTCCTGGTCCGCTGCCGTGCCGTACACCACCTTGCTAAAGATCTCCTTCGTCAGGATCAGCACCTGCTCTCGCAGCGACTGCCGCTCATTCTCAGAGATGTACATGCAATAGGCAGGTAGGTTCATCACCTCGCGGCCGTAGCCGATCTCGCGTGTCGCGTACACACCACGGGCGAAGGCACCACCTAAGCTGGCGTTCATGTCGATCTTCACATCATCAGTCACAAAGCCGCCCGGCGGAGATTCGATCTTGCCTTGAATCGACGAGACCTTCGCGAAGCCGCGCTTCGCGATGTACAGGGGGGTGCCGAGGGACGCCGCTGAGTAGACAGGCAGCCGAACTGTCGCCCGCGTCAAGACAGGCGTGAAGCGGACAAGCCGCGCAGCAAGTCGCGGTGAGGTGTGCATTGGTGGTGCAGGGACAAGCCCCAAGGCAGATTGCGTGAAGCAGGTGCTGCGCGCGTGTTGTTGTTGTTTTGTGCTTGTGTGTGTGTGTGTGTGTGTGTGGAGACGGAAACGGACAGATAAGAGCTCAGGTCGCACGCCACGGAGGGAGTCGGTGAGTCTCCTTTGTTTTTTTTATTATTATTTATGTTGGTGGTGGTTTACAACTTCACGCTTGGGCCGTGTTGTTGATGGGGCAGAGCTCCGCGACGCAATGCGTGCTGCAAGATGAAGGGAGTGAAGTCACTGAGAACAAGAGAGGGAGAGAAAGAGAGGCGTAGACGCTAAGATCTCAGGAAATAGAGCTTTTCTTTCTTTTGAATGGAGGCGTTACGAGACGTAAGAAGTGGAGTCGTCTTCACTGACTCACGCCCGCGGTACCATAACGCGCGTATCCTTCACGCCCACGGTTTCAACCGTAACCGCAGGACCGTAGCATGTAGACCACAGCATTCCGGGCTACCGTGGGAAAGGCTCACGGGCGGGTGAGGTACTCCTATGCGCATGATTCCCTTTTGGGGGGACCAAGAACACTCGCCCCTGTACATCGGTGTTGCCGTCACTGCCGCATGTTTAGTTTACGCAGCAGAGAAAAACTGGACCCCCCCCAAAAAAAAGCGCAGCGCTCACCCCACCCACGGCGCCGCCAGAAGTATTGCAGGCAGCACATGATTCGCTTTTTGTTGTCTTTGTTTTGTAACACTCCGCCCCCGCTTTCACGCCCAAGAAAGAAAACAGATGGAAAAGGGTGGTTTACGCCGTCTTCAGCAAGATGGCGGTGTTGTGCTCCACGATGGCAGCCGTGAAAGGCTTTCCGTTCACCACACAAAAGTAATGCCTCGGCAACGTTAGCGGTGCACCGCTGCGGTAGCGGGCCGCGTCTGGAGCGCGCAGCCGGTTCACAGCTCGGTGCACCGACATCTTCATCGTCTCCACATCAAGGAATACCAGCGCGCCACTCTCGAGCAGCAGCACCAGCGTCCAGGAGAAGGAGCGGACGAGGTGCAACTCACGGATTGGGATCTCCTCTGTGCAATAAGTTTGGAGAGTGGGGCTGATCGAAAGCGACAGCGCCATCTCGCCTCGAGGTCGCTTTCGGTCCGGGGTCTCTGCTATTGCCGCCGCCTTCGACATCACGTAGAAGGTTGCCGCCACGTTGTGCTCCAGCGCCAGCGCCACGATGTTCGACGAGACGGATTCGGTGCTGTCGGTGTTGCTTGGACGGCTGACAGTGGCGTTTGTCACCGCAGCTGCGGTGCAATGACGGAGCAGACGGCACTCACCCAATACTGACATGTCCTCCGAGCTAAGAAGTTGCAGACAGCTGTTCGACCAGAGACACACAAGCACATCAGCAGACCACCACCCAAAGTAGCAGAGCTCTAAAGGCGGCACGTCCGCAGCAGCTGCAGCTGTCACCTGTGCCTTTGGAGGCTGAAGCGTGTACCACTCACGCTCACTCGTGAAGCGGCTCTGCAGCGAGACCCCGTTGTCGGTGGTCGACATCACTGCCACGCAATGACGGACTCCAGACGACGCAGCTGAAGCCGTGCTTCCCTCCTGTGTCAAACCGAGCACCGCCACGATCCGCGTGCCTTTGGGGTTGAACTGCACGGAGGTGTACAGCACCGATGTGGGCCCTGTTGGAGGAAAGGCCTTCACCTTCGCCATGTCGCTGCGAGACACCTTCTTGCGTTCTAATACTGTAGACATGTCCATCGGGCACACGCACACGGTGTGATCCAGCGTCACGCACAGAAGCAGCTGACCTCCAGCAGCAGCCCCGGGTGACGCAGCAGCAGTAGCAGCAGCAGTAACTGCTGCGCTGCCAGGAGGTGCTATGGTGTGGGTGGCGACCGCGACGAGTTGCTGAGCGATGGTGCCGCGGCGCTCGCCATCGCGCAACGCGGCACGTGGGTCGCGGTCGATCTCGAAGAGGTAAATCTTCGACAAGTTCGAGGTGTTGAGGAGGCAGACGCTGCCGTTGCTGAGACCACAGCACAGATACGAGGGGTGGGCCACGGACGCACCCATGATGCACGCGCAGTCAGACACAAAAACAGCGCTGGAGGTGGAGGAGGAGGTGACCTGCCGCTCCGTCTCACCTTTGACGTACCGTGCAATGGACTTCTCCGTCATGTCGCGACGGGCTCGGTGGTCCTCGGACTCCAAGTCCATCTTCCACTGATCGAGCATGGTAAGCACCTCTTCTTTTCTCTGCGTTAACTGATAATCGTGGCTGGTAGTGGGGCCTCTTCGCGTAAGCTGCACGTACGCTTCGCCGCCCACAAACGCTGTTGTTTCCTTCATAAGGAGAGAGAAGACAGGAGAAGAAGAGGAGCTTCAGTGCTGACGGGAAAGCAGAGAAATAAAGTCCTCATCACACAGCTTCGGACGCTTTGTTTTTGTTCTTTGTTGTCGCATGGTGTGTGTGTGTTTTTTTTTCTGGAATCTTGCCGATGGCGGCAAAAGGCGAGATACAGGAAGAATGCCCATCAGCATATCCCTCTCTCTCCTCCCTCCGCACACAGTTGCTTGAAACACACACACATATATATATATATATAGGAAAAGCACGTGTTGATGTTTCTTCCTCATCCTCCTTCTTGTCGTTGGCACCCACGCGCACCCTCCGCCGTTGTGAGCGCTGGCCTTCTTTGCGTTTTCGCTCCTGTTTTGTGTTGCACTGCCCTTGTCGTCTCGGCTTCACAGTCTCTTCTTCCCCATTCCCTCTCACCAAAGACAACGCACGTAGGCATCAACGCACAGACCACGACGCCGCAAACCCAACGAGAGCTGCAGCTTGCAGTGGTGATACGAAACCACACGTGTGGATCTGCATGTGCAGATGCGACTGTGGCGTAGACCAGCATCCACGCGTACACACAACGCAACACACAGTGAGCTTTGAAATTCGCCCCAGCCTCTCCTCTTTTCCCAGAGAGAGAAACCACCCGCGATGCCGGTGCGTACATCCACACAACAACAAAAAAAAACAGCTAAAGCGCATATGTGAGAATCGCAAAGAAACAAAAGATGTTCTCTCTCTTGATTGTTCGGCAACGGAGGAAATCAACACGCCATGCAGAGTAGCGCTTTTCTCTTAAAGGCAACACACAAAGAGCTCTTGAGCAGCCCCGGCAATGTCCAGAGTCACGAAGTGCTTACGCAGCGTCGTTCCACCCTCCTCAGTCATCCTTCTCCTCCGAGGAATCGGGTATCGGCTCAAAGCCGGACGGCGGGTTCTTCGCGCCGCTCGAATTCAACACCTTGAAACGGTTGCCAGACAGCTTGCGGTCGTTACGCTGGGCCTTGTTGATATCTTTGTGCATGCGGTAGGTCGTCGGCAATGACGTGCCGTGAATCGTCATGTCGTACAGCAGTTTGCCGTACATGGCGTTGTCTTCGTTCGGGATGTCGCGGCGGGCAAACAGCTCGTAGTGCGTGTTGTTCGGCAGCCGCTTCTTCATGATGAACTCCGGCAGATTCTGACCGTAGCCGGGACGCATGTTTCGCATCGGGTAGCCGGTGAATGTGTTGAACTCTGGAGACATGTGCCGCTCATCTTCCAGCTGCCACGCCCCGGGCGCTTTCTCCTCGATGTACTCCTGAAAGATGCGAGCACGGGCCAGGCGGAGGTCCCAGCGCTGCGCACACGGCACCGGCAGCTGGTGCGGGTGCGTGTAGCCCACTTTATGCACCCCGTAACGCAGAGAACTACGGTGCATTTTTGTTTTCTAAGTGACTGTGTGTGTGTGTGTGTGTGTGTGTGTGTGTATGAAGCGGCGTGTGTAACCAATTTCACACCTTCTCGCTTCTAATCAGTGTGACCCATGGGGATGAAGGAGGGAAGAGGGAAGGGGGGTAAAACGAGAGAAAGACACCAGAGTCGAGGAAAGAGAAGGAAACGGCAATTACGAAGGGCACTCAGTACGGGAAAGGTACACTGCATACGGCTCGTACTGCCAGTGTTGAAAATCCTCTGCGTGCGTGCAGCGGATACTTGCCACCAGTAAGTCAGCGTTGTTCACGGATGTTCACTATCCACGTGTAGCCGACACGACACGCAACAACGCGTATCACATCAGCAACCTCACACCTGCCCTTGCCGCAGCTCCTCCGTCTACGGTACGTAATTTCGTGGTAAGGCACACTCACTTTTACAGCGCCTGCGCCGTAAGGATCAACACGCCTCTTATTACTTGTGTCCGAGTAGGCAGGCATCGAGGATATCTTGTCCATTTTTCTATTCAACGTCATCGTCAGCCAAATAGAGCACCAGGTTGCCTTGATGAGGAACTGTAGTCGTCGTCCCGGCAATAATACGCGTAGTGGAAAGCACCGCAAAAAAAAGAAAAAGAACTCTGGCGACGTTGCCGTGTGCCTGTCCACCCTCTGATGGCAGTAAACCATCGGGCTTACTTGGCGTGTTTTGCGTTCTGTGCCGCCTTCTTTTTTTCTGGTCTCCACCCTCACCTCTTTTTTTTTTTGCTGCTACTGCTGCTGCGAATGTGGCTCCCAATTGAGCAGAGAAGAGAGCAAAAACACTGGGAGCGTTCTCCAGAGACCGCATTCCCAAACCACCACAGGAAAAAACGCCCTCACAGAGCACACAGCGTTCCACTTTTTGACTAAAGCTAACGCAAAAAAAAAAAGAAAAGAGCAGCGCCCCGCCGCAGTAACTCAAAAGGCGGCGCACACGCACGCGTCTTCTCGATTTTTCTGGGTGTATGCGTAGGTGCGAGTATGTGTGGGTGGGGAAGGAGAACAAAAAAAGCGGAAGAAGAGCGCGAGGACCCACAATGTTCATCGCCTGCGTCACACGCCGTCGTCAACGTCACCAACACATCTTCGCATCAACGGAAAACAAAAAAAAAGAACAAGAATAGGAAACAGAAAAGAAACACACAACGCCATGCGCCGCCTTTCCAAGTCGTCTTCACCACACTCGCACCTCTCCCTACCCCTTCCCTCTGCCTTTAGCTGGAGGGCGGCGGCGGGATCATCTCGGCCGGGACATGCACAAACTTGCGGTCTGACTTGTCACACACCCACGCCACTTCCACCTCGTACAGCTTGTCCTTCTGCTTGTCGTGCACGTCGTGCAGAATGTTCGCCAGCTTCGGCACGACCTCCTCACACGTGAGGTCTGCAAACTTCAGCTTCGCTAGCTCGCTCTTCGCGACCGTCTTGGCCTTGCCAAGAGCAATGCCGTAGTAACCCGCCACGGTGCCGCTGGGGTCGCTCACGTACAGCTGCGGGCCGTCGTCAGCGTAGGAGGCGATAATCGCAGAGCAGCCAAAGGGGCGGTAGGCGTAGTGGGTCGTGTACACGTGCATAAACTCGCCCACACGGTTCGCCAGAACGGAGCCGCGGATAGGCGTGGCGAAGATGTCACGGCTGTTCTCCGCCTCCAGTCGCGCTCGCGATACGATGGCGCGGCCGTCTGGGAGGAAGCCGCAAATGCAAATACCAGCCTGGCGATCCACAGCGTGGATCCGGTTGTTGGAACCGTTCTCCAGCATGCGGCTGGAGTGAATCTTCTCAATGGCGATCACCACACCATCCTTGCAACACGCGGCGACGGCGGTGCTGCTGTTGTCTACCGCCTTGCCAGCGTACTCCACCTGAAAGACGCGACCCTCAGCCGAGAAGACGTCCGTCGACTGGTCGTGGCCGCTGCCGGTGCCTGCCATGACGACGAGCTCGCTTGCAAAAAGGAGTGAAGTATCAGCGACAGTGGTGTCACCAGGCGATCAGGAAACTTATGTGTACCGGAGAAGAAATCCGAAAAACTAAATGAGAAGACCCTTCAAGAAGAAGTGAGGGAAGCGTTACGCACCACTTCCCACGTGCGTGCAGAAAGGCGGAGAAGAGGAAAAGAAATAAAAAGAAGGGAAGGGGGGAAGTACACAAAACGGGCGCGGTAAGCACACGCGCAGCGACCCAAATGCCATGGTGATATACATCAACAGATCCTTCAGGTTCTTTCCTCTTTTTTTTTTGCACCGCTACTTAAGAATCCGTGAGAGGAAGCCGGCTATTTGTGACCCATACACACACACAGACACACACACGACAGTCAAACTAGAGCAGTGCCACCAAACGCAAAATAGAAAATGACTTCACTAAACCACTTTTTGCTTTCTGCCAACGCAGCGGACTCTCCCGCCTTTTTTTCTCTCTCTTTCTCCTCTCTACGATCTATTTGGAATTGTTGTGAAGCAACGAACTCCATAACGCAAGCTGTGAAGTAGTAAAACAACAGTAAAGAAAAAGAAATTCAGCAGATCCCTCTTACATACACACACCTGCACAAAGAACGCGGCAGCGCAGCTTCTTTTGTCAAAAGGTATTACTCCTGCTGCGTTGCCCAAAATGCGACTCTTCCTCTCTATTTTCTCACGTCATTGGGTCTTCTCGTTCTACATTGTGGTGTGGTTTCGTGCGAGTCGACGCGCTAACACACCAACCACGCCAGCCACAAGCATTCCACAACACATCCCAACGAGACCTTTGGCAAGAGGTGCCCAACGTTGCCGTGCACCTGACTCGGCAGCAGCTGCTGCGCCACCGCCAGCGTTTATTTCTGCCTTCGCCTTGGCCCTCACGCTCTCACGCTGCGCTCTGCTCAGGCGCGGCTTCTTCACCACTGCGTCATCGGGGTTGCGCCACGAGGCACCGTCGGACGGTCGGGGAGGCAGCCGCTCTTCCCAGTTGCCGCCGCTGGCAAACAACTCTGATATCTTCGTCGACAGCGACGTGTCCACCTCCGCCAGCCCGCTCGTCCCTAAGGAGTGGGAGTACAAGCACAGCTCGCCGTTGGGGCAGCAGCCGAAGAGGTGGCCCACACAGAAATGGATCTTCTTGTGCTTCGCACGGATGATCTGGTGCAGGCGGTGCTTCAGCCGTCCCAGGTCGGCGCTGCGGAAGAGCGACTCATCCACGCAGCCACCGTTGCCCTCCCAGTTGCTGTGGTTGAACTGGCAGGCCACGTCGATCTCGTCGAGGACGCTGTCGGCGATTAGCGTGTCATCCACTATGACGGTGCGCAAATATGGATTGACGTGCGCAAGGGCAGCGATGGAGCGTCCTGCCTCGTCCTCCAGCGGTGTGTTTGACAAATCCATGTAGTTTACGCGTGAGCGCACGAGCGCCTCGCACAGTGAACAGATGGACTCGTCACTGATGTTGATGCCACTGAGGGTAAGCGCCTCGATGGAAAGGTTGTACTGAAACGCCATCGAGAGGGAGTAGACCTCCGCATCGCCAAAGCACCCAGAGAAGTTATCGTAGACGAGCACCGACCGGATCGAGTTGTTCAGCGTCTCCTCCGCCAAGACGTGAAACTCATTCTCCGTAACGTTGGTGTACTCGCTGTTGTGGTTCGTAAAGTAGCAGAGTGCCTGCTCAAGCTGATGCAGGGTGAACAGCTCTGACTTGCCGGAAACAACTTTGAAGACGAGTAGCCGTGCCTCCTCCGTCTTGACCTGCTTTGACACGGCCTCCGACAGCGTGCGGACTGCGCCGAGAACTCGCCCTTTTGCCTCCATCACTGAATGACAGCCTAGAGTATTTGTTTTCCCTTTCCGATGGTATTCTCTCCTCTGCTTTGCCTGCTGAAGCCCCGGTGAAGAGTGAAGAAGGGGAGGGAGGGGAAAAGAACGACAAGGCGGTTTTCGTGCCTGCCAAACCCCCACCTGTTCTTTCGCTTCTTCTTTTCTTTTTACCACCTCTCTTGTGCAACGTTTCGGTCAAAAAGAGGAGCATATTTATGCACACAAGAAATGAAACAGCGCGTTGAGAAAGCGGACGGTACGACCGATATGAGTGAGGTGGATACATGTGTGAGAGAAAGAGAAGGTGAAATAGCATGGTGCGCAGGAACCAACCGATGCGCACGAGGAGGAGGGACACAAGGAAGACAGCATGCCTTTCTCTCACTCACCGCGATGTGTCCCATCCGGGTAGTATTCCCAGTGTAATGAGAAGCACATATCATACATATGCCTTTGTTCGGTTCTTCTTTTCTCTTTCTTTTGTACCTGCTGGTATCACCCAATGCACAGTCAGCACGACCACCCGCTTCTAAGCTCAGTCGTAGAAGCTTGTTTTCCCTCAGTTCTCGATGGGGCTGCATGTCTTTTCGCCTACGTATTTGTGGGGAAGCAGAGCATGGTAAAAGTCAATACTCCCTTCCTTTAAACACAGTCTTCTGTGCTGGTGTGCACTTGCTACCTCACCCTTCTCCTTTACCCGAAAGGTCACGCCTCGGTGAGATTACCGCTGCCACTTACGCTGCGACAATAAGATGGCGTACAGATGAAATTTGAATCAATTTGAGTGTATAAAAGGGAAGGGGATCGGCAAACCGTCCCCTGTGCGGAAGTACATGTGGCACAGAGGCGGGCCCTCGACATCGTGCAGCGTATAGCCCTTTGTCGAAGACAAAAAAAAGGAAAAGACAACATCCACCACCGCTGGAACAGAAAAACAAAAAAAACGCAAGTCAGCGGAGTTTAAATTGGAGGGGGGGAGGCGTGCACTTCTTTCTGCAGTGCCGCCTCGATTAAATGACCGGACAAAAAACTCACCAAACCGCTGATGGTGCCGTTCAGCACCATAAACGCGGCGGAGCGAGTAATACTGAGGCCGGCGAGAAACCCTTTTACAGAGCCCAGCACGATCAAGGAGATCATGGTCAGCACGCACGAAATGACAAAGACGGCGTCGGTGCCTTGGCCTTTGCCTGGCAAGTAGGCAAGCAGCGGGATCGCACCAAAGAGAAGAAATGAGGCAAACATGACCGCACCTTGCTTCTTTGGTCCGTGGGCGTCGTCGAGGTCCACCAGCAGACCCAGCTCCTCGACCATCATGAAATCGACAAACATCTTCCGATCCTTCGAGATGATCCCGACGATGGTGTGCGCGTCGTCAAAGGAAAGCCCTTTCGACATGTAGATCTGCACCATCTCATCCACTTCAAGATCGAAGGAGTTCTCCACCTCCCACTCCTCGCGACGGCGCTCCGCAGCGGCATTGTCGCGCTCCGCCTCGCCTGAAACAAACTCGCCAAAGCCCATCGAAAAGCCGTCCGCGATCACGTTTGAGAAGCCAAAGATGAGCACCGTCGCGTAGTTGCCGTTACTACCCGCCGCCGCTGCAATGATGGCAAACGTGGTCATGATGCCGTCCAGACCGCCAAACACCACCGATTTAATGTACTCAGAGGCGTTCGAGCTGTGGCTCTCCTGGTGCATGGGTTTCATGTGCTCCCGCCGCGAGGCTTCAATGTCGTTTGCGCGGAAGGCGGCACGCGCGGCGTCGCAGCTCTTGTAGCCACCCACCTCTTCCGCCACCACGCGCAGTGCCGACTGCTCTGACGCCTCCGGTTTGCTCATGTTGGCTGAGGGAGGTGTTTGTTTTATGAGTTTTTTTTTTTTAAGAAAATTGAGCGAGTAAGAGAGGAGCAAAAGTAATAGGGAGAAATAAAAAAGAGCGTGTGTGTGTATATATATATATATATCGCGCGGAGCAATGGAAAGCAGTCCGCTGACAAAACTCTCTCGGAGGTACTGGGTTTTTTTTGTTTTTATAGCACCAGTGTGTATAGCGAGGAAGGGGAACTGTGAAAAGAAGCGACCTGAAAAGACGCTGCTGTCCCGTTGGCGATGGAGATGTCGTGAGGTAAAACAAGCACGACCAGTGATCAGCACAGCGCAATGTCCACGTGTACGCTCTGTAGCAGCTGCGGCAACGTAGCGCAGGCTTAACAGCGATATGTAAATCGGGGGCGACAAGAAAAAAAAAAAAAGAGAAGGAAGCGCGAGAAAGGTGGAGGAGAAACACAGAGCGGGGAAATAAAAAGTTGAGCGCACACCGGAATGAGCACCTACTCACCGCGAAGAGGAGCGCAGCACAAAGACACGGTGCACCATACGCCGGAAAGAAAAGAAACCACCTTGACTCCCCTGGCTGGGCATTAACCGCTCCGTCGCCGTGGAATGCCGTCGAACTCCTCCGATCAAAAAAAAAAGCAAATCGTCATCAGTTCGTGTAACGAGAAATGCGGCTCGCATTGTTTCCACGCAAGTTGGGGGAGCGCACATTACATCTCTGTGTGTGTTGGAGCTTAACAGTGTTAACCTTTTTTGTTCTTTATTTGTGAGATTTCACTTCATCATCTGTGAGTACCGCGACATTTATCGCGTGCCACCGAGGAACTGCAGAGTACCCCATAACGGAGGACGAGAGGGAAGAAAGCGATAATGTGCACACACCCGTCTGCTGTGTCCTCCTTCCCTCCCCCACTCCCTTCTCCCCCTTTTTTCGGAGGCACCCTACTCGAAGTCCATCAGAAGCTCTTCAGCCTCTTTGAGGGACCTTGTGGCACAAACAACCACCCTGCGTGCAGCTAACGGCGCCGTCTCGACAATAACACGCCGCCGGCTGGAGGAGGAAAGGAAGTCCGACTGCACACACGTGAACAGCGCGCAGTTACCTTTACTTCTCGGTTGGACCTCGTCCTCACCCACCGTGACAGCGTGCTCTGCGGCCTCTGCGAGTGGAGCAGAGCGTATCATGTCAATCACCGGCACGAGGGAAGGGAGGAGTGGAATATCCGGCGACGACTCCATCAGCTCCGAGACATCGCCAGGGGCGGACGGCTCACAGTTCCACGGCAGCAGAAGGGCCCGCTGCATCACTGTGCGGTACGCGAGTGCGAGTGCATCCCTGTGAGGGCAGAGGCGGGGCGAGACACCGCGACGCTTCACATAATGCCGAAGCATCGCATGCGTCAGATCCACCTCCCCATCCACGCGCTGCTCTGCCTCCTCTAATTCATCAGCACGCAACGTCCGCAGACTTGGGCAAGACGACGCATTCGCTGGCAGAAACAGATTCGGCAGCGGAGGGTAGACAGTGTCGTTTAGAAGAGGGTGCAGCGACGACTGGAGAGAGTCCTGCGCATGTGCGTGTTCCGCTGCGTGGCAGGCAAAGAAACACGCCAACCACAAACTGTGCGCCGTCACAGAACCAAGTCTGCCACGGCGCGTCAAAAACAACACCGCCTTGCGCAGTGGCGGCATCGTGGACGGCAGGAGGTCGCCACGCAGCGTCTGACCATTCATCACGGCGTGGTACGGCACCGTGATGAGTGGAGCACCGTGCTTTGCAGCCTCGCCTAAGCAGAGGCCGACCGGCGAGGCGGACTGCGGAAGACGATGTACCGTCAACTTTTTACTCACGACGCCGTGCGCCGTGCACGCCTCCCAAAAGACGTTCATCGCGAAGTCCGTGACGGTATTAGTGGTTGGTGCACGGAGCGCGATGCAAGCCACAAACGCCGGCAAGAGCAACGGCGCCCTGAAGAGCGGGCAGCTGCTTTCTTTTGTTCTTGCTTTCTGATGGGTGCGTTCCTGCTACGGGGACTGGTGTGCCTTCTTGAGAATCACTTCCGCACAGTGCCTGGCGCAAGGACCATTCCGTAGCCAGGTAGATTCTCTTTACAAGGGATGTCCGCTGGTAAAATAACGTGTTTTTTTTTTTTTGAATGCCCATCAACCAACAGTGATAAAATCATAAGAGAACGAAGAAAAGTCTTAAAAACACAGTTGTAGGGATGCGAGGGCAGAGAAAGAAAGAGGCGAGAAAGCCGTTCAAAACACAGCGAAAAGAAAAAAGAAAACACAAATGCACGGCAGCTGGTTTAAGCACGGCAAACATAAACAGAAGTGTCAAAAGCCACTAAGCTGCGCAGTCGTGGGATTGGCCCCCGGCTAGTTCAGGCATATCTATACTGTGCACACGCTGCTTGACATGGCAGCAACAGCCCCCCTCACGAGAACGCCGATGCCTGCCCGCAACTCCGAAAGCGCAGTCTTGTTTGTGTTGTCAGGATTGTCAAAGTCAATGGCTGCTTTCCATGTGATGCAGAACAACACCTGTAAGTGGATTGTGAAAACAGAAGAAAACAGAACCTACATACACACACAGAGAGAGGGCAGCAACGACACCGGGGAACGCGAGCCGGTCGCTTCCCAACGAGCAAACAACCATTCAACAAATCTCTTTTCACGAAACAGCAACCCTCCCTCTTTGTGTGAGCTTAGAAGTCAGCGATGGGGGTGGCCACAGCATCATGGACCCGCGTAATCCCACCGAGCTCCGGCTCGCGACGCCACCGCGGCCTCGGCACCACGTGCTTCGTCGAGGGGTGCTGCCAATAGTTCGGCCAGTTATTTGCCCCCACGTAAGTCTGTGGACTGAAGTACGCTGCCGCGTCCGGCGTCCCGTAAGAAAAGCGGGCGACCGTCGCCTCAGGCGACAGCACACTCCGCGCATCGGCTAGGATGGACGCGTTGATGGCACGCTGCTGCTGAATGCGCTGCATCCAAATTGTGCGGTGCCGGATCGCCTCTGTCACTTCGCGAGCGTGGAAGCTGGCGCGTTTGTTTGGCACCATCTTGAAGAGTCCGTTGGCCAGTGCCGTTCCAGGGAACTTGTTATCGAACACCTTGTCGCGTACGAGGAAGCTGCGCGTCACATCGCGGTTCGCGCGGTACAGTTGAATGAGCTCGTAAGCGCAGGGATAGTAGGTGGGGATGCGGCGTGGGCCCACACCCGCCACAACCGAACGGTAGGAACCACGCCCCAGAGCGCCACTCGACATGCTCTCAGCTGCAGCCACTGCAAGAAGACAATTGAACACGACAACAAACAACAAAAAGAGAAAAAGCAGGCGGTAACGCCGGCTTCTTTTCTTTTATTTTGTTGTTTGTTTTTTGTGTGTGAAAAAAAAAAGAATGCAGCTCAAATAGGAAACGAGAAGCGCGGAGAAGAAAAAAAGGAGATATTCGGTGCTTCAGGATGCACGACAACGGGGGCTTCGCTAAACCGCATCAGCGGAGCATAGGAGATCACCAGTCTGGAGGGAGCTTCCCACGAAGACGCTGTCTGGGCCTTTCCTACGACTTACGCTCCACGTCGAGAAAGGTAAAAAAAAAACAGAGCACACCGTTCCAGTTACTTCTGCTGAGAAAGACAACATCGCACTCTCCTTTTGATTTCATAAGGAGCACATTTATTTCGCATTGATTTCTTGTAAGTGTATGTGCGTGTGTTGAAGGATGAGGAAACAGAAGTGTAAATCTAAAAGCGACAACGTCAAACGAGGGCACCACGAGGGATACACCATTTGTCTACACATTAAAAAAAAAATGGAAAAGGAACAAATAAAACAAAAAACGTGTCTTACCATCATGAGCGAAAAAAAAACCGGAAAGGAAGGTGAAGCCGCAAGAGTCACACACCATCCCTGTGTTGTGTGCGGCAGCATCTGCTATACACACCAAGTGTGTCGGGGGCGACTCGTCAGTCAGAAACGACAATACAACGCCGAAGGAGGGTGTCGGCGCTTTCACACGAGCCAACCTCACCCGTCCACAGAAAACCGAGCAGAGGCAAACGGACAGAAGCAGTACTGCCTCCAATCTCACGTCTAACAGCAAAAGAGGTACTGCAGACAAAACAAAGCGAATGAGATCACACACCAAGCCGTTGATCACAGTCCAGTAGGAAAGCCCACAAGAGAGGAAAACACTCAAACCATACAAAAAAAGGAAAAAACAGCGCGGTAACGGAGACCAAAAACTACACAAAAAAAAAGAAACCGCTACACCCCCAGGCCAACACCAACACCAAAAGACGTGCCCATCAACAGCGTCCATCAGCTAGTGGTCACATCTACCCACCATACCACTGCAGAGAGACTGACACCGTGCGACTTCAGAGCGCAGACCTTCTTGCTGATACGACACCCGCATCCACGTGCACCTTTCAACGCATAAACACACCTACCAGCACGAAAACAGCGAGGGCTACCACAAATACCATGGTCGCAGTAGACGCACGCGCAGGTCGCTCGTAAACAGCGACCTTCCTCGGAAACGACGAAGTTTCACGCACAGCAGGCTGCCTCTCCACAAATTTCGCGGTGAAGTCGATCTCCCGCCGCCGCTTCGACCGCCTCGATGCAATCCCGGCTATCTTTCCAACACCACCATGCGCACACTCAACCAGGAAGATCCCCCTCTTTTCACCAGCTACCTGAGACACACTTACTGACACCGACTGCTCAGCCTTCCTGTGGGCAGCGGCCGAGCAGCGGCTTCCTCCTCAGCCTTCCTGCGAGCAGCGGCTTCCTCCTCAGCCTTCCTGCGAGCAGCGGCTTCCTCCTCAGCCTTCCTGCGAGCAGCGGCTTCCTCTCAGCCTTCCTGCGAGCAGCGGTCTCCTCAGCCTTCTGCGAGCAGCTTCCTCCTCAGCCTTCTGCGAGCAGCTTCCTCCCAGCCTTCCTGCGCAGCGCTTCTCCAGCCTCCTGCGAGCAGCTTCCTCCTCAGCCTTCTTGCGGGCAGCCTCCTCCTCAGCCTTCCTGCGGGCGCGCTTCCTCCTCAGCCTTCCTGCGGCAGCGGCTTCCTCCTCAGCCTTTCCTGCGCAGCCAGTTCCTCCTCAGCCTTCCTGCGAGCAGCTTCCTCCTCAGCCTTCCTGCGGCGCAGCCTTCCTCCTCAGCCTTCCTGCGGGCAGCAGCTTCCTCCTCAGCCTTCTTGCGGGCAGCGCTCCTCCTCAGCCTTCTTGCGGCAGCAGCTTCTCCTCAGCCTTCCTGCGGGCAGCGGCTTCCTCCTCAGCCTTCTTGCAAGCAGCTCTTCCTCCTCAGCTTCCTGCGAGCAGCCTCCTCCTCAGCCTTCTTGCGGGCAGCGGCTTCCTCCTCAGCCTTCCTGCGAGCAGCCTCCTCCTCAGCCTTCTTGCGGGCAGCCTCCTCCTCAGCCTTCTTGCGGGCAGCGGTTCCCTCCTCAGCCTTCCTGCGAGCAGCCTCTCAGCCTTCCTTCGCAGCCTCCTCTCGCTTCTGCGGGCAGCGCGCTTCCTCCTCAGCCTTCCTGCGGAGCGGCTTCCTCCTCAGCCTTCCTGCGAGCAGCGCCTCCTCAGCCTTCCTGCCTGCAGCGCAGCTTCCTCCTCAGCCTTCCTGCGGGGCAGCGGCTTCCTCCTCAGCCTTCTGCGGGCAGCCCTTCCTCCTCAGCCTTCCTGCGAGCAGCTTCCTCCTCAGCCTTCCTGCGCAGCAGCTTCCTCCTCAGCCTTCTTGCGGCAGCGGCTTCCTCCTCAGCCTTCTTGCGGCAGCCTTCCTCCTCAGCCTTCTTGCGAGCAGCGCTTCCTTCCTCAGCTTCTTGCGAGCAGCGCCTCCTCCGCTCAGCCTTCTTGCGGCAGCCTCCTCCTCAGCGCTCTGCGGGCA
Source organism: Crithidia bombi (assembly GCA_900240985.1). Classification (NCBI taxonomy): domain Eukaryota; phylum Euglenozoa; class Kinetoplastea; order Trypanosomatida; family Trypanosomatidae; genus Crithidia; species Crithidia bombi. The sequence continues at coordinate 815,247 of OESO01000097.1, read as the reverse complement.
GCGGCTTCCTCCTCAGGCCTTCCTGCGAGCAGCTCCCTCCTCCAGCCTTCTTGCGGGCAGCGGCTTCCTCCTCAGCCTTCCTGCGGGCAGCAGCCTCCTCTCAGCCTTCTTGCGGCAGCTCCTCCCTGCGTTCTGGCAGCCCTCTCCTCAGCCTTCTGCGGGCACGCTTGCCTCCTCAGCCTTCTTGCGAGCACGGCTTCCTTCCTCAGCCTTCTTGCGGGCAGCGGCTTCCTCCTCAGCCTTCCTGCGGCAGCGCCTCCCTCCTCAGCCTCTCTTGCGGGCAGGCCCCTCAGTCAGCGGGCTCCTCCCTCAGCCTTCTTGCGGGCAGCCTCCTCCTCAGCCTTCCTGCGGGCAGCGGTTCCTCCTCAGCCTTCTTGCGGCAGCGTTCCTCCTCAGCCTTCCTGCGAGCAGCCTCCCCTTCAGCCTTCTTGCGGGCAGCGGCTTCCTCCTCAGCCTTCCTGCGGGCAGCGTCTCCTCTCCTCTGCAGCCTTCCTGCGAGCAGCGGCTTCGCCTCAGCCTTCCTTGCGGGCAGCGCTTCCTCCTCAGCCTTCTTGCGGCAGCGGCTTCTCTCCTCAGCCTTCCTGCGGCCGCGGCCTCCTCCTCAGCCTCTGCGGGCAGCTGTCCTCCTCGGCTTCTTGTGTGCAGCCTCCTCCCGTCAGGCCTTCTTGCGGGCAGCCTCCTCCTCAGCCTTCTTGCGGGCAGCGGGCTCCTCCTCAGCCTTCCTGCGGGCAGGCGGCTTCCTTCTCAGCCTTCTCTCGCGGTCAGCCTCCTCCTCCGCCTTCCTGCGAGGCAGCATTCGCTCCTCAGCCGTTGCATTGCGGGCGAGCCTCCTCCTCAGCCTTCCGTGCGGGCCAGCTCTCTCAGCCCTTCTGCGAGCAGCTTCCTCCTACAGCCTTCTGCGGGCAGCCGGTTCCGCTCCTGTCAGCCTTCTTGGCGGGCAGCGTCCTCCTCAGCCTCGTATTCGCCATGCCATTCATCAGGTGTTCCCGAGTGAGTCTTCAATGACTAACAGAACCTGCAAACCGTGGCGCTGCGCAGCTCTCCCGCTCTGGGCCCGCTCTCGCTTCTTGCGGCGCAGCGTCTCGCTGCAGCTTCCTGCGGAGTCGGGAGCCCTCCTCCCTGGGCCCTTCTTGCGGGGTGCCCGGTTCCGCAGCGGTTGCTTGCGGGCAGCGGCTTCTCCTCACTTCTT
>OESO01000097.1:724873-807835 GCA_900240985.1 Crithidia bombi | reverse complement strand
AAGAGATCAGCCTTCGTTGTCGAGCAGCCTCCCCTCCTCAGCTTCTTGCGAGCAGCCCTCTCCTCAGCCTCTTTTTGCGGGCAGCTTCCTCCTCAGCCTTCTTGCGTGGCAGCGGCTTCCCCTCAGCCTTCCTAGCGGATGCAGCGGCTCTCATCTCAGCCTTCTTGCCGAGCAGCTTCTCCTCCTCAGCCTTCTTGCGAGCAGCGGCTTCCTCCTCAGCCTTCTTGCGGGCAGCGGCCTCCTCCTCAGCCTCTTGCGAGCCAGCCTCCATCAGCAGCTTCTTGCGACGGCAGCCTCCTCCTCAGCCTTCTGCGGGCAGCTTCCTCCTCAGCCTTCTTGCGAGCAGCCTCCTCCTCAGCCTTCTTGCGGGCAGCGGCTTCCTCCTCAGCCTTCTTGCGGGCAGCGGCTTCCTCCTCAGCCTTCTTGCGGGCAGCGGCCTCCTCCTCAGCCTTCTTGCGGGCAGCGGCTTCCTCCTCAGCCTTCTTGCGAGCAGCTTCCTCCTCAGCCTTCCTGCGGGCAGCGGCCTCCTCTGCAACGATTGCAGCAGCGCTGCGCTCTTTTAAAGTGGGCACCTCTTCCGCCTCTGGAGAAGCACCAGGGGCGTCGCCTTGCGAAAACTCCCTCCACAGCTTCGTGTCCTTCCTGAGCGGCGATGGGGAATTGATGGGGCTGTTGGAGACCGAAGCACGCGAATGGTTGCTGCTGTGCGATGCGGAAGTTACACCCAAGCCGCGGAGGCGACCCAGCAGCTGGTCTAAGCGATCCTCCAGCTCCTGACCTCTCTTATGCTGTTCCTCATCAACTCTCTCCGGCGGAACAGGGGAGTGTGTGTGACTCGGTTTGCTGCCCTCCATTTCTCCACTCTTAACGAGAGTTGCACTTTGAGTGGAATAAAAAGGGAGGTAGGGTCAGCGTGCACAGATTATACGGAGAAGTTCAGCTGAAGGTGTAAATCCTGTTGCGATTGTTGCTGTGTTATCGATACGGTGCCGACGTCCTTCACGGTTGAATCGATGTCGCGAGAGTCGAGGTTGCTCTTTTTGTTCGGGGAGAGGGGGTCGTCAACACGCATCCATGTGAGTTGTGTGAACAGGTGCAACGTGACACAATAAAGCAGCGCCACACACGCGAAAAAAAAAAAGAGCATGAAGCGGAAGGCGAGGACGAGAAGAACAGAAGGTGGGCGTTTGCTGGGAGCAAGGGAGAGAGTGAACGGGTGGGATCGTCGTTCCAGAGCAAGCCGTACGGTCAATCAACGTGGCAGGTGTGGAATGCCGTGGCCGCCGCATGCAGAGCTGCTACTGGTGACACACCTTTCCCCAAAAACACATTAAGCAGTCTCGCTCACAAGAGAACTCACCGATGTATTCCCATCAGCGTTCGAACGAAAGGAGAAACGGATTTTTCAAGCGGGCCGTGAAACACCTTTGAGAAACACGCAGAGAAAACGGACTTGATAACGAGATTTCAATGACGAGAGAATAAGAATAGAGGGGATTGTTTAGGGTGTCTTTTATGAGCTGAATCAACGTCTCTATGCTGAGCATGACGTCTATGTGGAGAACTTAAGGGGAAAAAAGGGACACGGCACCCTGCCCCACGCGCTTCACTTCTTCACTGCCTTTTTATGCCCATTCGTCGACTTCTGCAGGGTGCCGGAAACGTGCACGGTCTTGCTGTCCCGTGGCCGCTTTGCTCCGGTGAGCGATGGACGATCGTTGACGGCAGGCGCCACCTTGGTAATGGTGAAGAAGCTATCCAGTCGACCTTGCGTTTTCTTTGTGAGAGCAGCACGCAGGCGGGCGATGCCTTTGTGAACGCGGTCAGGGTTAAAGAGCTTCTCCTTCACGAGAAACTGAATGAGTCCCTCCTCGTCCGGTTCGCTGAACTGGATGTCCAATTCCTCGGCCGGGGTGACGTCAGGGTTCTGGAAAAAAGCCCGCGCCTCTTTGTAGTAGAAGTCCTCAGGGACGGTGTGCTTTGTGGTGTCGAGGGACTCGAGAAAGGCCTCGATGGAGCCGTAGCGCTGGATGCCCTCCCACGCCTTCTGTGGGCCAATCCCTGGCACCTTCGGTACGTAGTCGCACCCCAGCAGGATACAGAGGTCGATGAACTGGTTCATGGTGAGCCCTGTGGCGTTCAGCACGTCGTCGAGGTGGATTTCCGCAATAGGACGCTTCTTCGCGTCGCTGATGTTCAGGTGTCGTAGCATGATGGTGGAGCCGAACGTCAGCGCGTCCATGTCCTCTGTGCCGACTCCCCACGCCTTTCCCTTCTTCACCAGCTCCGCGCACTGCGCCTCCGCCTCGGACGGGGCCTGAATCACCGGCAGCCCCATCAGCTGCAACAACTTCTTGCACTCCTCGATCTGCTCGCGGCTCACACGCACGGTTCGCTTGCTCATCTTCTCCATCATTTCATCATCACCAGCATCCTTCGCCTTCTCAAACTCCTTCTCCGCCTCCGCCGCCTTCTGCCGGCGCGTCTCCAGCTCACTAGCTTTTAGCTGCGGTGGTTTGCCGTCAAAGACGTATATGGGTTTGATGCCCTCATCCACCATGCGCAGAGTCCGCGCAAACAGGCCGTTGAGGTGCGAAGTAACCTCGCCCTGCTCGTTCGTCAGCTCCATCCCTTGGCCGTCCTGAAAGCCTTTCATGGCGATGATGAACTGGTATATGCTCATCGACGCGTCGATCGCGATCCGGCGACCGAAGAAGTTCTTCAGCTCCTGCTCCTTGACCGCATTGGGCGCCTTATCGTACAGCAGCTTCGACAGACCAAGAATCCCCATTTCTCTCACCTCTTGAAGACGGACACGCACGTTGAAGGAGAAAAAGAATGACACTTTTTTTCTCAGGGTCGAAACAGTGCCAGTGAGGCGACGAGTGCAGTGCGTCCAATTGACGCGACGCCGTGTGAAAGAAAGGAGGCTGGTGAGAGTTAGGAAAAACAAAAAGCAGTAATATGGAGAAAACACACAAGAGAAGGAAGCATAGTAGCAGGGTACCCTTTCTCTCGCTTTCTACACGTGGAGGAGAGCGTGAAGCCACTGTAAGGAAGAGAATGCATCAACAGTGCAGCATGCACGCGAAGAAGGGAGCACTGTTGGTTGGAGTGTCTAGCACCGGAATAGGCTTTCAAAGGGACTACAGCAGCAATAAAGTCGAAAAAAAAAACGGTTGAATTCGTTGCTTTCTTCGTTCTAGTCGCGCACCTCAAAACAACCAAACCTTATCTTACTGCACTGCATCCATCATCTCCCCTTCCTTAATGAATGCTGGCTGTCGTGATGTCGCTGATACTTGACAACGACACATGCGCGGGAACAACGTGATGGCACCACAGGAAAGCGTTGGCGGACAACAAAAAAGAAAAGCGCTGATGCGCAAGACCCCATAAAGGCTCACAACGCTTCTTCTGATCGCCGCGCCACGCTTATGAGGGCAGTTCTCTCCAGGTGTCAGCGAAACACTGCGACAAGCACCCCTATGACAGCGATAGCCAGCCCCAGCACAAGCAACAGCGTGTCATTGCCTGTCTCCTTATCTTTTGCGGTGGTGTCGTCGTGCCTGACAGCTGCGGAAGTTGCGTCCGACTTTGGCGCCGGTGCAGTCTGCTTGGCTGGAGCAATGGACAAACAGCCCCGCACGTCATTACGCTTCGCCGCTGCTCCTGTGGCATCCTCGATCATTTCGAAGACCTCCTCGAGCGTCTCTGCGGAGAGATCCGTGCCCTCCGCTTTGGTGCCGGCCTCCACGCGACAGCAGTACGAGATGTGTGTGTTGTGCGACTGCACCTCAACCAGCCGAGTGGTGCTAGCAGCAAAGGCAGCGTTGATTTGACGCCAAAGAATGTCATGCATCCCTTTTGCACTTACAAATGCAGGGGCGAGCACTACATGAAGGCGAAGGGTGCTGGCAACCGCACCGAGCTGCACCGTATGTGCCCCGTTCGCGAGGTATGGCACATCGTCCTTCAACGGTGTGTCGCTCTCTCCATCGACGATGGTGGGCGATGCACCGGGTGAGAGGACGAGGAGGGGGAGGGCGTGCTCGTGCGAGTGCAGCGCACACTGGACCTCCACGAAGAGCACGTCCGCCGTGAGTGTCACCTCCACCTTGGCAGATGGAGCACGGAGGAGGCGGCAGGAGAGCGGGGTGGTCGTCTCGCCGCGGTGCACCACACTCACCCACTCTTTCGATGCATCCGTGCGAAGATGCGCGGCGAGCTCCGCCACGTCCGACGCGGTACCTGATAAGCCGAGAACCTCGATACCAAACGGTAAAACACGCTCCAGACACTCCACTTGCTCCTCTACGACGCTCGGGTCGTCGCAGGCGACACATTCCGCTACCGCGTATGCGCTGCATGGCGCCGCATCCGCAGAGGAAGAGGATGCCGACAAGAGGAGGCAGCGCTGTCCTACAAGGATGGAAGGGCCGGCGCTCATCAGTGTCGCCTCAGTGGACGCAGAAAGATACAGCCGTCTCATGATGCGACACCGTTTTACGGCCGTGTGGAGATAGATGGAGGAGAGGAATTTAGTTTTGTTTGGTGCCGCGTGTTGATGGCAGAAGTAGAAGTCAAAGCAAAAGTAGCTGCGTGCGTGTATGTAAGTGTGTGTGCGTGCGGCCCAGTGTGAATGGTGTGGGTTTGGTCACCTCAACGCAGCAATTGGAAATCACCCACACACTAAAAAAAAAGATAATAGAGTTGTTCCAGCAGGATTTCCTCCAAGGTTCGATTCTCGCTTTCAGCCCGATGCAGGCGGCAACCATTTAATAATAATAATAAAGTAAGACAAATATTTCGCAATGGAAAAAGTGAAGATGAGAACGGAGAAGATAAAAAGAACGGTGCTTGAGCGACTCCTAGCCGCCTCCCACGAGGAGAATGGGGGAGAGGCAGCACGAAACTGGCGTACGACCCGCAGAGTCATCCATCAGCGACCTCCCCCTTCGGAGCGCGCAAAAACACAAGAGAACATCAATAAGGGTCTGTCCCGGACTCGCAACGTCTACCCTTCTCCCCCCCCCCCCTCTACCTCTCCCAAACGGGGCGAGAATCACCAAATTATTTGTTTTTCCTCATTCTTTCGTTTGCACAGCCTAGCCGTCAAGGAGCGACGACCCTAATGGTGCAATCGGTGTCGAGTTCACTCTTCCCTCGCATCTTTTATCTTTGTTTTCCTTTGGTAACATGAACGCTCTTGCAAACCACTAACTCTACAGAAAAAAAGGAAACAGAACAGTTTCAGGGAGCAAAACAGAAAGAAAAAGAAGGCGCCTCTCTTGTGCGTGTACGTTGTGTCATTGCTGAAAAAAGCTGGAGCAATAAGAACGGTGTTGGTGGACGGACAGACAGGCTTCTCAGCACGCCGTTCAGTTACCTCTTGTCAAAGGTATGGACAACAACACGGTGTGTGAAAGAAGAGGGCTACCATCACAACAGCAAAGAAAGAGAAACATGAAGGTCCGTCGTTGCCGCCACAGGCGCTGTAACAGTCACGGTTTCCGTCACTACTGGAAGCCATTTGCTGCGTAACGCAAAGCAAAGAGGAAGGAAAGGAAAAGGAAACCGTTCATTGACATGAGAGAGTGAGAGAGATAACAGAAAATGAGAGTAACACAGGTGTTGCCATTTTTGCTTTTCTTTTTTTTTACATGGCGACAGAAAAAAAAGAAACAGCTACGATAAAAAAGCTCCGGCGGGGGAAAGAAGCGAAGATGAAAAAAAAGTCGTCAAGATCCCAAAAAAAGGAGGCATTGCCGGTGCCAAAAAGAGAGAAGAGGTTGTTGTTTTTTTTTTCGTTAACAGATTACATCCGTCCGGATAGTCGCTGTTCTCTGCGCCATTAGTTTTGCTTCTTTTGATGCCGTCGCCGCCGTTGTTGTTGCACAGAGAAGCTTTTTCTTTAAGGAATAAGAGCAAAAAAACATTGACCAACAAACATTCATGTGCGGTAAAACGAAAAGGCCAACGTTGCGCGAGAACAAACACAGACACATACAAAAAAAAAAATGTTCTTTCGTGTCGTGGACGCTGTGGTGCTTTTCAGCCAAACACTGTTTTGATTAATAAAGACCACGTACCTGGTTGATGCTGCATTTCACTTGTGTTGTCACGGCAACAAAGCACCTTCTAAAGACTGAAAGGAGGGAGGGGGAGAGAAAGGAGAACATAAGAAGGGCAAAGCTCTTGTCACATAAACAGCAAAAAAAGAACTCTTCGTTATTTTCACGTGAAGGAAGAATCAATGCGGCACAGAGGAAGCCATGGAAAGAGCACATGGAAGTCATGAAGGAAACACGATTGTAAAGAAGCACTGACAATATCGGTTGGCAACACACAAGACGAGAACAACGCTGCGTCGCCAAGATAGGAGAAAAAAAGAGAGGTATGTTTCAGCGCATAGCGAGATTTATTTGAACAGCAAAAGCAAAGCAACAAGAAAAAAAGCTTGCTCCTCCTGGCATAATCTATAACCGCAATCAATACATACAGGTACTGCACTTATGAACAAAGAAACCGAAGTTAAGAAAACAAAAATACATACATATTTCAGTGCCCCGCACGCAACCTAGAAAAAAAAACATCACCTAGTCACAGCAACAACAGCAACAAAAAGAGGAGCCTAGCAAAAAAGAGAAAACACAAAGACAAAAGACAATGAATATGAAAGCAATAAAAAAAAAACTCAAAGCAATAGCAGCAACACGAAGTGCTTCAGCAGAAACTGGTGGCGGAAACTCTACACCTCCACGGCATCCACCGCTACCGCGACGCGCGCAACGGAGGAATGTGTGCAGTCGCCTTTGGACTCTTCGCCACCGATATCGCGGTGCGCGGTGCCGGCTCAGCTGATCGACGGAGGCTTTGAGGGGGAGGCAGGCGGGACGTGTCCGCGGCATCTGGCATCATGCTGGGGTCCGCATTTGGCGGCAGTCCCACCCTGTTGGCGTCCATAGAAGACCGCACGGCGGAGTTGGGTCGTTCACCATACCGCATAGACCCTCGTCGCGAGTCGTTGCTCGCCATAAGCGGGAACGTGCGGCCACCGCCGTTGGATTGCAGCGAACGCCGTGTCGTGGAGGCCAGACTCCCCGTCGGCGCGGTGTCCGCAAAAGTGTCGCGCTCATCTTCGACGATCTCGCCCGGCACGTCCTCGGGAATAGCTGAGATGCTCAGCTCTTTGCTAGCGTGCAGACGCTGTCGACGCTTGCGCGGCGCAGACGAGGCATCACTCGACTTCTGTCGTGGTTTTGGCAGGCGAGTTGCCGCAGCCAAGTCCTGGTCCTTCGTCCGGCTCATCATCGCTTTTTCTGGTGCAGGGATGGTCTTCCTGGAGGGGGTGAAGATCTGCTGCACATCATCGTTCCCCTCGACGATTTCGCCCTCCGCCTCGTCCTCGACCATGGAGGTGTTGGCGCTGCGGGGGCGCTGCACGTTGGCGCGTCGCCCTTTCCGTGACGGCGGCTTCACCGGCCCCGCCGCGTTCACCGCCGCCTCGCCTTCCTTTTCTGTCTTGGGACTGCTCTTCGCCACATCCGGAGTGCCGGCCTCCTCATCTGGCTTGCGACGACGCACCAGCTTCCGCACCATCTTTGGCGGCGCGGCACCGCCACCGATCGCTCGAGCAGCCCGCGGCTCCTCTGCAGCGCCTTTCAAAACTCCCGCATTCGCGTCCGGGACCTCGGTTGCCTCATCCATTGCCACCTCCGAGAAACTGCAGGAGCGGTTGTTGTTATTGGTGGTGCGGACACGGCGTTTCTTCTTTGGTGCGCTCTGCTGCGGCATCGGCCTACCGTGTGCAGTGGTTGTGGCATGGGAAGTGGGCTTGGAAGGGTTGGCTGGGTTTGCAGGGGAAGCATCGATATCTCTTGCAACGTCCCTCGCGGCGGGCTTGTCTGGAAGCTCTGGCTGCTCCACCAACTCGCCCGCCTCTAAATCCGGCAGACTGCTAATAGAGAGATTGCGGCCGGGTTTCTGCGAAGAACGACGTCGGTGCACCTTGCGCTTTGTCGTGCCAAGCTTATCATCGTCCTCTTTGATCGCGTCCGCCTCTTCCTGGGGAAGTTCGCTGAAAGAGATGGCGCTGTTTCCGGGACGGTGGTTCCGCGACCGCCGCTCCGGGCCCTTCTTCGGTCGGGACGGCGCGCGAGAAGTGCTGCGCGGCGTCGCCGCCACCGCCTCCGCCTCCGCCGCCGCTCTGGGAGACTCATTCGCCTCGTCCTGCAGGCGCTGCGGGCCGCTTCCTTCGCCAAGCATCTGATCCTGATCCACAATTTCACCTGGCGCAGTCTCTTCTACCTTTAAAAACGACACGCTGCGATTGGGGTTGTGGCGGGGTCGTCGCACCGTCTTTGCGGGTTCAGAGAGGGCGTTGCTCTCCTTCGCTTTGTCCTTGCGGTGGTGGGAAGAGATTACTTTGGCGCCGACCTGCATCACTTGGCTCGTAGAGGCAGATAGCTTGCCCTCCTTCGTCTTCGACTTCTTCTCTCGCCCGGAGATGAGAAGACTGTCCTTCATCTTTCGCACCGTCCCGGCAGGGGCGGACATCTTGCCCGGCTTAACGTTCTGCGGCTGTGCCTCGTTCGCGACGGGGGCCATGTCGCGCTCCCTGAGCATTTGAATCTTCACCGCCACCGCCTTCTCTGGCGGCAAGGCCAGGATAGCCGTCTTGATTTTTTCATCGAGGGCAGGGATGCTCGACATATTCTTCTCCTGCGGCATCTTCTTCAGTGCCTCCTTTGCCTCCATGTACATGCGGATCTGCTGCAGCGGCTCCAGCTCGCGCGCGAAGTTGCGATCGTTCCACTCGAGCTCGTCGAAGGCGCGCAGGGGAACTTGCTTTTCTGGGTCCTTCAGCTTCTTGATCAGGTCCAGGATCTCCTCGCCGTTTGTCTGGCCGCGCGACATGGGACGGCTTCGCACTGCACGCACCGCGGCTTCCTTGGCCTTCTCAGGAGGAGCCGAAATGGCTGCCGTCCTCGCCTCGTCCACTTCGGCGGGGCTAGACTCGCCCCCGAGGCGAGCAGCATCTTGGCCGCTTGCCGCTTTCAGTTGGCGGCTCTTCACAGCCTGCACCTTTGCTGCCATCTCTTTCTGCGTGGGCAGCGACAGGATGGCCGTTTTGATCCCGTCGTCCAACGCGGTGGAACCCTTCATCGCTCCCTCCGCCGGCTTGGCTTTGACAGCTTCTTTTGCCTCCATGTATGCCCGGATCTGCCGCAGGGGGACGAGCACGGGTTCAAAATTGCGATCCGCCCAGTCCACTTTCTCAAACTCGCTTAGCGGCACTTCTTCCTGTGGATTCTGGAGTCGCGCGACGAGCCCCGGGAGCACATCAACATTCTGCTGGCTGCTTTCGCCACCACGGTAAAGGCTTTTTGCGGGTTGCGCCGGCCGCAACTGGCGGCTCTTGACCATCTGCACCTTTGCCGCAATAGCCTTCTGCGTCGGGAGTGACTGAACAGCCGCTTTGATCTCCTTGTCAATCTCTTCGTTCTGCTTCATCGGGTAGCTAGCACGACGCTCGAGACAGGCTTTAATCTTCTTCAGCGGTTCCAGCACCTCTCGGAAATTGGCGTCGTCAAAGTCAACGTAGTCGAACGCCTCCGGTGTCACCTCGTCGAATGGGTTGCGGAGACGTTTGGCAAGGGTGTAAATCAGCTGCGCATTGAGCGGCGCCTCATCTTCATCAGAGAGGCTGATTGCGGACTCTGCGTCAGATATTTCGTAGGTGGGAGTGCTGACTTTGCCAACTCCACGCGTCCTCTTATTGCGCTCGAATACCACTGGCAGGGCATCAGATACCCCGGAAGTGCCGTCGTCGTTGTCGTCGAAACTGCTCAAGGATGTAGTGATTTCATCTTCCTCAATGTTCCGGGCACCTTTGCCGTAATTGCGTTTAGTGTTGTTGCGCTCAAAAAAAACTTCAAGAGGGGAAACGTCCGAAAGAGAGCTCTGTGAGTTCACCTCCTCTGACGCCCCTGTTGGTGCCTGTGACCGAGCAGGTGCACCAGCGCGACGCCGTGGGTTGTCATTGATATAGCCAAACGCGAGCGGAACGTACTCTTCGCTGTTGTCGTCCGAGAACGAGCTTTCAGATGTATCCTCGTAAGATGAAGTTTCGAAGTCGTCGTCAGACACGCGTCCTACACGTCGAGAGACTCGTCCTGAGATTACTCTGGTTGGCAAAGCAACGCTGTCATTAGAGGAGGAAGCCGACGGCGACCGGGCAGTGGCCGCAGCTCTCCCACCCCCATACCGCGTATTTGCCGGACCGGCAGGACCCACAAGCATTGTTTATCACTTTGGGGGGTAATTTTCTCTTGTGGAACAATTTCTACAAAGGCTCTACCTTATACAATTAAGCAAACACTCGCTTTAGCAGTGCAGTAAGTAAAAAAAAAGTGAGATAAGAAAGATACAAGAGAATAAATTGTACACAGAACACAACAGAAGTAAACGATATCACAATATGGCAGCGAAATACACCAGCGCAAAACTCGTGTTTACCAGCACCCATACACACTTTTGCGTTTTAAGGAAACGCAGTGTGTTTTCCCTTTCGGTTTCCTTCACATCCAACAAGGCGTACGCCCGTAATCAGGGCTGGAAGGAAAACGAAGGCAAACAGAAGTTGTGCAATGACCTCCACTTTTGTGTGCATGTGTGTTCACAAATGATGTACTTCCCTTTTGTTCGTTTGCCTGTCTCCTACACTAACACGACAAGTCTTAAAGCAAAAGGAAAACCGTTCGCATCGCAAGAAGAGTCATTGGAACGAAGGTTTAGAAACCAAACGCCCAGAAGAGCCATAATAACAACAATTCTCTTTTCATCTTGTTTTAGTTGAATAATCGCTCTCGTACAGCTAGATAGGTTATCTGCAGCGGGGGAGCGTAACAGATAACTGCTTTGTATTGACTGGCGAAAACGGGGGGGAAAGGCGTCACCTGCTGCAGGAACACAACGCGCAATACACTTTTTTTTTCTGTTTTTTTTTTTTGAAACAGGAAAGGCCACAATCGGTATTGAAAAGCGAGTGTGGAGAGTTTCACGAAACAACATAGTCTTTCGCTGTGTTGAGAGCCTTTTTTTCTGTTGTCGTAGTTGATCTTCAAAAAAAAAGGCAAACAAACTGTTTACAGCAATGTTAAACATCTTCCTGCAGATAGGGAAGACTCTTCTCTTGGACAACAAAAGGGCGACAGCTTTGTTTCCACCTCACCCCACAGCCGCTCTGTTTAAGGCAGTAAAGTTCTTTTCCGGGCTGAACCAACCAAGACTAACGCTTCCTTGACTAAAAAAAAAACGAGAAATTCCTATGTAATATGCATGTAATCAAGAGAAAAAAGAGCTTAAAGAGTAAATGTGGCTCGCTCGATAACATTTATGTTTTTTCTTTTTTTGCAGCTCTTCAGCGTGGTTTCTTGTTTTCCGAATATCGCTCCACACACCACTGACATTCAGACTCAAAAAGGCAAACCAATGTGTAACACACGCTCTTACTATCCTCCGGCAGCTCACTTCGCCATGGGGTTCTGCGCAATGTACTCCACGGCATCAGGAATCGACTGGATCTTCTCGGCATCGTGATCAGGGATATCTAAGATGAACTCCTGCTCAATAGCGAACACCACCTCCACTACGTCAAGCGAGTTCAGTCCAAGGTCGTTCACGAAGTGCGACTCAGGGGTCACCTTGGAAGCATCCACCTTCTCAAAGTTCTTCACTACCTCGAGCACACGCGTGAGGACGTCGTTTTTATCCAGCAGGTACTGGCCGCTGCGAGTGGCCTGCTCTTCATGATGGCCATCAGAATAGGCGCGAGCAGAGCACTGGTAAACCGGAAAAGCACACGTGCGCGGGGCAATCGGAAAACGCATGGCGCACTGCGTTTGGGAAGACCTAAGCAGCATTGCGGTGGCAGGAACCACGACACGCATGCTGAAACGACGAAGGAAGGTGCGCTGCATTTTTCTGTTTTTGCCGCAACACTGATGAAAAGAAAAAAAAAAGCAAGAAAAAGCCTACGAAAGAACAGAGCTAAGCATAAATAAAAAAGGTAGCCAAAAAACAGAGCATTATTCCAGAAAAAAAAAGATGTTGTTTGCGGGAAGAGGTTCCCGATACCATATGGATAGAAAGAGGAGAAAGTACAGATGAGAAATAGGAGATGGGAAGTTCACAACAAGTGGCATGGAAAGAAACCACCAAGTGCTTATACCTGTGAAGCACGAGCCGTGAGAACGTCTTTTTGCCCTTTCACTATACGACTGGAACCTTCAAATACGAAGATCTACGAGACATTTAGCATCACTTGCATGTTCTTTCAGACTTTTCTCCACCCCTGTCGTGTGAATAAGGAGTTTGTATGCTCTGGCATTGAGGGTTTCTTGGTGTTCAGGACGCAAGCCGCCCCAATAATACTCATTGCAGCGATTCATGAAGTGAGAAAAAAAAGCGAAAAGTGGTCAGGTTCAGGTGCTATCAGGGAACTGCAGTGTACTGCAGAAAACAAAAAGGCCGGCCGATATTGCAACGCTGGGTACTGCGAACGAGTGGCAAGAGCTTCGCTCAATACACGGTCCCTTCCGCTCGGCGACCACGCTCCATTTGAAGAGAAAAAGCTCCGCCACAGAACACCGCAAGTCGCACGGTTAATATTCTCCAAGAATAGGCACTACTACACAGAAAAGGGAAGCAGAAACGCTGTTAAGTGTCATTTCTTCCTACGTCACAAGATGTATATAAGGAATATGTGAACACACACACGCACACATACATACATATATAAAGTGTCTGATCCTTACGATGGAAGTATGAGTCCCTTTCAGACTGAGTGAAATGGTGGAATGCTAGGGAGGTGTCCATTATAGCGAAACAATAACAACAACACAAAAAGAGAGAGTGCGGAGCAAAACACCATGAAATAATGAGCCTCATTTAACGAGTAGTTGTTTCGCCGTTGCTAATGTCATTCGTCTTAGATACCATTTACTGCCAAGAAAAAGAAAAACGAAAGATATCAAATCCACTAAGCTGCCGGTCTGCAGCAAGAGAAATCCTAACGCTCACAAAATGTATCTGCCACAAGTACCTTTTCTAAAGTGAGCAAAGCAGCCCAGAAACCCAGAAAGCTTCAGACGGAAAGCCCAACAGAAGAAGAAAAAGGAGGTCGGGTAATACAAGTTATTGCAATCACGAAACAAGCCAACAACAACCAAAAAAAAAAAAGCAATCTCTAAAGAAGAGAGCCGGAGCGTTCTCCGTCCCATCAAGCTTCTGCGAAAAAAAAAAAAGACCTACTCGACGTCGTATTATTATTATTATTATTGTTATTATTACTTTTATTTCGTATACGAGCGATTATCAATAGCGAAGCAAGTGAGGGCTCTTTTTTTTTACCGCTGGATTTGCATCGGTCTCGCTTTCGTGAGTGTTACACGACAACCAGCGTCACAAATAGCGCCAACAGAACGGAGGGCTGATAACTTTCTAATGTGTGAAAGGGAAGGGAAAAGGACACACCTGTTCGTTTTGCTTTTTCCGAGTCCGCTGTTCTACGGATAGTTGCGTTTGGATTCTCGAGGCCGATGGTTGCAGCAGAAAGCGAGTTGGAAAAGAAGAGAGAGCTGGGCTGCACACTTCAAAGCCTCTAGGTTTCCGTGCCACTCCACTTAGGCGCAAGAACTGGAGGCTCCACGTTTCGAGCTTACTTTGACCACGGTTCACCAACACTGCCCCCCCCCCTCCCCCCTCTCCTCGCTCCTTTCTTCCCCTTCCGTTCTTCTTTCCTCACCTTCTTGTCTGCTTTCTGTCTTTCCTTCCTCCCCCTTTCTCCTTTCATTTCTTTTTTTGTGTGTGTATATCGTTCCTCCCCTCCACATGTATTGTGTGTTACCTCTGCTCACCAGCTTGTTGAGTTGCTGCAGTGCACAAGAGTAAAATTCCTGGTTCTCGAATACATGCGGTCGGGTACACCGACTTTGATCGTGGCTGCTTTCTGATATTTAATGTGAGTCAGGTGCTGAGTCCCGGCGACTATTCCTGTGTTTTAGTGACCAGCTTACAAAAGGGAAGCTCAAAATTCTACTGCCTCATAGAGAAGCAGCTGAAAGCGAGCCCTCAAATGGATAGCTGCCATGTTGTTCAACAACAAAGTGGACGTACTCAAACCTGTGCTTTTTCGTGGTGTTGCTGTGACAGCCTTCGCTTGTAAGTTGAGCGTTACAATGCTCATACACGATGGGAAACACACTTTCAACGCCTCATGCCTTAGATGCTCCTTTCCTTGCGACTAGCAGCGCTCCTCTTGTTTTTTTTTCTTTTGAAGTACGTTCTGCACACTTTTGAACGAAAGCTGATTTTCGTACTTTGCTGTTGTGCTCTGCAGGTTTATAGAGAATAATCGCGCTTTTTCTCTTCGCATATCCAGCTGAACACAGTGACGAGTGAGTGCAGATCAGGATCGTGAAGCACGGGGAAATCTGCTGTGGAGCAACTCCGGCATGCAAAGCTTTTTGTTTTCTCTTCTCTGTGCACAAAGTGCATTTACAACGCTGTTTTCTGAATATACTGTGCTAGCAGTGTAGACGCCACGCTAATATGTGCTTTTCGTATCACTGAGCTCAATTCACTGAAGCCATTTGAATAAAAGGCTATGATCTGGGCTGCTGGACAGTCAAGGCCCGCTTTAGGAGTCTATGTGTTTTTTCTCTCTTTTTTTTTGTCACTGCACATTCTGTTCGTGGCGGGGAGAGCGCTTACACGTTGCGATAGCTCATTGAAATGTAATTGGTATTCTGTCAACCTTGTTTCTTCCTTCGCCGGCCGACTCTTCCTGTATTTCTCCGGTTTGCAAAACACAGAACAGGTGTTTTTCTCACCCACGTGGTAGCAGCTGAAAATAGGCTGCAGTGTACCGCTGTTGATTGGATCCCACAATGCTCAGAGAATGCCAAGCAGGAAGGAGTAAGCGTTTTTTTTTCTTCCTTTCAATGGCGCGGTTGGTACGAAACGCCTACGCTATGTTGAACGTGGTAAAGCTGACATAGCCGGCAGGCAAACGAATAGCTTCTGTTTAAAAGCAGTGTTTTTGGTGTTTCTGCACACACTTTTGCTTTTTGCACGTTGCTGTTAATAATGTTTGTGTACTCGCCTTAGACAATTTCATCGGATGCGACGCTTTGTTTCATAATGGAGGTATGAAAATGTATGCGAGGTCCATATGCGTCGGCCTTTGGTATGGTTCTTTACGTTTTAGTCTCCGTTCATTCCTTGCTTGCTAAACATAGATCCTGTGCCTTTAGCTTTGTTTTGCGCCATTCGCGATCTCATGTTTGCTGCGTCGGTCTTTAAAACGTAGAAACAAACAAACAAACAAAAAAAAACAAGCAAACAGAAAATTGCCTTGTCTGTTTAATGGCATTGCTTTACGTAAGCAGGCACTATTCCTGGTGCTCTTTGTGCCACGAAGTAGATGCTGCACGTCCACCGTGCGACGAACAGCCCAGCGCTTTTCGTGACACAGGAGGAGGAGCTTCTGAAAGAAGTAGAAGGAAAGTAGTGGTTTACATGCTAGCAACCCTTTGGTTTGAAAAATCGAGTCAAAGGCGTTGGAGCTCCGCATCGCCAGTCATTCGCTGTAGCGGTGTTCTCGCATCTCTGTTTGTTGAGCACTGTGCGCGCCAAGCCCCAAAGTTAATGTGTTGTGCACCATAAATAATAATATATCCTGTTTTAATCGGGCTGCATGAAGGATCTTTCCTCATCACTGGATCACGTGTTGTTTTGCGCTACCTGTGTTGTATGTGGAATCGACGAAGCTCATCTCCTCTTTTTTCCCGAGAGAATTGCTTGTGATTCAGCATTTTAATATTTGAAGTAAAAGCTGTTAAAAACCCTGCTGCCAATTCTTCGGTTGCTTGCTTGTTACAACTGGTATTAGCTCTATTTGTGGTAAATCAGTGCCTCGTGTTTTTCTCTTTTTTCAAGCACGTTTTGTACTTTGAATTGAAACTCGTAATGACCTGACAACGTGTGTAAAATCGGTGTTTGCTTTGCTCCAGTGTTTTATACCGTAGATAAGCCACTGACAGTTATCCGAGTTAACGGAGTGCACTGACACTCTCTTAGTGGTGTTCATCACCACGTCTGCAGGAAATTAAAAAAAAAATATGAATATGTCAAAGAGAGAAAACAGTGAGCTGAAAACTCTCTTCTTTATTTCTCTACGACTGCAACTCGTTCTAACTGAAGTATGACAGTTGCACTGCAGTGACTAAACTGAGGGATGAAACTGTATTGTAACGGGGTTTGTCTCACACGGTGACACAGACGTATCGATATGCTAGTCTATCTGTATACTGAGTTTCAAACGGCCCTATTTTTCATTGAGTTTGCTTAAATAGCATTCATCATTAACTGCATGCTGTGCACGAACGTTTGCAGCGTTAAGACTGTGAGAAGTGTGCTTCTGTCATCTTGCTGTGATGCCTGCAAGATCTGCTATGGACGCCACCAAAGAAGGTTTCTTTAACTGGCGCAACTCTGTTTCGTAAAAAAAAAAAAAAACAGAATTATAAAGCACTCGCGTCTTTTTTCCCCTGTATATCAATTACTGGTGAAACGATGAACGCGCGAAGGAGGAATGTCTGGCGTTTAAGCTTATCGCTCGGCACGTTTTCTTTCTCGATTTGCTTTGTGCTTACATCTTCTTCCCGTTGTGTTTTATAGCTTTCTCTCTTCTCCTCTGCAAACAACTCTTCGGGTTGGATTGTTCTTCTGTGATACCTTCCTTTTTACAACGAAATTAGCTGAGCTGCATTTTGATTTCTTGGTACTCACCAGGGAAAGACAACGTTTGTTTCTCAAACCACGCGCCCGTAAAAAAACGAAAATACCGTTTACATTTTTTCTCCCCTTGCTTCTTTTTCAAGTAGCATCATCAAAACTACGGGCTGGCTTTTTTCTGCTAGTTTTCCGCTCTCTCACCCCCACAGAAAAAAAGAAAACGGTAGAGCATTCTCTAAACACCAGGGGAACAGGATATGATGCGTCGCACCTGCATTCTACTTGCTGCAGGCTATCCCGCAGAATGGATCGCGACAGCGAAGAAGGAACTGAAGCGTGACCCTGCAACCCTGGTTCATCACTCTATTAACGGCTTTGACATCAAACCGCTTTATCTGCCTGAAGATGTGAAGCATGTGCCAAACCTGCCTGGCTTCTTCCCTTACACTCGTGGTGTGCACGCAACCATGTATACTGGTCGTCCGTGGACGATTCGTCAGTATGCTGGTTTCTCGACTGCCGAAGAATCGAACAACTTCTACAAGGCGGCCTTGAAGAGCGGCCAGCAAGGTCTTTCCGTGGCCTTCGATCTGGCGACTCACCGTGGCTACGACTCAGATCACCCACGCGTGGCCGGTGATGTGGGTATGGCCGGTGTGGCCGTGGATACCGTGGAGGACATGAAGATGCTGTTCAAGGACATCCCTCTCGATAAGGTTAGTGTGTCCATGACTATGAACGGTGCGGTTATTCCTGTCTTGGCCTTTTTTGCCGTGACGGCAGAGGAGAGTGGCGTGCTGCAGGAGAAGCTGCGTGGTACCATCCAGAACGATATTCTCAAGGAGTTCATGGTGCGTAACACGTACATTTTTCCCCCAACGCCGTCGATGCGTATCATCGGTGACATTATGGCCTACCTCAACAAGCGCCAGCCGAAGTTTAATAGTATCAGTATCAGTGGCTACCACATCCAGGAGGCCGGTGCGGATGGTGCTCTCGAGCTTGCGTTCACCATCGCCGATGGTCTAGAGTACATTCGCTGTGCGGAGGCTCGTGGCCTCACCGTGGATGATGTGGCACCGCGTTTGTCCTTCTTTTTTGGTATTGGCATGAACTTCTACTGTGAGATTGCGAAGCTGCGCGCTGCACGTACGCTGTGGGCGACGTACGTGAAGAAGAAGTTCAACCCGAAGAACTCGAAGAGTCTACTGCTGCGTACGCACTCGCAAACATCTGGGTGGTCACTGACGGAGCAGGATATGCAGAACAACATTATCCGCACCACGATCGAGGCCATGGCTGCCGTCATGGGTGGTGTGCAGAGTCTGCACACGAACGCCTTCGATGAGGCTGTCGCGTTGCCGTCGAAGCAGAGTTCTCGTACGGCGCGTAACACGCAGATTATCATTCAGGAGGAAACCCACATATGCGGTGTGGTGGACCCGTGGGGCGGCTCCTACATGATGGAGGCGCTCACACAGGAGATGATCGAACGTGCCACGGCCATCATTGAGGATGTGGAGGCGAAGGGTGGCATGACCAAGTGCATTGAGGAGGGCTTCCCGAAGCTGAAGGTGGAGGAGAGCGCTGCACGTCGCCAGGCCGCCATCGACTCCGGTGCCGAGACAATCGTTGGTGTGAACAAGTACATCAACCCTGATGATAAGGCCCCGGAGACGCTGCGCATTGATAACAAGAAGGTGCGCGCCGGCCAGATCGCCGCCATCGAGCGTGTGAAGGCTTCGCGCAATAACGCGAAGACTCAGGCTGCCCTCAAGCGCGTGACGGAAGCGTGCAAGGATGACAAGATCAACATTCTGGAGGTTGCCATCGACGCCGCCCGCGAGCGCGCGACCCTTGGTGAGATCACGTCCGCCATGGAAGAGGTGTACGGCCGCTACGTGGCCAAGAACCAGGTTGTGCAGGGTGTCTACTACAACACGTACGTGAAGGACGGCAGCAAGGCCGATCAGGATCACGTTGCGAAGATCAAGGCCCGCATTGACGCATACGCCGCCAAGGAAGGCCGTCGTCCTCGTGTGATGGTGGCCAAGATGGGTCAAGATGGTCACGACCGTGGTGCCAAGGTGGTTGCCACCGGTCTGGCCGACATGGGCTATGATGTTGATATTGGTCCGCTGTTCCAGACTCCCGAGGAAGTTGCTCGTCACGCCGTCGAAAACGATGTGCACATCGTTGGCGCCAGCTCCCTGGCTGCCGGCCACCGTACCCTGATTCCGCAGCTCATCCAGGAGCTGAAGAGGCTCGGTGCGGATGATATCATCGTGACCGCCGGTGGTGTGATCCCCCCAGGCGATTACCAGGAACTGTACGACGCCGGCGTGAAGATGATCTTCGGCCCTGGTACACCGATTCCAAAGTGCGCTGAGGACATGATTGCGGCTTTGGAGGCTCGCCAGAAGTAGGCACTTGATACCTTTGGAATACCCATCACGTCCTTTCACATATCACAGTGCAGACATCTAAGTCTGTTCTTTTCTTCCTTTTCTCTAACGCTCACTTTTACCTTACTCCAGTAAGGTTGGTTACGTTTCGCTTCAGTAGTTATTGCGTGAACGTTTTTCTTTTCTTTTCTCTCCTCCATTCTCAACGCCTCGCTCGAATAAAGCAGGTTTTTTTTTCCTTCCTTGCAAACAATCAAAATGCCTTTTTTTTTCTCACTATCACGCCTTTTTCTTTTTTTCTGGTCTTCTACCGAAGGTTGTTTCTATACGCACGTATCTTGGCTAATTTTGTCCCACACTTGCACACCGGCTCGGATCTCAACACACTCGAACGGGGCTTCGTGGTCTCTTTCCGGACCTCAGCAAAAGGAGAGAAAGCAATCGGTCTGTGTGTGTAGGGCTTTGCTACGAAGACACCAAAAAGAACTATGAAAACAAAAAAAAACTTGATTTCTTTTTTTTTTGTTTAAAAAAAAAGCGGCAGAGGAAATAACGGTGTTCTAGTCACGGGGACCCTCGCAAAGAAAAAAAAAGCTATTGTGTTTTGCTAATTCAACATACATGCATACATACGTACATACATACATACATACATACATACATATATATGTACTTTTTTTTCATCTTGCTTTAGGATACTCATTTGATCACTCCTCTGACGCTGAGGTTTCTGTAAAGCGAACTGATTGAATTCCATTGAACTTCACCACCTTATGAGAAGGGAGGGGTGTGGACGGGTGGAGGTGCACGTTACTTGGCACACCAGGAAAAGAGAGGGGAACAAGAAGCAGCATATAGACGGCTGCGCCAATGCACCTTTATTGGGCGAGACCAGCAATAGAAGACACTTTTGTTTTCCAATGCCGTCGCGTGTTGAAGGGCAACGATGTCGTTTGATTCCTCTGCTTTTTGCCGTGTTTGGCCGCACGAACAGTGGCAGCAACGACACCGCGGAGCCAACTGGCAAAAGAGAAAGTCGTGGCTGATCATTCACTGATGCCTCGTTCTTTTGGCTTTTCACTCTCTTTCGTTTCTTTTTCTTTTTCTTTTATCGGCTTCAGGTAATAGAATTGTTGCCTTTGTGTCGTGCAAGATAACAAAGTCGTCTTTTATTTTGCTTCTCACGTACAAGCAAAAAAACTCATTTGGTAACGAACCAAATACATATATTTATATTCTCGCTGCTTTATCTTCGTTAAGAAAGGACTAAAAGAGTCAGGAAAGAAACAACTCCAAACAACAACAAAAAAGCAGGACAGTCATATAGATAACTCGGGCCGCCTACCGCAGCTTCGCTTGTTTGCTTTGCCTGTGTGCCGAAACGACAACCACAGCAATCACACGCAACATAGTGTGGAGGCGGTGGGGACACATCGACCACGAGGGCTTTTCGATGGGGCGAGGAGGAGTGTGCGTGTGACGATCGTTTATCGCTTTCCCTTCCTTTTTTCAACGATACGGCCACATGGCGCCTTTCCACACGGACCACTTCTTAAAGGACATCAAGCATGTCGATAAGGACCTGCGGCTGATGGCGTTGTTTGATCTCAGGCGCTTTCTGCCAAGTGCCGAGGAGAATAGTATCCCCAATGAGGTGGTCGAGAAAACACTCGCCTGTCTCTCACTCGATGAGCGGTGCGAGGAGGTGCAGAACGAGGCGGCCGGCGTCTTGCCGACCATGGTGGTGAAGTGTCGACAACGCGATGTTATACTGCAACATCTCCTGGTGTGCACCACGGAGGCGCCGCAGTCTGCTGAAAGCGAGGCGGAAAATCTGCATTATCTGTGCGGGATGGCATTCAAGAAGAGCTGTGCCGAGTTCGCCGATGAGGCGCGCCGCAACGTCTTTTTCTGGCAGAGGCAGCTTAACACCGCGCGCGCACTCTGCAAAAGTTGCGCAGCCAACCTCTCCGCGAGTAACGTGGACGAGGCCACGAAGGAAATCATGTACAACGCTATCAACGCCATCGTCTCCGCCTACCGCGACGCGCTGGACGACCGAGCTGCACTGATCACGCGTGCAGTGCAGGACTTTCAGTCCGCCGCCTCTATCCGTCACGCGAGCCTCACTCTGGTCGAATCGCTCATCGTCTTTGTTGACACCGCAACGCAGGAAAAGGTGCTCAGCGATTCGACGGCGCTGCTTCTCGGCGCCAAGGCGGACGAGCATTACGTCGCGTATCTGCAACTTTGCGAGGCGGAGTTGAAGGCTCTTCGAGTACCTCCTCAGCCGATGCTGCAAAAGGTGCTCGACTCCGTCTGCAGCCACCTGCGCCACACCGTAGAGCACTACGATGGAGCAGAAGACAGCAGCGAAGTACTCTTAGAGGTGCTCGACTCCCTCCTGCAACTCGGCATGGGAGGCGACTGCAGCGCAGATTGGCAGACGAGTTTTTCAGCCATCAACGACTTGATTAGCTTTGATCCCTACTACGCCAACGCCGAAGCCGAGCAGACCGGTGGTGGCTACGGCGACGACGGATACGACGACGATTTTGATGAGTACTACGATTACAACAACGGTGTGTCCGACTCGACGTGGAGGCTGCGCATGCGTGCCGTGCACGTTTTGCAGACACTCGTCACACAACATAATGACATCAAGCTTGCGGTGACGGCTTTGACAGTGGCGGCTGGCACGCTGCAAGACCGCGTCGAGCTGATCCAGCTGGAGGGGGTGAAGCTGATCCGTGCTGTCACCCGGTGCACGTGCGTCCGTGACGCAAACGGTATCGACCTCATCACATGTCGGTGCAAGGAGCTCTGTGGCTTGCTCGCATGCGGTGGGGAGAAAGTGCTCACGTCTGTCGTGAAAGCTCTAGAGGAAGTGTTCGACGTTTTTGCCGACATCAGCGCACTGACAGACGCAGTTATGCCCCTTTTGCTGATGCAGGTGCAGGCCAACGCGGAGTGTTTTGCAAGCAACATCGGAGTTGTAGAGGGGCTTCGTAGCGTTGTGGCAAACGTGGTCAACGCTGCTGGCGCACACCCACCTACAAACGTTGTCGTCAGGCTGAGCACGCAGCTGCCGGTGCTGTGTTCATCCGGTGCGCGCTCTGAGACCGCGGCGGCCGGTATTGTGCGAGTAAGTCAAACGCTGGCTTGCGTCTACGCCGCTACGCACGATACCGCGATCCCAGACGCGCTGGGAAGGGAGTACAGTGCTTTGGCGGGCAACGCGGCGGTGCCGAATGGGTGTCGCGCAGCAGCGGTGGACTGCCTGGCGCGGTGGATCGCCTCCTGCGGCTTCCAACTGTTTCAAAAGCCCTCCGCCGCCTTGTGGGCCGCGCTGGACACCGACGCGCTGCGATTGCCGGCGCTTCGTGCACTCTACACGATCGCCAGCAGCGACATTTCCGCCGCGGCGGTGCCCGCACCTGTGATGCAAACTGTGGAAGCCTTTTTATCGTCCGCTCAGCCCTCTAACGTCCGGCTGGCCGCTGTCGATGTGCTGCTGGGCCGTCTTTCTTTGCTGTCCGTGGCCCCGCTGGACGCGGCCCAACTGCACCGACTGACGCAGCTGTACGCACCGGGCCACCCCCTCTCACTGGCGTCCTGCGAGCTGGGGGAGATGCGGCAGCTGGCACGACTACTGTTACAACTCTTCCAACACACCTGCAGCGCCGGAAGCACCGTTGTGTTCTACAAGCCGTATGTCGCACCTATGTGGGGACACCTTGCGCAGCTGGCGAGTGCGGTGGCGTTCAGTCGAAGTTTGATGGACGCCGCCCTCGAAGGTGTGACTATGTTGCTCACGGCGGTGTATGCGCGAGAGACGGCGGCGCGTGCAGTGATGGAGCAGGATGTGGCTGATTTCCTGACGCGCGACCAGGCGCACTTGACGTGCTCGTATACGCTGGTGCGGTGCATTGCTTCCGAGACCATCAACGACTTCCTGGCCAGCCTTTCCACCCGCATCGCCGGCAACGGTCATTTTCTCCTGTGCGTTGGGGAGGCGGGTCGTGAAAACACGCTGGAGACGCGTTGGTGCGAAATGCTGCTGGACAGTGTGGGGAGCAAGCAAGGAGAGGAGATGCGCACCTGCGGCGAGGTGGCGCTTTCGTACAGCATGCTGTGCTCGGCCAACGTATCGACCATCCTCCTTCCGTGTGGCCAGCGGGCAGCGGACAGTAATGTGGTGGGGCGGTATTACTACGTGAAGGCGATGAAGGAGGCGGCCACCCTGGCACTGTCCCGACATAACACCGCCTTTCACGAGCCGGCGATATGCGAGAAGCTGCTCGCCACCTTTCTCGGCGCCGCTGCTGGTGCTGAGCTGGAGGAGTTGTACGGTGCTTGCGTGGGCGTGCTTAGCGCCTTCCTCGTTGACGGGAGGGCAACACCGCGCATCGCCGACATCCTCTCCAACGAAGGCACTTCGCTCGACACGCGGATAACATGTATGGTGGCGCTGCGGTACTTTCTGAGCACGCTGGTGGAGCGCGGCGCGAGTGTGGAGGCGTACCGTGCTGTAGTGATTCAGGCACTGTTGCAGCTTAAGCGGCCGGTAAATGCGAAGGATAGCACGGCACCATCGCTTCCCCTGCGCTCGATGGCGTTGCGTCTGCTGACTTCGGTGCTCCAGCGTCGACCGCAGTGGCTCCTGTGCGAGGAGACACGAGCAACCATCTTCCCCGACCTGCTCACCGAGCTTCACGAGGACGGCACGCTGCAGGGCACCATCGACCTCAGCGGGTACACACATCGTGTCGACAAGGGGCTTGAGTGCCGCAAGCTGGCCTTCGAGTCCCTCTCCACTGTCTTCTGGGTGGAGCGGCAGCACAACGTCGACCTTCTGACCTTCTGTGACGCCAAGAGTAAGGTGGTGGACGCCCTCATTGTGGCGTGCAGCGCGCACAACAAAGGTGACCGTGACTCCTTCATCAACGACACGGCGAAGGAGCTGCTCATGCGCTTTGTGGAGAGCAATCCTGGCTACACCTTCACGGAAGCCCAACTTGACGCGTTGATCGACAAGCTGTCCCGCGACATCAAGTCAGGGGCCTCTTCTACGGACGCGCAAAAGACAACGCTGCTGTTTACTGTGAAGTGTGTGATGCGGCTGAGCAGCATTCCTGCCTTCGCCTATCACGAAGGCTTTCAAGAAGTGGCGGAGGTTGCTCGAACATCCGGCCTGCTCTCACAGAGCCTCAAGATTTGAGCGAGGGACTGCTTTGATACCTTCCTTCTCCTCCTCGTCTTCCCCAACCCTGCTTTCCGTTGCGTGTTCACACGGCGGACCGTTGTTTACTATGTTGCTTTCTTTTCTCGTTGACTTTTTTTTTGGTGATGTTGGTGGTGGTGGTAGTAGGAGAGTGACGACCTCGAATCCCTGTTTGTTTTGAATTGTACCGGCAGCTCGCCTCTGCCGTCGGTGGCTTGTTATCAGTTGAGACATGGCTTTCTGCCTCCTCTTCTTCGGTTCGTGCCGAATAGCTTCGTCGTGCTGCGCGGGGGAAGCGTGCGACCCATCACCACCGCTCGAAAAAACAACAACAACAGTATCCGCAGTGAAAGGGTACAAGAAAAGGAATGAAAAGAGAACCATCAGAGGGGTGAGGACGTAGGCGGCGGAGAGAGAAACTGAGAAAGGGGAGTCAGCGCTGCGCGCAAACTACCATGGAAGTCTTCTGATGCTTTCGTGTTTACCGGTTCAAGTTGAGGTACCCCTACCTCTTCAGTTTTTTTTTTTCGTCCCGCTCGCCTTGCTCTTGGTGTTCGGGTGTGTCGCACAGCAAGTCCAAATGCTTTTCATCGAAGAAAACGAAAGCAAAAGAAGAACAACAAAAAAGAAACTCCGCTTGTGGATCCCTCAACCCTATATAGGTTTTGCTGCAGTGAAGAGTGGACTCACTAAGAGTACGTGAGCTGGGAGGATAGAGTGGGGAGTGCCATGCTAGTTGACTTGCTCGTCGCCGCCCTGCCAACACCATGTGACCAAAGAAAAAAAAGAAAAGCCGCTTTCCCTGGTTTGCTGCCTTTTGTATCTCTACACCTCCTGTAACGTTTCTCGGCCACAGCGGCGCCACACTCCTTCTTTTCTGAACGAAGAGAAACAAAAAGTTAAAAGCAACACAAGAATAAAAGCACCAGGACACATCAGCACTCAAGGCAGGTGTGCGCAGGCACAAACAGCTTTCCCCTTCTCATAAAAAAAAAGGAGGACTGCCGCATGCGACGTTGTCTGCGGTGTCTTTGCACTCGTGGTGCCCTCGCAGTATCCGCTTCCGCACCAGCTCTGATCGGCCCACACGAAAAAAAAATTTCGAGCATCTTTCAGAGGTGCATCGATCCTCAGGTGCCTCCAAGCGATCTAGTGCGCCTTTCGAGCGACCTTCTACCGTTCATCGCGGATGGCACCATGGAGCTGCGTCAGCAGGTCCAGCTGCTCGATGCGCTAGCCGCTCGTTCTGTGCGCAACGAAACCGTAATCCAGAAGTGTCTGTGGGACATCTTCAAGGCTCCACTGCCCACCAATGCCGAGGCTGCTTTGGTGGAAAGTGGCGAACTCTCTCTGAAGGAGCTGTCGGCGTGCACGAGCCGTGCATTTCGGTTGATGGCGGAGCAACAGTTTTTGAACGATCCGCAGATGACGACCATCGCACTAGGACGCTGCGTGGAGCTGGCGACACATCTAACGATGCGTGGCGTGTGCGACGCCTACAAGGGCTTACGGGCAGTCAACCACATGTTCTTCAGCACCGCTGAGACGGCCCACCACAACAGCGAGTTAACGGAGACAATGACCATGAAGGAGTTCTACGAGAAGGAGAACACTCCCGACGCAGCAACGCTGCGCAATCAACCAAACTTGATCGACATTCTGTGCGGTGAGCTAGAGGCGCAGTTGCAGCAGTGCGCTTCCTCCCTCGAGACGAACCAACGCACCGACCTGGGGGCGTCGCACAGCATGCAGCTTGCCCCGCTACCTGGTACAGCGCAGCTGTCCTCGTCTTCGTCTTCGTTTCGCTCTGGTTTTAACGTGGGTGAGGCGCAGAGCTTTTTGGATCTGCTCGACAGCCTTGCTGTTGTGGGTGTGCAGCACGCCAGCACGTTGGACTGCTTGGCCTCCCTCATCCCCCGCTTTCGCGTGGCCGCCTCCTCCGGTTTCTTTATCCACGCTCTCCACCACGCCACGCAGATCACCGAACGTGTTGTCGACCCCCTCTTGTACGAGGAGTCAGCGAGTGTGCGGGACAGCAGGTGCCACCTTACTGGGCTCCTCAGCGAGGAGGTGCATCGGATGCCCCGGGCGGCGGATTACCTGCGCCACCACCCCAGCGAAGTTCTCCTCCTGCGTCGCCTCTTCGAGCACGAGGCAGCCACCGCCAACTCCGCGCTGTCGCCGGCGCTGTGGGATACGGTACGGACGGTCCGCGTGGCACATCGCCACGTCGTAGCCGAGTCGCAGCGCAGCACACGTCCAACGGGGAAGCTGTTTGACAAAAGATACGCGGTGAAGGTGAAGCCTATCTCCGTCGACAACTCCGAGGCGGAGCGCTTTGTGCCACCGGAGTTCAAGACGTGGCGCAGCCCCGCCGCGACTCCGCGTGGTGGACACACACGGAGCAAGCAGGCACCGCGGCGCGTAGCGTTTGGGACGCGGCGCATCTCGAAGAACTATATAAAGAACAAGCGCAAAAAGTTCTGCCCCGCCGTCTTTTGAGGAGGCGGGTGAGCACGGAAGAAACGTCTACGGCAGTCTCCGTGTTCCACACGGTGGCAACGCCGTCACCTGTGCGTAGTGGACAGCACGAAAGAACGCGTCGTTCGTGTACGTGTGTTCTACGTACCTCTGCGGTCTCGCATTTAGGTGCTGCTTTTGTTTTCGTCTTCACAGAGGGAGTAAACCTTGAGCCGAACGAAGAAAAAAAAAGGAAATCATAAATTCGGTGCTCGCTGCAAGTCTCTGTTTCTGCAAAATAAGTAGAATGTTCTTGTTTTTTCTTTTGTTGAGTTTTGCCCACATTTTTCTTTTTTTTTGTGGGTGCAGTTGTTCGGAGACTGTACGTCGACGCGCTGGCTCTGCATACGAGGGGGCATCGTTCCTGCAAGAGTGCTGGTAGTTCGCTTTCTTTCCCGTTCTCCCCACGCTGGCGGTGCTGTTTCTTCGTTAACAGCGTTGCTTCTTCTCCTCTTTCTCTCTCTCACTTCCGCATCGATTTACATCTCCACCTCTTGCTCTACTTTTTTCCGATGTTGAAACCCCGTGACAAACAGCCTGGCCAAATGACTTTTCCCATTAAAAAAAGAAAACACACATAGTTTGTGCACAACCGACAAGACCAAGTCGCTTTTCGACCATGCGCACTAGCGCGGCGAGGCACCGGCGTGCCCCCGCTGTGCCGCGCTGCGGTCTGCAGAAACCGTACCACGACGCCGCCTCCTCCGGTGACCGTGGCGTCTACCACCTTCCCCCGCTCAACCCTTCTGTGTCTGCTTTACCATCTGCAGCGTCGCCACGGCGGGCTTCCAAAGGTGGGACGGCCGACCTGCCGCTGACAGTTATGTCCCATGCAACCGCTGTGGTGCCGGTTAACCGTCCGCTGGTGTCGAGCAAGGTACTTGCCGGCCCAGTGCAGATGTGGCCTGCAGTGGCGTCAACACGGCAGCAGCGACGTCGCCAGAAAGCACTCGAGTCAAAGTCCCCGCTTTCCCTGCAGCTCGAGGGTTTTATTCGTCGCGAGCATCAGCAGTACCTCCGCGAGCACCCCACCTGTTCTCGCACAGATACGCTTTTTATCTTCCGCGAGGCCCTCGCCACCTTTGTGAACCATTTCGCCGAATACCGTGGTGTGCTGTACCTCATCCGCGACGAGTACGACGCCGCGCTGGCTGAGATGACGGAGAAGGCAAATGAGATGCAGGTGGAGTACCTGGAGAGCCAGAGCAACCGTGGGCTGCACGCGATGGAGCTCATGCAGCTGAAGGAGTCGCTGAACGCAACCATTAGCAACCAGCAGGCGCAGCTGGTGGTGCTGCAGGGTCTGGTGCACACCTTGCGCGACCAGCTAACCGCCGCCGAGCATGCCAACAGCACGCTCACTTTGGAGATGGAGCACCGGAAGAAAACCTACGCGGAGGCGCAGCAGCAGGTGAAGCTGCTTTCACGCGCCATGATCGAGGAAACCGCCCGCACGACGGCGGAGCGCGAGCGAGCTCAAAAGTTCGAGAAGGACGCGCAGCTGCAGGAGTCGCGCATTCAGGTACTGCGCGGCAACGTTGAGGAGCTGGAGGAATGCCTGCGACAGCAGGCCTACTCGCACATGGAGGAGCAGGAAAGCCGCCGTCACTCCAGCAAGTTCCCGGCGTTGTCGCCGTCGTCGTTACGCCGCCTCACGGCGCTGCGGGCGTCCATCGCCGGTGCCTCCTCCTCCACTTTGGACGGCAACGCTGGGGCTCCTGGTAGCGTCTCCTCCGAGTTCGTGTCGCAGCTGCTGAGTCGCATCGATGCGCTCGAGATGCAGGTGCGGCTGCTCGAACAAGACAGCACAACACAGGAGGCGGAGTCCACGTCGCCAAAGACGGCAAAGGAGTCGACCCTCACCATGGAAGCCACCCCTCGTGTTCCTGCGGTCCTGAGCAACGGCGTCCCGGCGACCTCCACCGGGGCCACCACCTCCAGCGTTGATGCGGTGTTCCCGGTGGTGCGGCAGTGGCTGCGGATGGAGGGGATCAGCGAGGCGGAGGTCGAGGCAACCGACGTGATTGTCCCACCGGGACGCTGTTTGACGGAGGACATGGGGTTTCTCGCCGCCCTGCAGCCTGTGAAGCACCGCCACCTTTCCCTCGATGCTACGCTGCGGCTGGTGGAGGCCATGTGGCAGACACGCGAGCGGCCGACGACGGAGAAGTCGCGGTTGCGCCAGTTCTTTGCGGGGTGGCTGCGGACACAGTCGGCTGACGCGGAAGAGGCCAAGGCCCTCGGCATCAACATCCTCCACGCGTGCCAGCACAACCTGCATCACCCGGAGTGTCGTGCGCTGCTGTTGATTTTGCGCGATTACCTGCCGGAGGAGGTGGTGCACGTGTGGCGTCGTCGTCTGGCGCAGCTGCAGCAGCCGGCGCAGGTGCCTCCAACCCCCATGCTGGATGAGATGCCTTTTGAAGACTTCTTTGCACGTGTGCGGGCCGTATGCCCGGAGAAGTCGGTCGCCAACATGCTGCAGCTGCGCTTTTCTGTTTTCCACCACTGCGCGGACGCTAAGTTCCAGGTCGCGCTCCGCGAGGTATTTCACGACGACTCGTACTTTGTGCGTCTCTTCAAGCTCCAGTGGCTGCAGGAGGTGGAGAAGTTCACTTTGCAGGTCACGGAGGGCATCCGCGAGATGGCGGATAAGAAGCACAACACCGTGCCCCTTGTCAAGGTGATGAGCGTGCTGCGCAGCCTCGACCCTGCCTTGAGCGACGAGCAAGTCCACACATACGTCTCGCGGGGCTGCCAGAAGCCAGTCATTGACGTGGCCACCGCCGACGATTGCGTGGCGACACATGTCGATGCATTGTTGGCACGCTTTCGCTCCTCTGTGCTGCTGCAGCGCCGCAGCCCAGAAGACGCGGTGGCGGAGTCGTAAGGTGTTGATGCCCCCCTCCTCCGTATTTTTTTTTATTTCTACTGCTGCTCTGAGGCTCCCTCTTACCTCTCTTTTTAATGCTTGTTTTGTCTCTTTTGTTTCCTCCGCTTCTTCTTGTTTGGCACCTCCTTATTTTTGTTTGAGTTTTTATCTCTTTGCTGCGGTCCTCTTGTGTCCTCTCTGCGTGCGGATCACGTGAGTGGAGGGCCACACATTTCTTTCTCTTCGTTCTTTTTTTTTGTTGTTTGCCTTTTTGCACTGATGTATACTCCACGCTCTTCTTTATCTTCTTGTTTTGTCCCCCTTTCTCCAGTATTCGTCATGGCTACCGCTTTGTAGAACGGTGCTTTCGTTTTCCCTTGCGATGCTGCCCTTCTTTGGTGTTTACACTCTTTCTGTCTAAGAAGCTACAACGGCACCGACGACCCAATAAGAAAGAGAAGGGAACTTCCATCGCCACTTTTCTGCGCGTCTGCGGAGACTGGAAGGCGTTTTCATACTTAACCCTTCCTCTCTCCCCTAGTGGGCTGCGTGCCTCCATGCTGCACATCTGTCGCACCGCAGGTTGGCGTGTATTTTCCTCTCGCTTTCCTTGCGGTCGCCGAGAGGGGCTGCTCGTTGGCTGTACGCAATGTGAACGGTGCACATTCGTATTGGCCTTCCCACCGTCTCTGTTGTTGCTCTCTCCTCAATAATGGGAGAACAAGAAAACAACAACCAAACTGTCTTGCTTTCCTTCCTTGCCACAATATCCTCTTTTTTTTTTTTGCTCCCCTGTGCTTGCGTGTCGTCGTTGAGAAGTCCCGTGCGACATTCCTTGCCACGCTCACAGGTGCGGAGAGTCATCGTGGAAGACCCACGTACGTTTCTTCATCTCTTACTTGCTGCCCACGACATTTGGTATCGTTTTTTTTTTCCTCCTTTCCTGCGTTCACACACACACACACGAGAGCCATATCAAATGCGACGAATAATGCAATCGTTGCGGAGGTTTCCGCTTGCGCGCAGTGGACTGGCGACGCGCGTCGATGGAGCGGCGGTCTCGATGGCTGTGCAGGGCTCACTGTCGGAACGCAGGGGTGGACTTGGCACCAGCGCAGGTGCGGCGCCGCGGAAGCCGTCAACGTCATCAGAACCTCACGCCGCTGCGTCCCCGTCTGCGGATGTCCAGACGGCACTTTTCATACTCTTGCGTCAGCGCCTGTGCAGCCCGACTCGCCCGCTGCCTGTGCGTGGAGTGTACGACGAGCTGGCCAACTGCTCCCGCGTTGTCGAGGAGTTCCACTTCTCCAAGACAAACAAGCGCATTTCACGTCAGTGTGTTGCCCTGTCCTTTCTGCGACGGTACAACGTGCTGCTGCACAGCCTTTTCTTCTTTTCCGAGAACACGCAGACGTGGAACGTGACGCAGGAGTTTAATCGTCTGGCACTTTTTGGCCAGTCTATTTTGGTAGCTGAGGTGCGCGGCCGTCTGCTAAAGCTCTTTCCAGACATCCCTTACTCGGTGCTGACGCAGGTGCTGTCCTGCATCGTCGGTTCGGAATGCCTGGCGCGTGCCTTCGATCGCTATGACATGAAGGGCATCGTCGGGGCGAAACCGCAGGATAAGCGACGGCGAGGGCGTTTCACGCTGGAGGAGAAGTGCCACATGTTTTGTGCCGTTGTGGGGGAGATGTACTGGTTTGTGGCTCGCACCAGGCCCACCGATCGCACACACAACAACGCCCTTTTTCCGCCGTCGGACGTCCTTATTCTACACGTACTGTGTTCCCACCTGCTGGAGTGCATCCCGGCTGAGCTGATCTACCGTCTTCTCGAACCCATTATTGCAGACATGAAGCAGGTGTGGGTGAACGAGCCGATGTCGATGCCGGCGCAGCTGCGACTCGTCCCACGCACCATCGGTGCCCTTTCGCTCACCACCGTTCCCCTCCCCCACCCGTCCACGGCCACCGCTCCTGCGGTTGTTGAGACACAAAGATTAGAGGCGCAGTCTGGGCGACGCCCGCTGACGGCTATACCCGAGACCACCTTCCTCAAGTCGCTTATGCAACCGACGTGTAACCACCGCAATTTCGACAGCCCGCGCTATCAGGTGCTGGAGACGGACGATGTGATGGAGAAACCTGTGTTGTCTTCCACCCGCGAGGCACCCCCGGCTGCGACCAGTGGCATGTTGGGCAGCGAGGCCGAGTTTATTGCACGGGCAATGGAGCTCGCCAAGCTGGCGTTACATAATTGAGCTGTGGGACGTTTCAGAGGGTGTTCTGTAGGAAAGGGAGAGTGTGTGCGTTTGCGGTGTCTGGTGCGACGTTAGTTGAGCGTTGTTTGAAATGCGGTGTTGTTGATTGTCAGCAACGCGTTAGGTCTCCGGGTGGTCTGCTCATACATTTCCCCCTTTTCTGTCTTTTGTCAAGAGAAGAAAAAGCAAAGAAAACCAAACCAACCTCATCTTTCCGTACCGTTTCCATCAGCACGCAGGAGTGCTTATCAACTATCGTAACGTCAACTGTACGTGCGTGGAAGGGAGTCGCCTGCGGTGCCTTGGCAGCTTTACTGGACGCTTTGCAGCGTTTTTTTTTTTCTAAGCATCTTCACTTTACTCATGATCCTTCTTAGTGCCTTGCTGATTCATCTCAACAAGTGTGTGTGTGTGTGTGTGCTTTCCTTTCCTCTCTCCTTCTCTATCCTCCCTCCCTGCTCTACCCCTGCTCCACATCACCTGCTCTCTTCTTCCTCCTGTTGGTGTGCGTGCTAACACCTCATTCACGAAGATGGAGCAGCGCTCTTTCTCTCCTCTTTCTCTTTCTCGGCAGTCCCTGTTATTGAACTTCTGTTGTGACGAGTATTGCTCTTTAGCTCACCGTTTCCATTAAAAGCGAAAACTAAAAATAGACTCTCTTCTTTTCCTGCTACGACTTTTTGTTTTGTTGTTTCTCGTTCTCACTTCCCTGCGCCAGACACAGTCACCATCGCCACTCCCTAGCACACGACGACTGGCGGAGTACCTGACGACCATTGAAAAAGGCACACAAATAAAACAAACACAAAAAGCGCACGTCCACGCATTCACACACAATACACGCACATACAGCTCGGCCTCCCTTTTCCTCTTTCCACCACTCCTCCTCCGCTTACCATACAGTACCCATACATTCTCTTGCCGTAGAAGCACAGAAAAGGCTCTGTTTAATAGAAATCCTTCATCCTCATTTGATCAGACATTAACTTCGAACGTTTTTGCGGGACGACTTCGGTGCTCTGTCTTCGACACCCCTACCCCTTTCTCCCATCAGCAACTTCAGACCTTCTCGCTGCTTTTTTTTTCTCTCGTTTGGTGGTTGTGTGCGACGATGATGGACATGAAAGCTGCGAAGACATGGGAGGATGTCTCCCTCTGCCGGTCCGTCTCCAGCATCAGCAGCTCTGCCTCCACCGCGGAGGCCACCGCCGGCAATGACGTCTCCTCTTTCCTCTTCGAAGACTACCGCGACGACGCCTCGCTGGTGAAGTTATCATGCAAGTATTGGCTGTGCGTGGGTCACCTGAGCTTGGGCACGACCGATGCGGAGTTGAAGTCGCTCTTCTACCCCTACGGCGCCGATGAAGCCTTCACGGCGTGGGAAGGTCCGCTGATGTCGGGTTACGTCGGTTTCACCTCGCCCGAGATGGCAGACCTGGCAGCGCAAAAGATGCACGCTTTCATTCCACACCGGCAGTCGCAGGCGCTCGTGGTGTACCCGATCTCGCTGGACGACGTCGCACAGGCCCGCAGTCGGTCGTTCAAGTCGCTGATGGCGGTGCTGTACAGCGAGGCGGCTCCGCAAGCAATAAGTGGGGTGATTCAACACGGCAAGTCGCCCGTGGTGGTCGCCGGTGAGGTGGCGGCGGAGGTCACACGGGCATCACCCGTCGTCCTGCAGCGCCTCGTGGCGGCACTGGCCGACGTGCCGGCTCAGTGGTCTGGTTTCGCAGCCTTCAACGAGGAGCTGCTGAAGCTGTTGCTTCGCACGCTTCTGGAGGCGAATGAGCTGAACCCGGCTCCGTCGGTTAACTGCGGTGTCGTGGTGGGCAACATGTTCCTCCTACGCATGATCACTGGGGATCCCTACTACCTCGCCACCCGCTTGCTTCAGCGCGGCAGTCAGAAGCTGGCGCAGCTGGAGGGCGTGTGCGCGCTCGCCCACACCTGCGGCCCCCTTCGCGACTACCACATATCCCGGGCCGGGTTTTGGGCCCAGGTGACTGAGATTGCGATGGTGTCGACCGACGCAGAGACCCGCCAGGCGCTCCTCAGCCACCTGCGGCGGTACACAAAGTCGGTGGCACCGCAGTCGGGCATCACCGCCGCTGCCGCCCCGTCGATGCAACCCGTGCGTGTGGCTTTCACGCCGACCTTCTCCACCATGCCGTGCCCACCAGCCGCGTCGTCGCAGAGTACCTTCTCGCAGCCCCTTCAGCCAGCGCTGCAGGCATCGACGCTGCCGTTCTTGCAGCAGGCCGAGTCGTTGTCACTGCCGTCCCCTCAGCGACTCGCTGCCCAGCAGCCCCGCCACGACGAGATGAAGCGGCGTACGATCTATGTCTCTCACCTGCCCGGTTTGCTGCCACAGAGTATGCTGCTGGAGCTGATCACAGCGGCAGGCCCTGTAAACAAGATTCGCATCTGCGCTGGCACCGGGTACTGCACACTCTTCGCATTTGTGGAAATGCGCACATTAGAAGGGGCACAGCGGGCGATGTGCATGAACGGGCTGCAGCTGATGGGTTTTGTGATTCGTGTGCAGGCGGCGCGCAACGCCGTGCAGGACGTCGTGAAGGAGGACGCGCAGTTTGACGCGGAAGGCAATTTACTGCAGCCGTGCCTCTTCGGTGCATCAAACGCTCCCTTGTCGCAGTGCCTCACCACAACCAGCTGAAGATACTCCTTTTCTCTCTCTAACACGCATACACTCATATAAACACAACGAAAGAAAACAGAACAGGAGCAGCACATTCGTTTTATTTTTGTGTTTCTCGACTCTCACCTCTCTGTGCGTGTGTCTGCGGTGGATGTGCCGCACAATCGCAGCACGCAAGCCTCGGTAGATACATGATCGTAGAGACACAGAAGGTCTTTTTTTGTTTTGTTTTCACTCTCAACTGTTACATGCTTCTTCATACGTATGTTTCTGTCCACCATAGAAAAGGCGGCACGTTGGTGGTGGAGCGCGTCTCACAGCCCCCTTCCCCCTTGTTTGCTTGTTGCGTGTCCGGCAAAGGAGGCGGCACGTGGAGCGCAAGGTTTGTGGAAAAGGGAGGGGAGTGGAGGTGCTCGAGGAGACGGCTTTACCGGCGATGTGGAGGTTCATCGAAAGACGTGCTGGTTACCATTACTCTTCACTCTTTTTTCTTATGTATTGTCCACACACCTAGCTGTACATGAATAGATCCCTGACACTATTTTGACTTTTTTGTTTGGTTTTGCGCTGTGTGCTGTCCACCCTCTGCCCTCAACGACACGGCCCAGCCCATCCGCCAACTACCATCTTTTCTCTTTTGCTTTCTATAATATATATATAAAGAAAGAGAGTATATATATGAGAGGTTGTGTTTCGGTACATACGTTGTTTGTGTTTTTCATCACCCTTTTTTCACCGCCTCGTAAAAGAACGGGCTCTTGCCTCTATTTCCGTCTCCCTCCTCGTTGATGGCAATCCGCACACTCAAAGAGATTAAACTGTGGTCTTATAAAAGTAAGAAGACTAAAGAACAACTCCTGATCTCTATCTCATATTTCAGAAATAGATACGTGTGTATTCGCTCTTTCTTTCTCTCTCTCTGTGTTTGTGTCCTCGGCTACGCGTGTGTCTCAATAAAACAACACAGCAAACACATCTTGCGGAGAGGCTCTGTGCTATCGCCTTGTTGTTCTTCACGCTGTTTCCCTTTTTAAGCTCTTTTTCTCTTTTTGAGTGCTTGCTTCCATAGAACCACTCACTTTTTTCACCGGAGGCGCTCACGACATTCCAAAAAGTGCTTTTCTAAGTACTGGTCGTTGCTTGATGTTGCTTTAACACTGCTATAGCGCAGAGGTTGAAGTGGTGATGAAAACAGTGTGCAACGTTTTTTTTCTCTTTTCCTGTTTTCTTCGTACTTTCTCGTTTTTATAGATCTACTGTCGTTCTGCCCACTCCACCCTCTTTTTCGTGTTGCTTCCTTTCTCTGTCGTATCTTTGTCTTCCCGCTTTTCTTTTTGCTCTGTGCTTCTTTGTGGAAATCCAGTAGGTGGTGAGTCGTGCCCACACCGGCCAGATGCTGCTCAAGAGTTTTTCTCTTTTGTTCTTAGCGAGCAGCCTTTTTGTTCTGATCCCCTTCTTTTTTGCTTCGTTTTCTTAAGGTACTGTACAGGTTTTTTTGTTTCGTGTTTCGCCGAATAGCGCATCGTTTCCGTCCCATCACTGCCATTGCAGTGGCGCACGAAGGGGCTCTCTTGATTTCACACGCACCACAATGTCTGCGATGAGGTTTACGCAGCTCGAACAGTCCGCGCTGCGGCTCAGGGAAGGGGACTGCAGAGGATTTGAGAGCGTGAGCTGAGAACACCCCCAGAGAGAATTATGTGGGCGTATAAGTGAGAAGGTCTGGTACCATCGCACATACGCACACATACACCACGCACTTTTCCTTTGACAAAGCGCTCTTTATTATTTTGTATTTTTTCTCCCTCTGCTGGCGCGTAAAAGCTGCGAAGCGCATCTTTCGTGGGCGTCTCATGTGTGCTGACCTTTTTTGGCTGTTGTTTTTCACGTCCCTTATTTCGTGCTTTGCGTGCTTCACCTTTTTTCTGTCTTTTTACGTGAAAACTGTTGAAACCAGGGTTTTCACTCCATCATAAGTGTGGCTGTGCCCCAATCCGGAAAAAAAAACGAGTACAAAAAGCAAAAGGTGAAAAAGAATGCCGAGAGTGCAGACACAACAAATCACTCCGCTACGACAATCACAGCTCTCGCAAACCTCTTCTCCACAACGCAGATGTGGCGGTCACACCAAACAAAAAACAGGAAAGGAAATTGGCGTTACTGCTGGTGCGTCTTTTTTTTTTTTAGTGGACACAGAGTTGCCGGTGGCACTTCTTAGGTGCCCGCCTCCCTACTAGATTCAGCAATAGAGGATGAAGGAAGAGCTTCGTGTGTGTTGTGCGCAAGATGCCTCTGCGTTACTGGCAGGAGGCAAACTGTGTCGTATCTCCTTGCTGATGCTGTGCTGCCGTCCTCTTTGATGCCTGGCTTCTACAACAAACATCTCTGCATCTGTTGCCCCCTCGAATTCTCCTTTGTTCCCTTTCCATTCCCTTTTTTCCCGACGCTCAGATTTCTTTCTTTTTTTTTCTCGCTTGCCCACGAAACCTTCCACGTGGCCTAACACGGGCGAGAGTGCGATGATCCGTGTACCATGCAGCTGGACTGCCGCCCAGTACCCCTGCGCCTTTGTTGAGGTGCGTGGGGAGTGCTACGTGTGCCGTGTGGTGCCCGTCGTTGCAGCCGCGCTCTCCTACCGGCTGGACACCGCCGTGCGAGTCGACCTTGTCGAGGCGCGACGCTTTGCCAGCCAAGACTTCGCACCTGCCGAAATGCACGCCGTGGCTGTTACGGTTAACTCCGACGGCGTCGTGTACACCCCGCTGCTCACGCAGTCAGCACCCGCCACAGAGCGCGAGGCACACCAGGGCGCGGCACAAGACGTTGTGGTGCTGCGCTGCCCTCTCTTTAGCTATATCGCAAAGGAGGTGACGGTGGACGGCGCGCGTGGCGATGTTCGGGCCACCGCTGCCCACCTCACCGCGGCACTCGTCGGCACGTACGTCGTCGCTGGTGCGCACTTTCGCACGGCGGAAGGCGAATACGTGGTGCGGCACCTCGTCCTGCAGAAAGGGTATCGCGGCATCGCCCTCGTCTGCGCCGACTGCCGCGTACGAGTGAACGAAGTGCCGGCAATGGTGGTGGCCCAGCGACCTGTGAGCGGTCCGCGTCCTGTGCCTGTCGCACCACCAATTGGACTGGAGGCGGAGGTGCAGCGGATGCAGCGTATCATCACCGGTGCAGAGGCAAATCCCGGCTCCTTCACGGGTGTGGTGGTGCGTGGCCCACGCGGCTGTGGCGTGTCGTCGATGGTACATCACGTTTTATGTACCACCTGTACGCGGC
Source organism: Crithidia bombi (assembly GCA_900240985.1). NCBI lineage: Eukaryota > Euglenozoa > Kinetoplastea > Trypanosomatida > Trypanosomatidae > Crithidia > Crithidia bombi. Next base: position 769,807 of record OESO01000097.1, on the reverse strand, counting down.
ATCAGGTTCTCACGTGGTCTGCGCAGTTTTCTGCTGCAAAGGCGGCTCACGACAGCAGGGGTGGAATGTGTGTCTTGGTGGTGCCAAACGCCGAGTACTTCTTTGCGGAGGCGGAGCCAGAGCTGGCCAAGTTGCACCTGCGCAAACTGCAGCGAGATGCTGAGGTACTGCAGGCCGGTGGCGGCAACGGGCAGCGTGTGTCTGTCGTGGCGGTGTGCATCAGCCACGCCTACGGTCTCTGCGCCGGCAACGTGCTTGACGAGCTTTTCTCCTTTCACGTTGTGCTCTCCTTCCCCAGTGCGGACCAGCGCGCACGTCTGCTGGCGAGTGTTCGAGGTGGCGCCGTCGAGGACTGGCGTGGTGCGGCGCAGTGTCTGGTGGGGCGGACATCTGCGGAGACGTTGACTGCGGCACGGCAGCCTACTATCGCTGACGCGCTCCCCTTCAAGGCTGTACCGTGGTCGCAGATTGGGGGCCTGGTCGAGGTGAAGGACCGCCTTCACCGTGCCCTGGTGTGGCCACAGCAGCAGCCGGAACTCATGAAGCGTTTCAACATCACCCCTCCTCGCGGCATCCTCCTTTACGGACCGCCCGGCTGCGCCAAGACCACCCTCATCAAAGCCCTGTGCACAGAGGGCAACTTCGCCCTCGTGTATTTGGATTCCGCCACGGTTGTGAGCGCCTACGTCGGCGAGAGCGAGCGCTACCTGCGCGACGTCTTTGCACGAGCGCGGCGCCAGGCCCCCTGCATTGTCTTCTTTGACGAGGTCGAGGTGCTCGGCGGGCGTCGGCAGGTGGGAGGCCGCGACACGGAACAGGTGCGGCTGCTGTCGACGTTGCTGACGGAGATGGACGGCTTCGCTGACACACGCGGTGTCTGCTTCGTAGGCGCCACAAATGTGCCGCACCTGCTCGATCCGGCCCTCATGCGACCGGGACGCTTCGACTACCTGGTCTACGTGCCTCTCCCTGACCTCGTTGATCGTGAAGCTATCTTGAAGTTGCTACTGCGTAGGACAGCCGCCGACACGGCACGAATTGCAGAATGCACGAAGGGCTTCAGTGGTGCAGATCTAAAGGTGTTCATCTCCGAAGCACTGCTGACGCTGTTTAAAGAATCCGCTGACATCCCCTCGATGCTCGCAGAGCAAGATCATATCACGGCTTACCTCGCTGAGCGGGCGGCAGCGTTCCAGCGTACGCATTACGACTCCGCGATGCTGGATCAGTTTCAGCGCGATCATGTGCCTGTGTGACCACACCCACGTACGCACACATACACGAGCAGCTCATTTCTGCTATGCTCATCGGGCAAGCTCTTTTCAGACGTGCGGGAGCTCGCGCAAAAGGGAAAGGACTTGAGGAATAAATGACACCATCACTGCTACCTTGTAACTGAAACGAAATGTCATCGCTGAAGGTCTTCACCTGCGCTCTTAACGTTAGGGAAGAACCTAAACTTACTACCTCCGTGTGTGTCCGTAACACGCAGAAAGAACAAGAACAGTAAACAAAGCAAAAAGAAAGGAAAAGGAAGGCAGCGACTCAGCGAAGAAGTACTTCCCCGGCGTCTTCGGTGCATCTCTTCTTATTTCTCCTTTGCGTGTATGCACAAGTGTGGAGCTGAGTGGGATGTGATGGGAGAGTCGCGTCTCTGCCACATGCACCTTGGTGCGCTCCTTTTGTTGTTTTTTCTGCGTGTTCTCTCCTCCCGCCTCTTTCTTACTTGCGCTTCTTCTTTTCATGTCTGTTAACTCCTGCTGCGCCACACACACACACACACGCCCACACACACCCGCCCACACACACCCACCCACACACTGGTGGAATAAGAAACTCACGAAGCGTTCGGCTTCTATTCCCACTAACTCGTCGAAAGATCGAGCGGCAGCTCGTTCACCACTTCTGCCTCGACCTTTTCCCCCCTCCCCTTAGTCCGCGATGCACGTGGAGGTGACGGGACGTTTTTTCCAGGCGGGTGACGACACCTACGTGTCGTTGCCCCTCGTCAACAAGGCCGCCAATCGTGGCGAGCCACGGCAGTTCCTGTGCACGGAGATGCTCCACTGGGACGACTTCAGGCAGGCGCGGAACATCAACGATGGCAAGCCGCCAATGCAGCAACTCTTCGCACCAGAGCGCGAAGACAGCCCGCAACACATCTTTACGTTGGGCAGCGACGTCTACGTGTCGCACATGATCGGCGTGAGTGGTACGCAGGCGGGGTCACCGTCGCAGGTGTTCTGCTCAGAGATGCAGCACTGGGATGACTACTGTGCGCAGCGGCGCATCAACACCGGGTCGTCTACCATGGCGGAACTCTTCCGTCCCGTCGAGCGAAGAGAATTTGCGGTGTTAGACACGAATGACCAAAAACTGAAGTTCTTTGCCGGCAACAGCGTTGCACTGACCTCGTACGGTGGAGCCAAGCAGACGTACTGCAGTGAGATGGAGCACTGGGATGACGTTGTAAAAGCGAAGACGGGACAGCCGCCGCAGCCAAGCATGGCGTCCCTCTTTCGACAACTATAAAAAAGGGGGGAGGGACTGCAGCTGGCAAAGAGTGTTCTTGCCACCCCCACCACACACACACCCAACTGTACCATGTGCTTTTTTTTTTTTACCAACCTGTCCTGCTGGCTCCACTGCGTGAGAAAAAAAGAAAGCAGACACAGCGGGTTGAAAGAAAGGGAGCGGTGGTGGTGGTCTCTCGGGGTTTCGCTTTTCAGCTCTTCACCGTCTCTTCTTTTTTTCTCGTTCGGAGGTCTGTCGAAGACGCCGCTCACCATCGAATGGGTTAGATCGTTCTCTCTTCCTCTTTTTTTTTTGCCGTGTGGATGTGCGTGCGTGTTTGACGTTACTCTTCTTTTGCACGAGTGGATTGTATCGCACCTGCTAATGCTCTTTACTCGTTTGCTGTCATTTTTCCTTCTGCCTTTTCCTGTGGCGCTTCTTGCAGCATTTATTGTCTTCCGACGTATGTGTGTGTATGATGCGGCGTTGCATCACCGCAGGAAAGTGCCACAAGAAAGCAAAGGAAAGAAAGGCGAGTGGGACGTGGAAGAACAAATAAACAAACAGAAGAATTACATATGTCTCTAGCGCAACGTGTACTCCGTCATAGCTGTTGAAAGCTATTGACGTACGTTGCTGAGTATCGCGCTGAACAAAAAAAAAGACGAAGGTGAAATAAGCACTGCATTTCCTATTACCGGTTTCATGGTCTGGCACTTGGGTGTCGGGTGTTGAGCGACGCCGCACAAAGTTCACCTTCAATGGGAAGGTTCTTGCTGTTCGACTATCGTCCGAAACGCTCAAGAACACCGCAGAAAGTACCGAGGTGCATCTTCCTGCACGCCACTTTTCTCCACAAGCAACCGAACAAAACAAACACTTTGTTCACTTCTCTCTTTGTCGATCTTCCGTGTTCTCTTTGCACTCGCCGCTGTGCTGTTTCGTGGGTTTCACCCCTTTTTTTCTCTCTCCCGTGCGGATCGCCTCGCTCACGCTTGGCCTCCTTTTTCTTATTCCTTGGGCTGCTGTGCCTTTTCCGTGTGCGGCACTGCCTTCGCCTGAAGAGAGAAGCGAAACCGAAGAAGCAGTCGAGCCGCAGATGAACACTTTTGGCGGCGGCTTTAATCAGAGTAAGCTGGGTGGATTTAATCAGCCGGCCGCGGGTGGCGGCTTTGGGCAGGTGGGTGCCCCACAGCAGGCCGGATTCGGACAGGCGCAGTCTCAGCAGCACCATCAGCAGGTCGGCGGGTTTGGCCAGCCGCAGCAGCAAGGGGGCTTGTTTGGGCAGCAGCCCCATCAAGCCGGAGGACTTGGGGCTCAGCCGGGACAGCAGATCGGTGGGTTTGGGCAGCCTCAACCGCAGCCTCAACAGCAGCTGCAGGCGAACATGTTTGGTCAGCGTCCCGGCGTCGGTGGGTTCGGGCAACAAGCGGGTGGGTTTGGCCAACCGCAGCAGCAACAAGCCGGCGGCTTCGGCCAGCAAGCGGGCGGCTTTAGTCAGCCACAACAGCAGCAAGCAGGCGGGTTCAGCCAGGCTCCGCAAGCAGGAGCAGGAGGGTTCTTTCAGCAGCAACAGCAGCAACCGGTAGCGGGTGGATTCGGTCAGCCGCAACCGCAACAAGCCGGCGGTTTTGGTGCACAAGCCGGCAGCTTCGGTCAACAGGCCGGAGGATTCGGTCAGCAACAAGTACAGCAGCAGCAACAGCAGCAGCCCGGCGTTTGGGGCGGCTTCGGTCAACAGGCAGCACCCGGCGGGTTCGGACAGGCTCAGCAAACTGCAGCTGGCGGCTTTGGTGCAGTGGGTCGTGGGGCGGGCGGCTTCGGCCAACAAGTCGGCGGATTCGGCCAGCAGCAGCATCAGCAACCTGTCGTTGGCGGTGGCTTTGGCCAACAGCCTGCCGTCGGTGGCTTCGGACAGGCACAGCAAACCGCGGCGGGAGGCTTTGGTGCTGGCCGTGGGGCAACGACAGGCTTCGGGCAGCAACTAGCAGGAGGGGGGTTCGGCACGGCGCAACAGCCAGCTGCGGGCGGGTTTGGCCAGCAGCCCGCCGTCGGAGGGTTTGGTGGTGCGCAGCAACCTGCGGCTGGTGGGTTTGGGCAGGGAGCTGCCGGCTCCGGCTTTGGAGCCGGTCGCGGAGCAACGACTGGCTTCGGTGCTGCCGCCGGTGGCACCTCTGGCTTCGGTGCTCAACAGCCCGCTGCTGGCGGGTTCGGGCAGCCCACCACCAACACTGGCTTCGGCTCCGCTGCAGCGGGTACAGGGTTTGGACAGCCGGCCGCTAACACCGGATTCGGACAGCAGGCTGGCGCAGTCACTGGCGGTTTTGGTCAGGCAGCCGTCGGTGGTTTCGGCGCTGCAGGGCGTGGCGCTGGCGGCTTTGGGCAACAGCAGCCGGCAGCCGGCGGGTTTGGCCAGCAGCCCGCCGTCGGAGGGTTTGGTGGTGCGCAGCAACCTGCGGCTGGTGGGTTTGGGCAGGGAGCTGCCGGCTCCGGCTTTGGAGCCGGTCGCGGAGCAACGACTGGCTTCGGTGCTGCCGCCGGTGGCACCTCTGGCTTCGGTGCTCAACAGCCCGCTGCTGGCGGGTTCGGGCAGCCCACCACCAACACTGGCTTCGGCTCCGCTGCAGCGGGTACAGGGTTTGGACAGCCTGCGACGGGTGCTGTTGGGTTCGGTCAGCAGCCCGGTGCCGCAGGCATGGGTTTTGGGCAGCCTGCCGCCAGCATAGGGTTTGGACAGGCTCCTGCGGCAACCGGGTTAGGACAGCAACCTGGCGTTGCAGGTGGCTTCGGCCACCAGCAGCCAGCAACAATCGGGGGAATCGGTCAAGCACCGGCCCCTGCTGCGGCTGGAGCGCCAGGCGGCTCCTCGGGCCTCAACTTCGGCCGACCCACCGACCTCTCCTTCATGTCCCTGCCAGACTACAACGCCAGCCCGTACGGCAACGTTTTGCTCTTCGACACGTACGAACGCCCCATTCCAGCAAAGCCGGTGCCAAAGTCGCAGGAGGGTGAGTTGGGCAGCATCGCGGCATCATCGCGGCGGGCCATCCACACCTGGTTAGTCGGGCAGATGCGCGTGCCGGAGGAGAACACGCTGCTCAACCAGGGACCGGTCTCCCTCGGCTCGAGCGCGTTGTCACCCTTCGCGCTAAAGGACATGCTAGTACCTGCGGTGCAGCTCGGTGCCGCCAAAGAAGCTGCGCAAGCTGCCCCTGCCCAGGGAGGCAGACGGCTGCCACAGGCGCAACCGCAACACCACCAGCCGTCGTCTCGTCCGTTGTCTGCGCCTGCGGAGGACGCCAGCAGCAACGCCGCGGCTCCGTGGTGTAGCAACCCAGATTTGGTCCTGCGACCCAGCCTCGCTGAGCTCAGCACCTACGCCCCCGAGGAGCTTCGCCGCTTGACAAAGTTCTCTGTGCGTCTGCGCGACGGCACGTGTGAGATGCACTTCCTCCAGCCGGTGAACGTGGTGCGTGTGGATGTGGGGGAGGCGGTGAGCCTCAGCCGCGATGGCCGCGCCGCTCTCTACCCGGGTGGGGCTGCCCCACCTCTGGGAAGCGGGCTCAACGTGTGTGTTGAGGTGCGCGTTCGTGACGAGACAGGTGAGTTGAAGGAGGCCCTCGAGCATTACTGCAAGGAGGCGCCTGGTCGAAGCTTCGAGGGCTACCGTCAGGGGTATGGTATCTACTACCTGAACAAAACTGGCAGAGCCAATGATGGGGCAGCGAAAGGAGGAGCATCACGTGCAGCTGACACGAGTGAGCTGTACCACTACCCACTCAGCATAATCCACGACGACGAAGACGAAACGTACACCCGCAACCTCGACGACACCCGCGACAGCTCTGAGAGGGACCTCGATGAGGTATATAACACCGGCTCTTCCTGCGTTTCCGACGACGACGCACGCGACGGAGGGGCTGTGCCTGCCGCCGCCGCAGCTCCACCAGCGACTGTCGTCGTTCGCCAACTCGCCGTTCCCGCTGCGTCGCGGCTGTCGGAAGTCGCAGAGCGGCGTCTCGCTGCCGCAGGCGGTGATGAGTTCAAGCTGCCGTACAAACTGCCAGACATGTCAAGCAGGAGCAAGGTCGAGCCCTTCGATGTGAAGCTTGGCTCGGCACGGCCGTCGCTGGAATCGCGTGTCTATTACGTGTGTGCGCCGGAGTCGGCCATTCAGCGCGCCTACGTTAACCACGCCGGTGGCCTGAAGGGATCGGAGAACACGGTGCGCGGCATGCTGGCCCGGAGCTCGCGAGCGTCGTGGAGCACTGCCGGCACACTCGCCTTCGCCTCCCACGCGGAGCTGCGCGACGGCGCGGACGCGGATAGTGCGGTGGCGGAGGTGGTCGGCGCTCGTGCGGTGGCTGCCATGCCATTCCACTGGCATAAGCCTGCCACCAAGGCCATTACGCAGTGCGCCGTCTCCCTTCTGCGGTTGTTTTTGCAGCAAACCGACGTGACGGACGGTGGCGCGTGCCCGCTTGCGTGCATCCGCCTCCACCGCGATAAGAGCCACAACACGCTCTCCGAAGAGAAGTTGCTGGTAGCGCAGAGGGCGGTGGAGGATGTGGTGGCGTCGAAGGGGGCATCGCTGACCCGCCTTGAGACGCTTTCCACTCGCCAGACGGTCGCCGTGCTGTCGTTGCTCTCCGCCCTCTACGCGCTGCCGGAGGCGGATGATGCGCTGCCCAACGCAGTCGAGGAGGCGCGCTACCTGTGCCAGCTGCGCCACCGCAACCTCGCCGGCTGGCTGAAGCGCGAACTCGCTGCCTTCCTCGACGAGACAAGGTCGTCCACCCTCTCCCCAGCGGAGGAGCTGGTGCAGATCATGCTGTGCCACAAGCTGCGTGAGGCGCGCACATCGGCGCGCTCCATCGCCAACGAGGAGCTCGCGCGTGTCGTGCGCGTCTGCGGCGAGGGGAATCAGTTTGGTGGCTACGTCGAGATGGCGAAGGGCGGGTTTAAGGACGGTGAGGAGGTGCGACAGCGCGTCGTGGCGCTGCTGTCCGGTAAGGTGGAACCCTTCATCAAGGACGACGAGTACAAGGGTGTCGCTGACGGCGCGGCGGAGGTGCGTCCGGTCCCTTCTGCGGCGACGTGGAAGCAGCTGCTCGGCATCTTCACCTTCTACGGCTGCGTACCGGACACCCCGGCAGAGGAGATCGTTCTCACCTTCCTCGACCGTCTGCGCGCACCCTCGTCCCGCACGCTCAACCCGCTGCCGCCGTACGCCGAGCGGGTTGATGCGCAGATGCTGCGAACGAAGCGAGGCAAGGATCTCGTGCGCCGTGGCAACACCTTCCAGGACGCCGCACTGCTGCTGCTGGAGGGATTTGCGAATGGGTCGGCGCCACCGGCGAGTTGCTTGCACCCACACGCCTCCAGCTATGTCGGCACGGACTACACCACCGCGCTGGTCATCGTTGCGGCTATCCGCGCCATCCAGCTGCCCCGCGAACGGGCGTACCAGGATGCGGAGGTGTCGGTTCTGCTGGGCATGACGGCTGCGCTGGAATGCAACGATGAAACGTGGTTCTGGGGTCTTTTTCCGCTGCACCTCATCGAGTCACCGGTGGATCGCGAGGATGCGGTGCGCAGTTTCTGCAAGCGCAACGCGATGCGTGCAGCTGCTCTGAGGGAGCAGGGTGGCCAGACGACCGACTTTGACCGCCTGCTGTCGCTGCTTCGCGTGAACATGGCGTGGCTGGAGCCCGTTGTCTCCCCCATCGAGGATGTGAGGAGGGCCCCAGAGAACAGCCCAAGCCTGGCCACGCACAGCGCACTAGAGAAGGCGCTGGCAAAGCTCGCACTGTAGAAATCGCTATGGGATGCGGCAGATGCGCGGGGCACCGGCGGCGCGACGGGGGAGGGGGGTTTGCGACAGACGTGAGCGCATCGCTCTTCTTCTGTTTTCCTCTTTTTTTTTGTGTGTGTGGGGGTGGGGTTGGCATTGCAGCGGTGGGAGACGGACCGCTTAGAGCTTTACTCTTCGCTATTTTTTTTTTAATGTTTCTTGTTCAGTGTTGAGTGCGTGTTTTCTTTTTGTTGTTTGTGTTGTATTCTAGGGTTGCGATGCGTTTTGAGATGCCATGTGGGAGATGAGACGTTGGCTGTGTGCGCCATTCCCCCCTCTTTCTTCATCTTCATTTTCTGTTTTGTTCTCTGTGTTGAGGTGCGTGCAGTTTCCGGTAGAGGTGCTAAGCGAAGAACAGAAAAGGAAAGAGATACAAAAAAGAGAGGATTCACGAAATCTGTAATACTGGCTGAAACGTCCGGCAATCATACGTTGAGGCGATGACGTGCACCACATCTCAAGCCCCAGCTCTAGTTTCTTTTTCTTTTTTTTTTCTGCAGTGATGGCTGCTGGAATGGCTAACATGTGCACTAGTTGTATGTGAGGGTCACGCGAGTCAGGGAGTCGCCCTCCCCCCCTCCTCCACTGCAACGACGAGTCAGGCGCCAAATCTGTGAGGCGAAACAACGAAGTGAAAAAGCAGGAGAACTGGGATGCTGTGTTTGTGAACTTTTTACCTCGCTGCTTCCTCTACTTCGTCAGACACCGCGCTTGCGCTTGGCTGTACGGCTTCTTCTGTTTGCTCCCGCCGATGCAGGCGTAGTGGGAAGCACAGATGAAGTAACACTGCCTTCCTGCGGTGATGCTTCTGTGCTACACTACAAACACTTCACGCGCTTATCGAGGCACAAAAAGATAAAATGTTTTACTTTTTCTACTCCTCCCTTCTTTTCTCTACGTGTGAACTACCACCGTGAAAAAAAGAAACAAAAGGCAGGATGTGGCGTGGCAGGCACACATAACCACAAACACGCGCTTTTGTTTTTATTTCTCTGGTTATCCCTCATTTCTAAGTGGGCGGCATAGACACACGAGCTGTATCCAGATCATATCACGGCTGCTGGAGCAGCTCAGATGACTTACCATTGCTGCACCTTCACAAGCTTCTTCTGCTCATTTCCTTTTTTTTTGCTTTGTTGACTTTTGCGCTTAACGGCGCAGCCTCCTTGTGCACTTGCTTTTGAGAGGGTTGCTGCGCTTTTTTTCTGTTGTTTTTGTATTTATTACTATTCCGCTGACGTGGCCATACATCTATAGATACACACGCACACACACTTACAGTTTTTCTGCTTCTTTTTGCCGCCGTGCTGCCTTACAAGGAGCTCCACGCCGGTCATCTGTTCCCGTCATTTCTCAGCACCGTCAACTGCTTCTCTCACCCTCTACGTACCCCTCTTTCAGTTCCCCACTTCGATCGCTTGACTTTTTTTTTGTTCTTTCGATATTGTGGGAGATGCGGACCTCAACCCTTCGCCTTCCGCGCTTCAGCCTGCGCTTTGCTGGCAGCGGCCGAATCGAAGACATGCGCGCTTTCATGCAGGCCTTGTACACCTACTGGTACAACAAAGGATTCTGGGGAGCCACTGTGTCGTCCGCCGTCGACTTCTTCAATACCCTTGCGCTGTTCGTCGTGGGTGTCGTTTTCACGATGCGCTTTGACTGGTCCATCGCGCTCACCTGCGCGGAGGCGGAGTGTGCGACACATCGTCTGGTCCATGGACTTCACGTCCCGTACATCTTCCATCCTACCATGTGGGGCTACATCTGGGGATTCGCGCTCGTCAGCTCCACGTGCGTCGCCTGCGCCTATGAGATGACTCGCTTTGTGGAGATGTATTACTTGCAGAGCGAAGTGGAGGAGGTGGCTCGTGAGGCGGGCGTGGACACCGGCTTTCTGACGCCGCTGCATCGCTGGCACTATCAGTGGCAGCGCGGGGTGGACGGCCGGGAGGGGCACGTTTTTGTTGGGCGGCGTGGGGGCAGCGGCATCGTCCTGAGCACGGCGGGGTGGGGGGAGTTTCTCGAGGTGGTCTGTGCCGCGGTGGGACGCAGCGGCAGCGTGAAGTTCGGTGCCCCGGGTGAGACCCTCGACCCCCTGCGGGCCATGCAGGCGCTGATGCAGCTGGAAAACTACCTCATCGCGATACACGACTGTGACGCTTTAAAAGGGACAGCGCTGAGTTACGTCGGTCCCGGTACCCTCACCATGCTGCTTGCCTCCATGTTCGACGCTTTCCGCACGGTGGAGAGCCGCCACCGGGCGATGTGGGCCGTCCGCTCAACGATGGTGCTTTCCGCTGTCCTTTACTCTGCCGGGTACCTCTTCTTCTTCCTCTACTCCGTGCTGAAGGTGCTGGTGAAGAACGCGGCCCAGGTGAAGGTGAACTACTGGACTCTGTCGCAGCGCACGTGGACGGCAGCGGCAGAGTGGCGCTTCCGCCTATACAACGAGGTGGAACACCTGCACGCCAGCCGCCTGCGGGCTGGGGGAGAGGTGGCAGAGGCGATGGTGACCCGGCTGCGCATCTCCAACAGCGTGTCGCGGCTGGTGCGGCGTGTGTGTGGCATCTGTGTGCTGGTCACGGCGCTGCTGTCCTTCCTCAACCCCGGCCTTCTCATCGGCGGCTCCATTGGCGGGCTGACGCTGGTGTGGTGGCTCACACTCGCGCTGACGCTGTACGCCTGCGTGCCGGAGGTCGACCCACGTGAGCGCGAGTACGCCTACGCGGCAGACTTGGAGGCGCTGGTGCAACACCTCTACTTTGAGACGAGCGAGTGGTTTGAGTCCGCCGACGTCTTCTACGACCACCTCACCAAGCACTTTTTTAAGAATCGTCTGCAGGTAGTCCTGACGGATTTGTTGAAGAACTTGGCCTTGCCAGTGGTGCTGCTGTACGCCCTGTACGACGGCAGCGTGGAGACACTCGTGAGTTTTGTGGTGCAGCACTCCACGACGGTGGACGGCGTCGGCTCCATCGCCGTCGGCTCGGACTGGAGCTCCGCCGCCTTTGCTGCCTCCACTGCGTATGAGGAGGATCAGCAGGAGCGGGAGTTCAGCGACACGGAAGGCGGCGGTCGCTCGACGGTGGGCAAAGTCGGTGCGTCCTCTGCGATGCTGCTGAGCTGCGGGGCCGTGACGACGGCTGGCAGCATCACCGGCACGGCGCAGCGACGCGCGAGAAAGGTGCAGCAGTCGGTAGCCAGCTTCGCCGCTGTGTACTCCAGCTGGAACCTGCGCCACATCGACGGACCCATCGGCGAGGCCCCGGTCGGCGCCACCTCGTCTGGCGTGCATGACGCGTCGCTGGAGGTGTTTCTGCGCGAGCTGAGTCATCGCGTATGCGAGTCCAGCAGGATCGGTCCGGCAGATCCGCTGCTGGAGTCGACCGACTCTTTCGTTCCACCGTTCACTGCTCGAACCGAACCGAACCGCGCCGGTCCTCGCGAGACCGCCGTGGACGAGTCGGGTGACCGAGTAGGTGTCGTACTGCCCTTCGCTGCTGCGAGCACCACGGCCCACGAGCGGGAGCAGCTCTTCGTGTCACAGATACCGTCCTCCCACTTCCACAGCTCCCTCCACGCCTCCCGTGTCGGCCAACGTCGCCGTGGCGGCAACAGCTACGGTACAGGGGGGTGATGGCACTTTGCAGTGGTGAGCCGGAGAAGGGGACGGGGTGCGTACTTAGACGTAAGAGAGAACCCTGCAGCTCACCCCCTCCTTCTCCTCCAGAGAAATACTCCGCTGCTTTCCCCTGCTCTGTGTCTGACCCGTTTCCTGTGCTGTGTGCGCGTGCGGGGTCGTTGATTCCAGTCGTTCAGATGCCCGTCAAGTTCTGCTTTCCTTTTTTCTTCTGCTGTCGCTGTTGTTGGCGAGTGGTGTGCTTTACTGTTTTTATCCTTCCTTTCCTCTGTCACTTTCCTCTCATCATTTTCGATCTGCAGCGCCAAAACAGTGACGAATCGAACTCTCTTGTGCACTACGTCAGCGTAGTCAAGTGCGCTGAAGCTGTGAAATGAAAAAAAAAAGCTGACTTCTGTGCTTTCGCTGGTGGTGCTGCTGCGCTTGGGAATGGTGATCACGCGATCCGCCCCCGCCTCCTTTCCTCCTCCACCTTTTCCAACCAAGGCCGTGTTGTTCCTTCTACCGGGGATCCGCCACTCGCGTGCGTGGCAGGCACTACGATGATGGAGGAACTGCCATCACACACACAAACACGTACAAACGACTCTTCTTCTGCTGCCACCCCTTTTCTTCTCTTTTTCTATTCGTCGCTAAGGGAGGTACGTTGCGTTGCAGAGCACTCACCGTGCCCGCTGCTGCAGTGTCCTTTGATACCGTGGGTGTCGCACATTTCCAAAGTTAAAGAGAAAAGAGAACAGAGGTAGAGACGAGTGTCGATATGAACGACACGACAGCAGCGCAGTTTGACGCCGCCTGGAGTGAAGTCGAAAGGCAGCAAAAGGCGCAGGTGGCGGAGAGGGCACAGCAGCTGGAGCAGGAGGTGGACAAGGAACTTGCCTTGTTGCTGTCCGGTGTGCGGGAGTCGTTGACGGAGGATCAGCGCGACCTCCAAGCTGATTTCGACCAGCTGATTCGCATGGTCGAACAGTTTCGTGAGGGTGTGGATTTGTGGCAACTCAAGGCAAAGAGCTCCATTAAAATGATCGAGGAGAAGCAGCGCAGCTTCGCTATGTTGGTGGAGGAGACCTCCATTCGCGCTGCAGCAGCGCGGCGAGACGCAGCAGATCGCCAGCAAAAACGTGCAGCTGAAACAGAGCAGAAGTGTCGACAGATCCTGTCCTCTGCAAGCATCGGCAGCCCGTAGACGAAACCTATATTTGCGAGTGTGGTGTTGTGGCTGTCCAGGTACACCGCTGAGATTCGTTGCTGCGCATCTCTGTTGCAGAGCTTGCTGAGTGACCGACCGCCTCTCCCCGCACACGTGACTGCGTGGATGTGAAGAGGCGGGGAGGAGATGTGCATCGTGGGTTGACGACACTACTTGTCGTGCTGCTGCTGCTTCTGCTCCGCTGTTTTTGTTTGTTTTGTTGTCCCTTTTCGCTCTGTATTGCAGTTTGCTAGTCGCTGTGGTGCTTAACGATAGAGGGAGAGGCCGTGGAGTGCATCTGACATCATAGATCCATCCAGATAGATTCCACAGCAGCGTTTTCTCGAAGTGCTTGTTTAGAGGTGCCTTGAAAAAAAAAAAAGATGAAAGAAACGCAAATACGCAAGTAAATGGGCAAGTCGTGAAAAACGACTGTGTGGAGGCGTAAAAAGCAACCGAAGTATTTCTTCACTGCTGTAGATACGCGTGCACACACCAACGGGAAAGGAATGGAGGCATCTTCGTCTCGGTCTCTTTTTCTTCAGCCTGGTGCTTCTGCGTGAGCTTTTGTGTGCCTCACATTGTTTCTTTCCAGCTCTGTTTCACCGTCAGTGTGTGTGTGTGTGCGCGCGCGGAGCACGTTCTTGGGTGGAGGACATAAGTCGGACGTGCATACTGCAGGACTTGCGTCTTGCAACTTTCTGGGTGAGGCGAGCGGCGTTAACTTCCCTCGATTTCCTTTACTTCTCCTCCCCCTCTTCCTCTTCCTCTTCGTAAATGCGCTGCGTTGCTCATCAGCTTTTGTTCCCCCCCTTGTCTTGCGTGAGTGCGGGTGGCTTTTTGGTTCTCCACCCAACAACTGCGATTGGCGCTGCTAGAGCGACGTGTTCTCGTCTGGTGTGCTGCTCTCACATTGCTGCAGCCCCGCACGCACACCCTGTTGTACATCACAGCGTTTTGAATTACCAGTGCTCTCTCCCACCCCCACGCTGATATATACATTTCTTTTTGTCTTCCTCCCTTTTTTCCTTCCGACTCGTTTCCGTTAGTCATCGGGAATGCGGCGTCTTGTGCGTCGTTGCGCGTGGACTCCGCGGGCCACCGTTGCGGCAGTGGGCTGCGCGTCTGCGTCACACCTCTTCCACCACCGCGCCTTCTCCTCCCTTGGCGTCTCGTCCATGCGTCGCTGGCAGCACCCGTCCACGCTTCTCTCTTTCCTGGCGTCTGCCTCTCCACTGGCGGCGGCCTACCGCCTGCAGAGCAGCACGGATCAGCAGGACCTGTACGCTGTGCTGGGCGTGAAGCACGATGCCACCCAGGATGAGATCAAGAGCGCGTACAAGAAGCTCGCGCTGGAGTATCACCCCGACCGCAACCACGCTCCCGGCGCCGAGGAGAAGTTCAAGGCGATCTCGGCCGCCTACAGCGTTGTAGGCCACAAAGATAAGAGACGCGAATACGACGCACAGCGCGCCATGTTCCGTAGCATGGGCGGCAACGCCTCCTCGTCCTCTTCGTCCTCCTCACTTGGTGGCTTTCCTGGTGAGATGCACCGCGGCAACTACCAATACCAGCAGATGTCGAAGGAGGAGGCTGACCGGCTGTTTCGTGAGCTGTTTGGCGGCATGCGCGTGGATCAGATTTTTCGCAACCTGGAAGAGGAGATGCGACGTGGCGGCATGCAGGGCAGCGGGCTCGGCAGAAACGTCGGATGCAGTTTTGCCGGGTCGGAGCAGGTTTTCCGACCCTTCTTCCGTACCGAGTCCAGCTCGACCCGCGTCTTCACCGATGGGCACGGCAACCGGATGGAGGAGACCACCTACGCTGACCCACGAGGGACGCGGTTTACGGTGCGGCGTATGTCGAGCAGCGACCCCAACGCGAGCACAAACCAAACCAGCGAGGACTTTTACCGCAGCCGCTTTGCCGGCAAGGACGGCCGCCACCACTTTGGCAATGCGTCTGCGCAGTTCAAGAGACCGGCCGAGGACTTCACGCAGAGCGTGTTTGGTATTCGCTCACACGGCCGCAGCCCACTCGTGTCCTTCTTAATTCTTGGTGCGTGGACGGTTGTACTGGGCACGCTCTTTTTCTGTTGTATTGGGTTTCTTGCCCGTCACCCCCTCTTCTCCGCCTCTGTCCTCCTGCTTATCCTTCTGGGCCGCGCCGCCCGACGCCCGTTCTAAAACAAAACAGAAAAGAGAATAGCGAACACGCACAAGCGTCACGAAACTGCAACTCTTTCCTGCTTTTTTTTCTCTGCTGCTGTCCCTCTCTACGGTCCGTTCGACCCGGTGTCGGCCGGTTTAGACAGCGAACCACAGGAAAAGCAAAAGCAAAGCGAGGAGAAGGGGGCAGGGGGTGGGGGGAGACTTGCGGAGAGCTGGCGGTCTTGTGAGCTGATTTCACTCCTCCTTCCACCTTTCTGATTTTCGGACATTTTGCTTGCTCGTTGTATTTGTGTACTTTTTGCTTCTCGCTTTTCGGTCGTGGCGACACCCCATTTTTTTTTTCTGGTAGCATTATTCACAGCTGAAAATGGAAATAATTCGAAAAGTGCATCTACGCGTGACATGTTGGGAGTGTAACGTATTGTGTTGTGCGTACGTAGCGACGTACAACATAGCAGATCTACTCTACAACGCATAGGGAAAAGGGATGAAAACGCGTGCAGCTGTGCGTTTCCTGCTTTGTTGTACAAAGGTGCACCTCAGGGTGCTCTTGAGAAAAAAGTGCGATTTGCGTAGAATACGGAGAAACGAAGCGCCCCCTCTATTCAACTCACAGACCTTCTACGCTGCCCACTGGAAAGTGGACTAAAATGAAGCGCTTGATGGGCTACGCGTTGACTGCAGGCAGTGGTGGGTTGCGTTGAGGTTTGTGGATGGGTGGTAACCGCCGCTCTCACCTTCCAAGGCTCACGTACCACTCTGCCAATTCTCTTTCTGTCTATGCGCTTTTTTTTTTCTTGTTGCTCGCTTCCACTCTTGCTGGTTTACCCTGCCCATCATTCCCATTCTCCGCACTCGCTTGTCCTCTGTACTTGACGCTGCTCCCACGTCGTGCGCGCTGCTCTTCACACCAGCAATTACAGATTCAATCCCCATCCCCCATACCTTTTTCTCTCGCAAACGGGTATCATGCATCGCTTGCAGAACGTGCAGTCCCACCACACGGAGGCCTTTGCGCCGGACATCCTGGTGGTCGGCTCGTGCTTTGTGGACTACGTGGGCTACGTCGACCACATGCCGCAGGTCGGCGAGACGATGCACTCCGAGTCTTTTCAGAAGAATTTTGGTGGAAAGGGTGGCAACCAGGCAGTCGCGGCGGGTCGCCTGGGGGCGAAGGTGGCCATGGTGAGCATGGTTGGCTCGGACGGTGATGGCACCGACTACATCAAGGAGCTGGAGAGGAACGGCGTGAACACCTCGCACATGCTCCGCTCCAGCAAGAACACGACAGGTCTGGCGATGATTTTTGTGGACATCAAGTCGTCGAACAACGAGATCGTGATCAATCCCAACGCCACCCACCACTTCACTCCTGATGTGGTTCGTGCGCAGACGGCCAAGTGGGAGAAGATCATGCCGAAGGGACTGAAGTACCTCATCTGCCAAAACGAAATTCCACTCGCCACGACGCTCGAGGCGATCCAGGAAGGCCACCGCCGTGGTGTGTACACCGTCTTCAACACCGCCCCGGCACCGACGCCGGCGGAGGTGAAGCAGATCAAGCCGTACCTGCCTTACGTCTCCCTTTTCTGCCCGAACGAGGTGGAGGCGGCGATGATCACCGGTGTGAAGGTGACGGACACAGAGTCCGCCTTCGAGGCCATCAAGGCTCTCCAGGCTCTCGGCGTGCGCGACGTCGTCGTCACCCTCGGCGCCGCGGGCTTTGCGCTTTCGGAGAACGGCGCTACGCCGATCCACGTGAAGGGCAAGCGTGTGAAGGCGGTAGACACGACAGGTGCAGGCGACTGCTTCGTCGGCTCCATGGTGTTCTTTCTGAACCGTGGTCAGAGCTTGCTGGAGGCGTGCAAGCGCGCCAACGAGTGCGCGGCGATCAGCGTCACGCGCAAGGGTACGCAGAAGTCCTACCCCACGCCTGATGAGCTGCCGGCTGGCGTGATGTAGAGTGTCACTCTTGCCATTACACGGAGGTGTGCTTGTGTGTGTTTGTGTGTGTGCGTGCGTGTTTGTGTTTGTGCCTCTAACGTTGTAAAGGGGGAGGGAGGTGACACTAAACGAAGATAAAGTGCTGGCGCTGGAAGACGAGAGTGCGTGGTGATAGTCTGTGTTTGCAACGCAGTGATTGTTTTTTTTTTTCACAGCTGCGTCTTTGTTTTAAACAAGCAAGTCAAAACAGTCATCGGAGTATAGTTGCTGACCGTCGGCACTGCACGGCGTCACTTTCTTCTCGCGTCTTCGTGGTGTCGTCACTGAGAATTCGCGAAATCACCCACCCCCTTTTTCAAAAAAAAACTCAAAACGCTATCTCTTTCTTAATAATCTTTGCTAAAAGCTGTGCTTTCGTGATCGTGTCGCCTACCAGTCGTGTGCGAGCTGTTTCCTCTTCTCATGCCTCCTCCTCTTCTGCGTATCGTGTGCAGCATGTTTTGCCCTTTTGTAGTTTCTACTTTTCCTCTTCGTGCTTTTTGACGTCGACGCGAGCCAAATCAACTCGAGCACCCACGCGTCACCGTATCAGCGAAGTGCTTACTAAAAAAAAAAAAATACACGTGCGACCGCAGTCCTTGCAGTGGAGGAGGGAGGGTGAGAGGAAGGGAGAAGGAGAGTGCGCGCGAAACGTGAAGAATCAAATTTAAAGAGAACTCATGGCAGTAGAGAACCCAAAGAAAGATGTGGCGTTATTGTGCCTCCGTTAAAGCGTCAGGCAAGACGAGACTAATGCACACGTCTCAGTTTGTCACTTTTTCCAACGTGCATATGCGTGTATGTGTGTCGTGAGCGAAGCCGGCGAGGATAGTTGTTGGCGGACGACACGGAATCGCGACAGCGGAAGCACTTGACGAGACGGAGAAGGAGGGGCGTGCGCGTTCATGAACACGCGAAAGAAAACAAAAACAAAAACCACCTCTTTCTTGTTCTCTCTTTTTCCTCTTCTTCTATTTGCTGCTTTTACATGGAGGAACAGACATTAACAACATCAGCTGCAAAGACCGGAGGGATACGGTGCGGCGCCCAACATCAACAAAACACGCGCACACACACACACACACTTTAGATTACAGAGAGGGCACTAGAGCACAGAGACGAAAACGCCGGAGGACGCTGCATTCGAGACCTTTACTGTAACAGAAGTTGCAGGACTGGGTAGACGTATCACCGTTCACAGCCATAGCAGAAACAACAGAAAAGACGAAGAAGAGAGAATAGAGAGGTAGCGAGGCTGCGTCGAATCACTCCCCCCTTTTTGGCTTTTTTTTCTGTTACCATCTCCTTCGTATCTGTTGTTGTCACACGTGTACCAATACATTCAACGCTGCCGCTCCTGCAAAGTGGGCTTTCTTTAGACCGTTTTTTTCCCTCCCATTTTTCTCACTTCTCTGCCCTCTGCCGTTATTCAGAGGAACCTCTGCAGTGTGCTCAGCACACGCACACATAGCACATACACGCGCACACACCTCGATAGAAACCCACCGCTTTCCTTCACGTTTCTTTGCGGTTATTATCGTTATTCCATTCTTTTCACTTCTCTTTTAGATAGATACAGCTTGATTTGGTGACTTCGTCGAAAACCAACAAAAAGTAAAGAACGCGATGCACACCATGCCAGAGGGCTCTGTCGTCTACCACGCTTCATCGCGGCAGGGCTCACCGGTGCCACGTCGCCAACTCGGCACCCTCCCTGCTAACCAGCGCTCGTACTCCCGCATGAGCTCCAAGGGCGGCTTTGGGGACGAGTCACCGCTCATGTCCCCCTTACCATACTACCCACGCCACCGCAGCGTCACCTTCGCGGAGGGGCAGAGTGGGGCACGCGAGGAGCGGCCGAACTACAACGCGACCTACTCCGCTTCTGCCCCTGTCTCCCCGGCACGGCAGCACTCACCGCCGCCGGTGTCGATTTTGAAGACCAGCTCGTTCTTTCCAGACGAGGAGGAGAGCGGTGCGGTGCCAGGAGTGCAGGTGGCTGCGGCTGCCACGGCGACGTCGGCCAACTCGCGAGGGAAAGATGCGCTGCGCAGCTCCCCAGTGCCACCGCGCGGACGCTCGAACAGCCGTCAGCGTCTCGCCGCACGCCGCCGCGAGGCCCAGCTGCACCACAGCTTCTACGACGACAGCTTCGTGGAGGAGTTCGTGCTGAGCGCGAAGACGGAACTGGAGAAGGAGGAGGCGGAGCAGCGTCGCGTGCAGGAGCAGCTGCGTGCCGAGCAGGAGAAGGCGAAGCGGGCGGAGCGACGTGTCTCCGAGGCGGCGGAGAAGATCAACGCGCTTCAGCATGCGAAGGAGGTGCTGATGGCGGCGACGGTGCGCCGACACACCTCCGTAACGCCTTCGCCGCCACGCGCACACACCGATAAGTCGAAGCGCAACTCCAGCCTCCTCCGCGAGCTGGAGGAGGATCCGGATCCGGCGGTGCAGGAGGCACTGAAGGAGCTCTCGCGCCAGTCGCAGATGAGGCACCGGCAACAACAGCAGCAGCACCAGCAGCAGCAGCGTCGCCGCTCAATGCCCATTGTGTTCGAGGACGCATTGGCAGAGAGCAGCACCGAGGATGCTGACGGCGCCGAGGACGACGTCGACGATGACGAGGCTCGCAAGCGCGCTCGGCTAGAGAAGATCGTGTCAACTGTGCTCTCTCGAAAGGGGAAGAGCAAGAGTAAGCGCAGTGTCTTGGTGATCGACTGGTCCGACCTCGACTCCGACAACGCCGAGCCCAACAACGACGAGGAGGACGCAGAGGCGGAGGAGCTTAATCGACTTGTCGGCGTGAAGCGCCAGCGCAGCCGCCAAGCCAAGAGCCGCAGTGTAGCTCTTGCCCCTGAGGCGACACTCGTAGCCTCCAAGGCGCCTCGCAAGCCGTCGGTACGTCGTGCCGCCTCGTCACACCGACGCAACGCCAGCATGGTGCCTGACCTCGGCGACTCACTGTTGTTCGAGACGGAGGAGGAGCAGCCCATTCTGCTGCCACGACGCCAGCACCAGCGGCCTGCGCAGACGCGGTCGATTTCTCACATAGATATGGAGGACGACAACGCAGTGCTGGAGAGCGAGGTTAGCATGGAGCGCATCGCGCGGCGACCTCCGCGTGCCACCCGAGCCCCCGCAAACCAACGGCATCGTAAGCCTGCCGTTGCTGCGGCCGCCCCACCACCCCGCGCACCAGCTGGCCGCGGCCCCTCGTCTGCCTATGCTAGCGCCGGTGCAGGCCGCGGGCGTCGTGCTCTACCAACCATGGAGGAGAAGGAACAGGAGGCAGAGGACGCCCTCACCACCCCTGCGCCTGCTCCACGTTCGCGCCGACCGGCCGCCCCCCGCGCGGATCCAAACGACCCAATGGCGGTCTTCTTTGAAGCTGCCTTCCCAAGTCCCTCGAAGTTTGACGAGATGATGATGCAGGCCGGCGGTTTGCCAGAGACCCGACGCGGCGGTGGCGGTGGTGGTCGTGGACAGGGTCGGCAGCCCAACTTAGTCTTACCCAGCTCTATCGGGCGACGCCGTTAACGATGTCAGAGTGAAGTGCGAAGTCCACTGATGAGTTTACGTTTTGTTTTGTTTGTTTGTTCTTCTTTTGTCCCTCGTTGCCCTTCACACACTCGCACGCGTGACGCGAGAAGTGCGGCGACGTTACCACCGCTGATTGCGCTTTTGACTTCCCTCTCTTTCTTGTCGGGGGGGGGGGGTTCTCCGCGTTCTCCAGCTGCCTTTTTTTCGGTTCGTTGGTGACGTTCATCGACACTGTCTTTTTTTTTCTTCAGTCGGTGTGGTGCCTGCTTCACGAGTGTAGCAGTGCGCACCTACACCTACACGCATGCGCATACGACTAGCTTTCCTCCTTCGGCGTTGTGTGTGCGTGTGGCTGCACTCTTGTTGGCGTTTCTCCTTTTTAGATCCACATATCCACTTCTCCCCCTCCGCTGGTGCTAACGTGACATGCATCCACTCCTGTTGCTCTTTTTGAGCGTGTGTATCGGCCCCTTCGTCACACTTCGCTTTGTTATAGACGCTGGCTGTTCTCCCCCACTTCCCCTCCATTTTTTGCTCCGCCTTTGTTTCCGTGATGTTCTGTGGTGTGAAGACTCATGTGTTGCTTCCTGTCAGTTTGAGACGCACGCTGTGGATGCTGCGGTGCCGTTTAACCGTTAGATAGATTGTCCTGTGCCAACGTTACATTGATTAGAAAAGAAAAGAAAACACAACTTTACTCAAAAAAAAAAAAAGCGCACAATGACGTACATGCACATAAACAGGCGAGTACAGGTGCTGTCGTGAGAACAAGCTGCTCTCTTTTCCTCTTGGTTTGGTTGTTGTGGTGTGGCATACGGCATCGCTTTCCGTCGCTGCACACTTGTAGCCCTGGCGTTGGTGGAATCGGTTTGGTCTACGCGGACCACTCAAAGGTCACTCAAACGCGCTCGGGGAGATCTTCACTGCGCGTTCGTCCTGACGTTCTTTCTCACTGCAAAGACGTGGACTATAAAAAAGGGAGAGGAACATCTGGACAAACGTGCAGGTCCACCTTCCAACCGTGTGTTGCGGCGAAGAAAGAGATCGAGCAGTACCGTTGAATCGCCCCCCGTATGTGTTACCCTCCATAAAAGCTCGCCTTACGAAAACGTTCCTCCCTTGTGTTGTTTGCCCTCTTTTCCTGTCTTATTTGTACTCCACCATACTGCATTCCCGTCCCACCGTTGCGCACATGCCTTGGTCTCTTAACAAACGCATCTCGTGCTTTTGCTTGTTTTTCTTCTGTTTTTTCTTTCCCGCGATTGCGGAAAGGGACGCACACAACAACAGTACCGGCAACAAGAACACGCGTGTGTCGCACACGGCTCTCTAGGCCAACACGCTCTACGCAGCAGCAATGCCCAACGCCGATTCCTCGCTTTCCTCTTCGTCTGCGCAGGTGCCGCTGCTTCTCCCGGCGGAGCTGCGTGACACGGTGTTGAATGGAGCTGCCGAAATCGTCGTCGAGCACGCGGCGCGCCGTCGCTGCTTCCTCCACATCCACAGCGAGGAGGAGCGCGTGGCCGTTATCGAGTCGCTGACCGACCCGGCCGACACGGGTCGACGTGCGCATGAGAAATGGCTGAAGGAGCTGCGCTGGGCACGCGCGGTGCTGTGGGGCGACCACCGCACTCGTCGCTTTGTTCGCTATGCCGATCACCGCGTGTGGCCTGCGCACGCGCACGTTAGCCGAGTAGTCGCTGTCGTGCGTCAGCTGATTCTCTGCGATGAGAAGGACGGAGCTGCGGCGCTGAAGAAGGCGAATGACATGTCGCGCGCAGCACAGATTTTGGAGCGGGAGGCGACGCAGCCTGGGCTGCATCTGTTAACGGACTCGACGCTGCCGGGGAGCGGCGTTCTTTACCAAGTGGCACAAACGCGCAAGCGCGAGCGCGACGCCGCTGCACCGTCCATGCCGTCCGTGCTGACGCGCGTTGACGATGCTGTGGTGGAGAAGACGGCGTGGGTTGCTGAGGTGAAGCAGGTGTCGTACGCTGTCTCGGGTGTTCTGCAGCTCCAGTTCGGCGCAGCTTCGTTGAGGCAGCTGGTGGAGCTGCTTCACCGACCGCAGTTGTCGTCCGGTGCGTCGACCGACTCTTCCTCGCTGAACGTGCGGCAACAATGGAAGTTATTGGTTGAGCAGCATCGCATGTGGGCCGAGTATCAGTCGCTCTTCGCGGACGTCGCTGAGGCCTGCCGAATGTGGGGCGCCTCGGAGGCCGCTGTGGCACGGGACGTTCACGCGGCGATTGAGGGCGGTCGCAGCGTACACCTCCGCACCGGTGTTCGCATGAGTGTGCTGCACCGCACGACCCTGCTTCTTCTCGTGAGTACGCGACCACGCAAACTGGAGGGCGTGACGGCGACGGAGCAGCATGCCGTCGAAGCCGCCGTGCTGATGCGCTCGTGGGCTCAATGCCTTGACGACGGCTTGGTGCGCATGATGCAGTACCCGGCAAGCGGTGAGCTCACCTTAAATTCCCTGGAATCCACCATTCGCCAGATATTTGTGAGCCCTGCGCTTAGTGCGTCTCCGTTGGAGGAGTGCTGCACCATGTCGGCGCCCGTAACGATCAGCGAAGATTTGCGGCTAATGACGCTGTCTTCGCGGTTCAACCCGTACGTGGTGGTGCACGGCAGCCGGGTGGATGGTGGGTTTGCAGGGGATGCGGCGTACTACCAGAGCCTGCAGCGTGAGCGGGATCGTCTGGTGGAGGAGCGGACACACGAGCAGGTGCGCCAAGGCTACCTCGGCGCCCCACCACAGACGAGTTCATTTGCGACGAGTGGTGGGGGTGGCACGAGAGGAAACGCTGCCTCGACGTCCTCTGCCTTCTCAGCGGTGGTGAAGCAGCCGCTCGCGTCGAGCCCCACCAGCGACGCCACCGGCTACCTTTTCAAGCGCTCCCTCGTCTCGGTGCTAACTGTGGCTCCTCTGTCGAAGGCGGAGATTCAGCAGCACCCCATCATGCAGCAGTTCAAGGGCGAGAGCAACTTCGATGCGCTGCTCAACGCCAAACTCAAGGAAGTTGCGGAGTTTAAGGGGCGCAAGTATCAGCTGCGGAGCTAATCGGAGTGCTTCTCGGGATTCCTTTTTGACATCAACCGGGAAGAGGAAGGTGCTCGCCGCACTTGAGATGCTTTCAGTGGTGCGGACGCTAAGCAACACGCACGCACAAACACACACACACACACACACACACACACAAGCAAGCTCGTGCTTTTGTGTTCTGGCTCGCCGGACGCTTGAACGACGCAGTGGTCTAAGGTTGATGCCACTGGACTAGCTGCAGCGAAGGCATCGACAGCGAGCGGTTCGTCAACGCGCTTCATTTTTTACTCGAATGAAGGGGAAAGAAATGAGCGAAAGCGTATGGGGTGAGGTGGGAGGTCTGAAATACAGAGGGACGGCGAGGGTTGTCTGCACGAGCAGATAAGCAGCAGTTGACACTGCCGAGGCTCACCGAGCTTCCGTCCCACACGCCCCCTAGTAAAAAACCCTCTACTGCTCGCATCCGTTGCACACTCTGCTCTCTCTTTTTCGTGGTCTGCATACTGCTTTGCTTCCTCTCCGCTTTTCTCTCGCATTGCCTCATCCTCACACCCCCTCCAGTCATTTTTATTAGGCCCCTTTCATCTTTGTTTTCTGTTTGTTTTTTAATTCAATTAAAAAGACTAGTCATGGGCAAAGGAGCACGCTCGAAGCGTAGCACGCGGCCCTACGCGAAGCGCCAGCACAAGCTGGTGAGCAAGGCGCAGGAGGTCGACCCGGAGCTCATGGAGCGCTACCGCAACACGCGGCAACCCATCCGCAAGTCGCAGCTCTTCACTGAGATTTTAAAACAGAAAAAAGACACTAAGCGTGCTCGCCGCGAGTCGCGCGAGAGCGAGCGTCGCCACCTAAAGGACAAGGCGCCGGTGAAGGCCACGCCAAAGACAAAGGAGCGTCTGCGCAAGCCGGACGTGACGGTCATTGAGAACAAAGACGATGCGGAAATCATCAACGACGAGGCGGACGACGAGTTCGCCGCCTTCTTTCGCGATCGAAAGAACCCCCAAACGCTCATCACGACCGGCGAGCACCCGTGCTTCCGCACCAAGCAGATGGTGAAGGAGCTGCTGTGGCTTGTCCCGAACAGCATCTACCGCCCACGCAAGTCGTACACACTGAAGGAAATTACGCAGTTCTGCAGCAATCGCAAGTTTACCGACCTGCTGGTCGTGACAGACCGTCTGAAGGAGCCGTACAACCTCATTGTGTCCCACCTGCCGGAGGGGCCCACCGCGACGTTTCGCGTGTCGAACTTCCTCACCTACGCGCAGCTGGAGGACCCGGCGCCGCGCACGGAGCACTACCCGGAACTGATCTTCAAGAACTTCGACACCCGACTGGGCAGGCGCATTTCTCGCATGCTGGAGTGTCTCTTCCCTGCCACCCGCGACTACGCCGGCCGTGCCGTAGCCACCTTTCACAACCAGCGCGACTATATCTTCCTGCGCACGCACCGGTACATCTTCGACAGCCTTGATGCTGTGCGATTGCAGGAGATGGGCCCGCGATTCACCCTGCGACTCTTGTCTTTGCAGTCGGGCACCTTTGACCGCCAGTTCGGCGAGTACGAGTGGTATCGCAAGAAGGAGCACGACGCCGACACGCTGGAGTGGTACATGTGAGGTGGCGTCCGAGCGTACCGTGGGAGAGGCGCTGCTGCTGCTGCTGCACAACCCCCGTCTCCTCCTTCTCCTCCCCTCCCTCCGTCGCTCCGCTGCGCAGGTGGGTGTTTTTGTTTTCGACTTCTGCTTCACTTCCTTCGTATTTATTTTGCTTCTCTGTTTGCTGGCGGACGACGCTGATGATGTTATTTTCTTTCCTTCCCAGGCACATGCCCGTCTTGTATCGTCGGTTGTGCGTGTGGCTGCAGCGTCTAGAAGACGTGGCAGTGCGTAACTTGAGTAACGTGATCTTTGCTTCTTTGTTTCTCTGTAACGGTTATGATCACAAGAAGAGGAACACGCGGAGACGGAGAGTGGGAAGGGAGTTGAGAGAAATGGCCTGCTGCGCCCGCCTCCCCTCCTCCCTCCACCCTACAACGGTTTCCTCTTAGATTAGTTTTGTAATATGTCGTAAATTGCTTCGACCACCGAGGAGACAGAGGGAAGGACCGCATCTCACGATGACCGAGTAGGAATCGAGATTTGCTGGGTCGTCGTCGTGTCTCCCGCTCTCTCATAGTTTGCAGTCGCACATCAATGCATGTGCATGGTGAGCCAACGTTACCGTACGTGACGGGTGGCAATTTCCGTACGGCAAGATTCAAAACGTGGCGCGTTTCTTCGCCTCTTTTGCTGCAGCTTCTACGCACGCGTTTTCTCTTCATTTTGCACTTTCCTCCTTTTCTTCTCTCTCCGGCCCACTGTGCTGGACCTTGCGGTGCGCTGGTGTGTCGAGTTAAGTGACACAGACGTCTTCCGCCAAAAACCCACAACAATCCCTTAAAAAGAAAACGCAAACAGGAAAAAGGTGCTGACATCTGCAGCGGCGTTCAGACGAACGCAGACGCACACGACTGCGCACCAATTTAGAACTAGAGGACGCAGGCGTGTGCACGTTAGTGTTCGTGCGTGCTCCTCCGCAATCGATCTGTGCACTGTAAAGCCTTCACCTCCGTCTCCATTTCCCTCTCGTGAAAAACGACAAAAAGACGGTGGGGTGGAGCACAAAGAAGCAAGCAGAAGGCACACACCGCACATAACCTGCCTCTTGCGCATCCGTCGTTCGATTCCAGCGATTTACATTGCGTGATTGGGGTAGAGCGGATACACTACGAGGGCACCTTTTCTTTTCTATTTTCCCTCATTCAGAGACGTCTCTTCTTCTCTGATCTGCTGAAACGTAGCACGTGGCTTCCTGTGTGTGCGCGTGCCGGTATACAGAGACATGGCGGACAAGGTGGCCAGCATTGTCGAACAGCTGAGCCAACAAAATCCTTTCAGTGGTGCGGAAAACCTGCCGGACCCGCCACGGCCAAGCGAGGCGGCCATCCCGCGCGACCGACCGTCGCTGGAGCAGATCCCCTTCATTCAGCAACAGATAAGCACTCTCACTTACAACCACCTCCCACGCACCTTCTTCTCTCTAGAGAAGCACCGCTCGCTGCAGAGCATCCTGTTGACGGCGAAAGAGGCGCTTTCAGAGGCGTTACCGATCCGCTGCTTGGAGGCGACGTTTGTGGCCCTCCACTTTACCCAGTGCCTCCGCGACGTCGACCGCATCCCTCTCTCCTTCAAGTCAGAGGCCAATGGCAACACCTACCGCCACATTGTGCTGGTTTTGCGTACCCGGTCGAACCCTTCACTCTACGGCGCGCTCGGGCTGAGTCGCAAGAGCACGCTCATGTACAAGCCCATGAACTTCCGCTCTCTCTTTGATGTGGTGATGGACTACAAGCACGAGTACGCAGTGCTGGGTCACGAGCTGGTCGACATCAAACTTGGCATCGCCATCACCCACGACGAGCACAGCAGGTGGGAACCATGCTGGCGCTTCATCGCAGTCAAGCTAAGTCGCTTTTGCGAGGACGCCACGGCCTTGAATGGCGATGCCGCGCCGTCTACGACCGCCCGTCGCGCCATCGCCTCTTCCCAATCTTCACTGACGCGCCGCAACGGTGGGCCAACTAGTGACGCCCTTCCCCGAGCAGCGAACGGCATCGATGGCGTGGCAGCAGCTGCGCCTCCTCCCCCTCCGCTGGCTCTTGACACGCCACCCCACGACGTCCATGCTCCCGCGACACGCGGAGACGGTCGTCTGGAGCGGTCGAGCAACAGCGGGGTGCTGAGTAGCTCACAGAACAGCAGTCCACAGCCTCTGTCCCGCCGCACACCGTCGCTTGGGGCATCGACGTCCGCGCCGTCGCCCAACAGTCCCCGCCCCACCACCAACAACTCCGGGCCGGCGACGCAGAACAACAAGGCGGAGTCAACGCCCGAGAGCTACGCGCCGCTCTCGAGGCTGCTGTCGAATTACACGCGACTTCTTCCCACCATTTGTGAGCAGTACTACAAAACGATCGGCACCATCGACGCGTCGAACCGCGCGCTAAAGCTGTGCTACATGGATCTTGACACCGCAGAGAGGGATGCCGGGATGGAGAACCTGCGCCGGCTGCAGTACATAACGGATCTGCAGTCCCCACTGAGCCCAGAGGCGCGGCGTGTCGCAGCAAACCGGCAGCTGCGCGCCGCAAAGAAGGAGCGGGCGGCGTCGAAGCAGCGGGCCGTCAGTGCCACCGGCAGCGGCGGCGACGTCAGCTGTGCGAAGCGGCGACAGGCGAGTTGCAACGAGGGGTGGTCGGTGAAGCGGCAGTCCCCGGCGTCGCTGGCACTCACGAGCAGCAGCGCTGCGGAGAGCAAGAAGACTCTTTTAGCTGCTGGTGCCGTTGCAACACCGCAGTGCCACCGGTCGCCACGCACACGCTTCACACCGACTACACGGAGTACTCCTTCTGCGGTGGCTACAGCTGACAACGCCAGCGGAAGTGTGGTGCCTCAGCTTCTGACGGCGCCCACGTCAGCCTTCCCGTCCTTTGTCGCACCTCCCGTCACTCTGGCTGCTGCCTTGGCGGAGTCCTCAGGCCCCCGCCTACGCAGTCCCTTAACCCACGAGGGGACGCTGATCGACGCGCACAGCATCTGCAGCTCCACCTCCGCGGAGCAGTCTATCACGGAGGGCTACGTGACGCCACGAGACATTCGGCGAGGGGCGGGGGTGGGGGAGGAGGTGCCTGAGGTGCCGCCGTTGACACCGCGCAACTACGATGCGCGGAAGCCCACCACGCCGTACGACGCCTACCTCCGCACCCCTTCCTCGTCGAGTGAGCTCTTCTCGAGCCCGACGTCGGCGAACATCACGATGGCGGCGCAGCTCACGCTATCCCCCTGAGAGGGCGAGGGCGAGTGCGAGGGATCGGGGTGAAGGAAAGACGCGTCCTGCGTTGGGAGTTTATTTTCTCGGCTGTAAAAGCCGCTTTACAGCTCCAGTGAAGGGAACAACCCCAAGCAAAGAGAGCAAGACAAAGAGAGAAAAAGAGCTAATCGCATCGTCGAATGCGGCAAGAGCTGTTTGTTCTTGAACTGCCGGAGATCTGAACAGATGGTGCACACTCCCGTTCGTGTGTTTTCGTAGTGGCGCTCCAGCTTCCCTCATTAAAACCAGAAAAAGCGAGCGCTGACAAAGTGCTTCAGTGCGTTAGACGGTGAGAAAAGGTGTTTTAACGCGCTGGGGCCGAAGCAACGGTGACGCCGCGCGTATCACCCAAATTCAGCGTGCTCCCTTTCCTTCTCCCTGCCTACCTCTCCCTCTCTCCCTGCCAACCAACCCAAACAAACATAAAAAAAACGCTCTGCTCGGCCTTGTACCTTCCACCAACGCTATTGCAGGTTTTTCTGTTTTTTTTTTCTTGATTGGAGGTGTGCTTGTGTTTTCGTGCTCCTGACAAAGTCAGTTACCTGTGCCTCTACCTTCCCTGCACTCCCCCTTCCCAAAAACGGTTTGAGAAGCCCACAGTCATACCAGCGAAGAAAGAAAACAGATCGCCGCGGCAACTCAGCATTGCAGAGTCGGAAGCGACCATCATTGAAGAAAGACGTGTGTACATTTCTTAGACCTTGGTTTGCTGTCTGGTGTTCTTGAGTTCAACTTCACATTCAAAAGAAAAGGAAAACACAGCGTAACATCATCAGGGCGTGTCTTACGTTTTCTGGGCAGTTTCCCTTCTTTCTTTCCGTCTTTGGCAATCGTCACGCGCTAACACACTCACCGTGTTTTTTGTTCTTGTGTGAGTGTGTGTCTTCAACTTCCGTGCTGCACGTCAACCGAACAGTCAACACAGACGTGGAAGGGTGTCGTTGCTGTTTTCACTCTTGTTTTTTCCCTCCATCGCTCTCTTTTTCGCATTGGGTTTGCGAGCCCCCTCCCCCCACCTAACGCAATCCAACATCACCCCATGCCGCGCATCCACTCGCATCAGGCGGTCTCGGGCTCCGTGAAAGCGGCTCTCACTGGCGCGCCGTTGATGGAGCGCTTCGGCGTGCTCGGCACGTCAGCGGCGTTCCTCCTCTCCTTCATCGTGCAGCGTTATTACCTGCGCGTGTTCGGCAAGTCTATTCGCAAGGTGCACACCGAAGATGACACGCGGGTGACGTGGTCGCTCTTTGGGCACCTCTTCCAGGTTGCCCGCATCGCCCTGCCGACGTGGCGCTGCCGCGAGTTCCTTGGCTCGACCATCTTCATCCTGCTCTTCGCCGTGAAGGCGGTGCTGCGGGTGTGGGTGTCGAAGGCGAACGGCGAAGTGCTCGCGACAATGCTACACGGCGCCCGCTCCGAGCGGATCTACCGCTTCGCCCACAAGATTTTCATTCGCTCCGCGGTGGGCATGGCGGCCGCCATGACGAATGGCGCCATCGAGGGTATTCGCCCGTGGCTCATTGGGTGCTACCGCGAGCGCCTTAGCTGCACCCTGCAGCGACGCTTCTACAAGCACCTCATCTACTACCAAGCAACGGTGCTGGACAACCGACTCGAGGCAGCTGACACGGTGATTGCGACGTACTGTGGTGAGTTCGCCGAACACTTTGCGGAGCTGCCCTACTACTTCGTCCTGCCGGGTCTGGAGTGCATTACGTCCATGACGGCGCTGGTGCAGCAGGCGGGTCTTTACCCTGCGCTGATGATGAGCGGCATTGCCACTGGTGCGGTGCTGGTTCTCCGCTCCCTCTCACCGGCGTTTGGCCGCATCCACTCGCAGCTCCTGTCCCGCGAGGATGACTACCGCCGTATGCTGACGAGCGACGTGAACAACGTCGAGAACATCGCCATGCACAATGCAGGCAGCTACACCCGCAAGCGCCTCGATGCATCCTTGGCTAAGCTCAAGTACGCGCTGGACCACATGGCCCTCGCCAAGGGCAGCTTCGAGATGCTGGAGACGACGTTCTCGACCTTCATGACGGTGATGGCGGGGATTGTCACCTTTGCCAGCTCACGCAAGGCCTACTACCACCGCTCCGTCAACGACGTGTACCTCGAGATCCAACTCATCGAGGACCTTAACGCCAGCGTGAAGGACTTCGTCGTAAACTTCCGCGAGCTTTCCCACCTCAGCGAGTTCGCCACCAAGATGGCGGAGTTCGACACCACGCTGAACAGCATCGCGGCCGGCACCTTGATCCGCGAGGCCCCGGCGATCGGTGATGAGCATCGCGCCGGCACCCCCCTCGAGTACACCTTGGTGGAGCGGATCTCCCACAAAAAGTCTGACAAGGTCTTCCCCCTGGTCAAGATGGAGAACGTGGTGCTCGAGTCCCCTGCCGGGCAACCCCTCTTCGAGGGAATGAACGTGCAGTTCATGAGCAATGAGGACTGGGTCATTATTGGCGAAAATGGCTGCGGCAAGACCTCGATGCTGCGCATGTTGTGTGGTCTGTGGCTGCCCAAGTCGGGTGTGCTCGCCCAGGACGAGTCGGTGCGCTACCTTTTGGCCCCGCAGCACAGCTACATGGCGCCGCAGTGCACCCTCTACGAGCAGATCGCGTTTCCGAACACCGTCAAGACCCCAACCGACCGCATCCGCAAGGCGGTGATGGAGGCGATTGAGCTGGCGGGTGCGCAGACAGTAGTGAATGTCATTCGAGGCTACGAAAGTCCCGTCATGGGCTTCGACCTCAACGACGTGGATGAGTCGTACGACTGGAGCAGCCTCAGTGGCGGGCAGAAAGAGCGCATCAGCATGGCACGTGTCTTCTTCCACGTCCTGTGCATGGACCGCAGCCGCGAAACGCCAGTCGCGATTCTTGACGAGGCCACGTCCATGATGGACGATACGGAGCAGGACGTTCTCAACCACCTGCGTCGCCTGAACGTACGCATGATCTCCGTCACGCACCGCGACGTCGTGATTCGGCACCACACGAACATCCTCAAGATCTGCCACGGCGGCAAGTGGACGGTGGAGAAGGTGCTGAACCAGGTGAAGATTGGCGAGCGTGTGGAGACAGACGACAAGACGGTGTAATGAACGTTCTTCTTTTGTTTTTTCTCCTTCTGCGTTCCGTCTGCGCCATGTGCTTTCTCTCCCTCCCCTATCCTCTCTCTCTGGCGTCACTGTTTATCTAATTCGTTTGTTTTCCTTTGTTGCCGTCGTTGTCTGCTGGATAGAACAATGTGCTGTTACTAAAACTTAATTTTCTACTTTTTGCGAGCCGCACGTTTTCTCCTTTCTCCCTCTTACTCTTTCCTGTGCTTTGTGTGATAGGGTGAGCTGCAATCGAGGTTGCGTTCCGAGGAAGTCGCCGCACGCACGGAATCAAAAACACACTTATGTTAAACTTAGTCATTATCACGTGTTACTTAAAAAAAAAAAAACACTAGAAAGAGACAAATCTGCCGGTGTTTTTTCTTATGCCCTTCTTTTCTATTAAGCCACTGCAACCGTGCAAGAGAGTGAAGGACCGAGAGAGGCCCCCTTTTCATTTCACCGCCACCTCCTCCCCTGTAAAGGAGGGAGACGAGAGAGAAACGATGGCGCTGTCGCACAGGGGGCCTGCAATGGGCCAAAAAAAAAAGCACAACTTGTTTTTTTTTTGGTTGTTTCCAATATTGCTTTGAGCGTAAAACGGTTTTGTTGTTGGGGGCCGATATTTACTAAACATACATACATGTATCGATTTATCTATACATGTATGTGCGTGTGTGTGGTGAGGAGTGTAGGTGTGCGCGTTTGCACAGCAGGGCTACTGTGCCAGCTTCCAACAGTGCTCTTGCTCCCTGCTCTCCTGCCTAGGGTCGCTTTTTGATTTCAAGCGCGATAGACGCGTTTGCGCAGCTGTTTTTTTTCTGTTTTGTTTTCCTCCGCTTTCATCGATAATCTGTATCACAATTGTGCATTTTTTTTGTTTGTTTTCTGATTGTTTGGTTTCTTTCGTGCGTCGGTTTATCTGCTTCTTCTCGAAAAGAAAAAAAAATCAACAATAAGAAAATGTACCTGAACATCTCCACCGGATACAGTGTTCTGTGGTGCAAAGATGTGACTCTGCTTTCAACGTGCTTCTCCTGTGTCTGGATCGAAGAACAACACTATAAAGTTAATGGAAAAAGAAGGACAAAAGTGAGATGCCCCGAACACCTCTTCCCCATTCCTCCCCCGAGAAAAAAAAAATGCGAGGATTTAGCGATATGCAAGATCAGCGGTTGCGTTTTATTTCTTTTCCGTTTCGACGTTATGAACAACCCAGTAGGAAGAGAGTGACGTCTGACGTGCTAAATAGAGGAGAGACGCTGTGCTTGCAGCAAACTCCAGGTCCCCCTAGAAGAACATCAACGTTCGCACAAACACACACAATGCCACCAAAAAAAAAAAAAGAAGCTGCTTTTTGTTTTTTGTAAACCTGCATTTTTCAAGAAGCAGAACACCACGTTTTGTTGGTTGTTCTGCACCCATGTGAGCTTTTTTTATTGATTCGCTTTGGTTTTCTTTTTTGTTTTTCTTAAGGGGCGACTGTAGCTAGCAGCGCTGCGACACATTTCTTTTTCTTATGTAGGTGTGAGTGCGTGCCGCAACATATATTGTTTTTCCTGATACTGTGTTTTGTGTTTCTTAAAAAAAGAAAGAAGAGAGGAGGGGTGGGGTGGGGAGGGAGCGGTACAATATTCCCCACACCGTCTTTACCGCGCGACTCGGCGATGGCGATACGTCCTTCCCACATAGAAGGATGAGAGGAGTTGAAAGCTGTCCTCCTCCAACGCACAATTTTTCTTCCTACGTTTTCCAGTAACATAAGCTCACCATCAAATTTATCAAAAACACAGTTTTCTCGCTCTGTTAACGAACGAACTCTAAATGGGCCAAGTGCAATTGACAAAACCGGCTTTGTGTGACACCGACGGAGCTGCTTAGTAGGGAGGCATTTTCTCTTTCTTTCGCTCTCTTTCGCTGCGAAGCTTCCACCTGTCATTGCTGTCGGCGGCACTTGCGTGGCGCCGTTGCATTAAACCCTTTGGTAGGCGGTCGAAACACCTGCTTATAATAAAGATAGTAGTAAAAGGACTTGGGCGACGACACAGATGAGGCGAACGAGAAATTGGATCATTTTGGGTCAGCGAAAGAAGCAAAATGCGGAGATCCTCCCCTTTTGTTTTCTTTTCTCGTGCTCTAGTGCTGCCTCCACGTGTATTTCTCTTTCTTGCTCGTTTCTTGTGCGTTTGTCCCATTTTCAGAGGGGGTGCACGACTGCGTCTTTTCGAGCGGTCCTTCACATTTCTCTCTCTATTTCTGCTCTTTTCGTCCCACTCACTCTCTACATCTCTCTTTGATTGCGGCGTGTCGGGGCTGACCCGCAGGAGGACAGGGGACTTGCCTAACTGCATTTTTTCTCCTACACACTGCGCCGAGGTACTAGTGAAGGCTCAAAGTCCCTAGAGTGCACCCCGTGCAGCTGACAAACACAACGAACATGTCGATCGCCTCCTCTTCCTTTATGGAGGAGGAGACCGGTGCGGGTGTCCTGTTCGAGCTGAATCACCGCACCATTATCGTCTCTGTGGGGGTGGAGCTACTGGGCCCTCCCCCCGACGGGGCGTCGAGCTTGGTGATGTGGGCCCTGACCTTCCCCCAACGCGAGAACATGTTTGCGGACGATTCCTACTCTGGCATCATCCCGGTGCCACTTGGCTTCGTTTCCTTTTCGACTGCGCAGCCGCTGGAGGTGGATCCGCAGCCTCGTGAGCACCAACATGCACCGCGCTACACCACCGTCCTGCCGCTGGGGCGGTGGGAGGTGTGCGCCGGCACACGCGTGGCCCTGACGCTGGCATCTCCTGACACCGACGTGAACGCAGTGCGGCGCATCCTGGACTTCTCACTGCCCGCGACACGGACGTCGGCAGAGCTGGAAGCGCATCGTCAGCAGCTTACCCTCCCTGCGTTGACGTACGCCGCTCACTATTGGCTGTGCGGCTCCCAAGTAGCGACGGCCGACCGTGTAGATGACGAGGCAGCGTGGCGACCGCTCCTCCACCGTCGTTGGTATGAACTGAAGAGTTATGTGCGTCAGGCCACCGCGGCGCCGTACTATCTGTTTCGCCGAAGAAGAACACATACTAACCTTGAAGCGAGCGACAGCGATAGGGTTGAAGCAGGGAGGGCAGGAGGGAAAGCACCACCGCAGCCCATGTACGCGGATGACGTGCGCGAGGCGGAGGCCATCTCGCTGAACGGGGAGTGTGTGCGCTGGGCAGACGGCAGCGTGGGCATCCTCGATGAAGTGAAGCCATTCTACCGCCTTTACCAGCCCGCACGAAAGGAGAAGACGGTACGCGTGCGCCGCTTCCCTCATCGCTACGCGGACGTCGTTGGCGAAGTTCCTTTTGGGAAGTGCGTCGAAGCGTTTGGCCGTGCCACAGACCCTTTTACACAGGAGCAGTACGTTCTCCTGTACCTGCCAGCCGGCGAGATCTTTGCACATCTTATCACCACGTACGAGCTGACCTTTATAGAGGAGGGCCGCTACGTGTGGGGCTGGTCGAAGTTGGCGGGCCGCAGCGGGCTGCCGTTGCTGGTGGAGCGGCAGAGCGGCGAGACACCACTCAGCGTGCGACCGCTGATGGCGACAACAACACCCGCCTCTGCCTTTCCATTTCCCTCTGCATCTTCCAGCATCGTCGTTGCGAATGGCGACAGCCGCAATAACACGCGGGGCGGCAACAAAGTGGAAGTGCTGGAGCTGCCAGAGGGCACCTTCTACACCCCTGTGCGGGAGGGCAAAACTGTCCGCATTCGCAAGCGACCCACGCTGGTGGCACCGACGCTGCGGGAGATGGAGATGAATGAGGTGCGGGCTGCCGTCGCCCTCGTCACCGTGGCCCTCCGCGTTGCGTCAGACCGGACCGGCACCTTCGTGCCGCACATCTTTGTGCAGTGGCAGCAGGGAGGCTACTCGCTGCTGCGCAACGCAACTGAGTGCTTTTTGATCCCTGTGATGCTGTCCCGTGTACCACGACGCTTCCCTATTCGCACGCGCAGCAGCGGTGGCAGCGCGCGGGGTGAAGGTGCGGCACACGAGATTGTGGATCTTACCCGGCAGCCTGCCCGTAAGCGGCGACGTCGCTCCGACAGCCCGGATGACGGTGACACGGACGAGGAGTTGGGAGATCTGCTCCGTCGGGGGCGGCGGTCCACTACTGCCGCAGCTGCGTCTGACGACTCGTTGCTCAGCCCATACTCGCTGCCTGTATCCCTACAGGAGGGTCTGCGCAGAGGCGTTGTGCGACTTGAGGACCTCCCTCCCATTCGACAACCCAGTGAAGAGGACGAGGAGGATGAGGAGGACACGGATGGAAGCGGCAGCTGGGACGATTATTGATCGTTTGGTCGCGTTTTTTTTTCTTTGTGTAAGTGTGCAGAGGTGATGCTAGTCGCTTGCACGCCGCTTCCCCATCACGACTCACGCGCACTTACATACACCGCACACAACGTACCTTAGTGCGGCCCCTGAAGCAGAGGAAATGAAGAGGGTGGCTGTTTAATTCAGTGATGCGTGACCCTGATGTGGTGCGGCGCGAGTGCCTTAACCAACGTGTAAGTGGAGCCTAACAGACAGCTTTGTGGCGTACTGAAACTAACAGAAGAATGAAAAAGAAAGGGAGAAAAAACCTAATGAAGCCAACAACGAAAAAAAAAAAAACTAGTGACTCATGTGAGTGGAGGAGGGCTTTTGCAGATATGTATATGTAATAGATCTGTTGCAGAAGAACAGCACGATGACAGACGTCGCGTCATGCACTTGCGCTAATGAGGCTGGTCCTACGCGGGCCGTGCTGCTTGCGGTGTCGTGGGTGACGTGTGAGGGATGCCTTTCTCGTTGTGCGGCTCCCCACCGCGACGATAGGAGCTCAACCACACCGTGCGTGCGTGCACGTGCAGGTTTCCCTTCCGGAATTTGGTACAACGGTTAGAAGAGTTGTGGTTGCTGAGCGTCGGTCCATCTGTGCTGCCTGCCCCCTTCCGCTGGCGCGATGGACGTTGAGGCTACCGTTTTCGGTCCTCCCCTCACTTTCTCATCTTCGCTCTTCCCTCCCTCTTTTCTCCGTGCGGCATCACGGCCACTCTTCTTTTCTTTGTTTGTTTGGTGCCGCTGTACCTCCCCACTGCGGCTTGTACGGCACAAAAAACGACATCACTCATGCAGATGAGTAAGTCGTAAAGGACTCGTGTACGTCACTCCTAACCTCCCTCGCAAGCTGATCGAAATCGTCATACAGAAGAGAAAAAAAAGAGAGCTTTCACAAGAAGAGCAGTAACGTACATTAACTCATCGCAGTCTTCTCAGAAGAAAAAAAAGGGCCACAGACGACTGGTGAGTGCTTTTTTTTTTGGCCTTTTGAGAGACTTCTTTTTTTTCTTCTTTCGTAGCAGAGTCGAACCGACTCGCAGCAGAATTTCACAAGAGAGGAAGCGAAGACAGGTTCGCTCTCCAAAGCCAAGGCAGCGAATCGGGCTGGCGAGAGTCATCAAGCGAGCACGTGTTGACATCACGGCAGCACTGTGACGCTGAACGCTTCGCTGGCGTGTTTTTCTGTTTCATTGACCATCAGTGAACGGCGGAGAAGGAAAAAAACGAAAGAAAAGCGAGCCTCACTGCAATCTTCTCCTCTTTTTGTTTTGCTGTTACTATTATCTCTGCTGTGGTCTGGTTTGATTCAATTGTGTTTTCTCCCTCGTTTCCCTTCTCTCGGCCCCCTCACCGACAAGAAGAGAATTTCCTTTTTTGTTCTACTGTTTCTCCTTCAGCTCATTTTCTTCTTATTGGCTTCCTCTTTCCCCCTTTTTTTGTTTTCCTCCACTCCTCTCCCCTTTCTCTTCGTAGTTGGTTCCTGCTGTTTGGAGTCTCCCCTCCCTCCATCCGCAACCTCCTCCTCTCCCTCTCTTTCCCCCGCAACTCTTCTCCAAAACACCACTTGCGTCTTTGGTCATCGTGTTGAAACGAGTTGCGAAAAGAGAAGACACAGAGAGCAAAAAACAAAAACAAAATAAAACCAGCTACTGCGAGTGGCGAGTGAGTGAGTTTTGAGCGTGTGGAACTGAAAGAAGGAACGTTGCAAAGCAAAGAAAGAGAAAAGACCCCTCATCTTCTTCTCTTCTTCTTGTCACCGCTTTCGTTCCCCCCTCTCATCCATCGTTTTCTTGTTTGTTTCCGAAAGTGGAAGTGTGTTGTGCCGTGCAACTCACCGTCACCACAACCGCACGCCTGCACTCTGTCTTTCGCAGGCTTGTTTTCCTTTATTCCTTTCTGTTTTCTTGCCTGCTGTTTGATTTCGAGCACTAGTTGGAGCCCCTCACTCCACTTCTTTTCCTTCCCCTCCCTCCCTCTCTCTTTTCCCCTCATCGAGAAGGGACAAGGTGACGGATTGCTCGACACAGCAACGGCGGTGATTGCGTTTGTGACAGCACACTAGTATTCTGCTGTTTTTCTTGTAAGCTCTCTCTCACACACACGAAGGTAGAACCGTACAAAAGTGCGCGTGATTTAGATATATTGGGTGTTGGTGGTGTATTCTCTAAGCTGAAGTGGTGGTTTTTCGGGTGTGTTTTTGGTGCACAGTTTCTTTGTGTCTGGTTTTGCGTATTCCTACAAGGGTGGTCCACCTGCATTGTTGCTTTTCTGTTTTTTTTCTGTCTTTTTTTTTGCCCTCTTGTTGCTTTTTCTTGTGCACTAGAGAACGTGCACGCACACATTAGATCCGCATTCTCTTGTGCTGCTGAGCATTTTCCTTCGCACACACACACACACACACAGTGTACACACACGCGAAATACAGACAAGGCGAATCAAGCGACGTGAGACGAAGCACTTTTATCATCCCTCGCAGTCATTCCATCTTAATCTGTCTTGTATCCCCGCAGACATCTATCTCAGTCTGTGTTCAGCCTTTATCACAAGAACGAGATTACGTCAACGGGAAGCACAATGCCGTCTGTATTTCGCGAGGCCCCGGACAGTGAGCGGACCTTCGTAGACACCGAGTTCGACCGAGACAACGCCCACATCGCGGATGAGTGGATCTCTATCAAGAAGCTCTACCCGAGCGGCGTCAGCAAACCGCTGCTGCCGGCCACCTTCTCGCGCGACCAGTTCGGTCAGGGTAACCACTATGAGTGCTTCATGCTGTCCGCGCTGTCGACGCTGATCCGCTTCCCTGATGTGATTCGCAACTGCTTTGTGACGAAGAAAGTGCGCCAGGATGGCCGCTACACCTTCCAGTTCTTCCGAGGCAAGGAGTGGGTGAAGGTGGAGATCGACGACAAGATTGCTATGGAGGACGGGGATGTCCTGTACTGCCAGTCCCCCACGGAGCACTGGTGGCCGCTGTTGTTGGAGAAGGCCTACGCGAAGTTCTACACCGCCTACGACCATTTGGAGGGCTGCACGCTGCAGGAAACCTTCCATGACCTCACCGGTAACCCTGTCCTTAACATCCCCATGGATCCAAAGCTGGCGAAGGCAGCGAACTGCAACGTGTTGGAAGGGCGCTACTGGCTGGACCTCGCCCAGCGCATCCAGTCGGGCGAGTTTGTGGCATCGGCGCTGACGAAGGATGTTGAGGTGGAGAACATGGGTCTGCAGCGCGAGCAGCAGTATGGCATTCTCGACGTCTTCTCGCTGAGCGGCACGTCTGCCGTGGACGACATCGTGGTGCACATGCACAACCCCTTCGAGGATGAAGAGTTCAACTACACCGGTCCCCTCAACCGGAACGACACCGCGTGGACACAGAAGCAGCGTGTGCGGCACGATGTGGACAACCCTCGGTCCATCTTCCTGCCCCTCAACATCTTCCTGCGCATCGTGAACTCCATGCAGCTCTGCTACGTCAGCACGATCGAGTCGGGTGCGACGTACTTCGAGGACGAGTGGAAGGGCGAGAGCGCGGGTGGCAACCCGACCTTCGTCACGTGGCGCAAGAACCCGCTGTACTACATCAGTAACATTGGCACCGAGGCGGTGACGCTGTCGTTCGTTGTGAAGCAGCAGGACCAACGCCATCTGAAGGGCCCGGAGGAGGACACTACCTACATGCAGTGTGGTATGATCCTCTCCCAGTACTCTTACCTCTACCCGATCCCCACCTTCTGGGTGACCGGCAACAACCACAAGCCGATCCACAAGAGCCTTTTCCTCAACTCGCGTGAGGTGGCCAACAGCGTCACCATTCCCCCGCAGTCCCTCTGCTACCTTGTCCCGTCTTGCATGCGCAAAGGTGAGGAGACGTCGTTTCTCCTCGCCACATACCGCATGGCCCATGAGAACTACAGCCACATCACTATGAAGAAGCTGGACATTCCGGAGATGGACTGGCAGCACCCCGCCTTTGGCAAAGTCGAGCTGCAGATGCGCACCAAGGACCGACTCGACTTCTACGTGGACGAGGAGACCGACGTGCACGTTCTTATGCACCAGACGAAGCCCTTTATCAGTCCCAAGTCTGGCGGCGACGCCATGGCACAGGATTACATGGGCATGTACCTGTACGACGACACGGACCGCAAAATTGCTGGCGTGCACGCTGCCACAAACTTCCGTGAAACGAGCATCATCCACCACCTCCCACGCAGCGGTCGCTACGCTCTCTCCATCACGTGCCCGCGTGGCAAGGGCAACGTTCCGGCAACGGTAACGATCGTCGCTGCTATCACGGCGCACATTCGCCGCGTAGAGACACCGGCGGACGCAGGCGTGCTGCCGGATGAGCTCGAGGTGGTCGAGGAGGACTCGGAGAACACGAAAGTGGCACGCATCGACTACTATCCGTTTCAGACCCCAGCGAGCGACGTGCGTGAAGTGCCGGACAGCAGTGTTCCTTTTGAAGACCGCACCTTCATGCTGGACAACCGCGACTTAACCCCGGAGCCGTGGGTGCACATTGGCGACCTGTACCCCGAGGGTAAGACGAAGCCACTGCTGCCCGACGTGCTGAGCCGCGATCAGTTTGAGCACGGCGCAGCGGCTGAGTGCTGCTGTCTGACCGGGTTCGCCACGCTGGTGGACCGCCACCCTGACGTGATTCGTAACTGCTTCATCTCGAAGAAGCCGCGCAAGGACGGCCGCTACACTTTCCAGTTCCACCGCTACGGTCAATGGGTGAAGGTAGAGATCGACGACCGCATTCCGAAGCTGAACAACGACACCCTATTCTGCCGCTCGCCAACGCACCATTGGTGGCCGCTGCTGCTGGAGAAGGCCTACGCAAAGTTCTACACCCTGTACGACAACCTCGAGGGTTGCTCTCTCGCTGAGGTCTACCACGACTTCTCCGGCTGCCCCGTCGTTAACATGCCG
Source organism: Crithidia bombi (assembly GCA_900240985.1). Classification (NCBI taxonomy): domain Eukaryota; phylum Euglenozoa; class Kinetoplastea; order Trypanosomatida; family Trypanosomatidae; genus Crithidia; species Crithidia bombi. The sequence goes on along the minus strand of OESO01000097.1, from coordinate 728,528 downwards.
CTCGATCCTGCAACGGCGCGGTCCGCTGGCTTCGACGTGGCTTCGCCCGCCTTCTGGCTGCAGCTGCGCGAGCAACTACCGAAGTGTGCCATCGCAGCGCAGAGCTCCAGCGAGGCGGATCGTATCGGCATCAGCGCACAGCAGTTCTACGGCGTCCTCGACATCATCCCGACCAACGCGCAGCCGACGACGCTCGCCGACGTCGTCCTTCAGCTGCACAATCCGTACGCGGAGAACGCTTACTCAGGTCCCATGGCGAACAAAGGAGACCGGCGTTGGTCCACACCGCAGCTGCAGAGCAATCAGCCATCGCAGAACACTATCTACGTTCCTGCCGACGTGTTCGTCGCGAACTTCTTCACGCTTTCGCAGGCGCACCTGCGCGGACTTGTGGAGCCGGGCTGGAACTTTCACAGCGAGTGGGGCGAGGGCACGAACGGCGGCAACCCGTCGCTGCTCACGTGGCGTGAGAATCCGCTCTACGTGGTGCGCAACTCGAGCGATGCACCGATCGACATTGTGGGCATGATCCGTCAGCCCGACAGGCGTCACCAGTTCCACCTCCTGGCTGAGCTGAACTACATCCGCTGCGACCTGCTGCTGGCGCAGAGCACAGAGAACAACACCATCCCGACGTATCTTGTGACGCATAACAACCACCGCATCGTGCACAAGGGCGTCTTTCTCAACTACCGCGAGGTGGCCAGCTTCATCACCGTCCCACCGCGCTCCCTCTGCTACCTCGTGCCCACTGCGATGTATCACGAGAAGAGCGTCTTCATGCTGTCGTACTGGTACAAGCAGCCGGCTGATGAGAAGGCTATTAACATTGTGCGACTCAAGATGAACGTCGCGCGCGACCTGCCGGCGGTGAAGCATGTCACGATGCTGCCACAGGGCAAGGACCGCGTGGACTTCCTCGTCGACGTGCCGACGGACGCGCACATTTTGCTGTCGCAGTGGAACCACGACGCGAAGGGCGGCAACGACGTGCGCACGGACAACTACGTCGGCATGTACCTCTACGACGACGCCAACCAGCAGGTGGCGCGTGTGTCGTCGGCGTCGAACTTGAAGGAGATTGGTCTGGTTACACACCTGCCGGCGGCGGGCCACTACGTGCTGTCTCTCACCTGCCCGGTGGCGAAGGACGACGAAGTGAAGTGTCGGGTGGAGGTGGTGTGTGTGGAGCCGGCCCGCGTGCGCATCACCGACGCCTACGAGAACACCCCGAACTTTGACGACCTTGCCGAGGAGCCACCGGTGCAGCCTGTCGATATGGACGACGTCATGAACCCCGACCGCTACATCCGCGCTGTTGCCCCGACAGTGGCGGCGAAGCCAGCAGTGAACACGGTGCAGCAGCCCGCCAGTGCCACTCGCGCCACTCCCGCCACAAAGGACGAGGCGGAGGAGGCGGACGAGACGCCGTCCCTGTCGTTCCTCAACAACTCCTACCACGGCGTGCCGACGGAGGACATTCCTCTCATGAAGAACCCCGCCTTCGCGCAGATGGCGCGGGAGCGGGAGAGCCTAAAGAAGCACCCGTCGAAGAACGCGTCCCGTATACACGGCTTGGAGGGGGCGATGCACGACATGGCGGGGAAGATGGCAGACGACATGCACAAGCGCGAGAGGGCGTTCCTGGAGCCGGAACCGGAGGGCGTGCCCCTCGAGCTCCTCCCGCTCAACGAAGACAAACCCTTCACCGAGATGGAGCACGACCTTCGAGAGGCCATGAAAGACCCAATGAAAAGCCGCGGCGACATCGCCAAGCTGCAAGGCAAGCTGAACGACCGCGCGCGCGACATGGCGAAGGACATGAAGGAGGGCGAGCGAGAACGCTTCCTGAACCCAATGCAGCTCGGCATCCCTATCGTCGACCTTCCACTCGACGAGGATCCAGAGTTCCACGCCCTCGAGGTGGGACGGCTGCGGGAGCGGGCGAAGGACGCGCCGGACGCGGCGAAGATTCGCAAGATGGAGGATGCGATGAACGCACGTGCGGAGCAGCTGGCACGGCAGAAACTCGCCAACAACCGCGACTACCTCAAGCCCGAGCACCTCCACGTCGCCAACGAGGAGCTGCCGCTCGACGCTAACCGCGACTTCATGTTGCGGGAGGCCGCACGGCAGGAGCAGATGAAGAATCCACACGGCAACGCCAGGGCCATCGCAGCGCTGGAAGACGAGTTGAACGACATGGCAGAGCAGATGGCAGTGGACTTGCTCGCCAAGCAGCGTCCGGGCTACCTCGCACGGGAACACAACGGACGTCTCATCGACGCACTGCCGTTGAACGGCGACGATGCGTTCCTGCAGCTGGAGCGCGACCGCCGTGACCTGCTGCGAGCGCCGCAGCCGGACATGGCCAAGGTCGCTGATATCGAGAACACTCTGAACGATCGTGCAGATGCGATGGCGAAGGAGATGAACAAGGCGGAGCGGCCGCAGTACCTGGAGCCGAGCTACTACGGCGTCCCGACTGAGGATCTGCCGTTGGACCATGATGCGCAGATCGTCGACTGGGAGGCGCAGCGCGCACGTCTGCGACGCGATCCAAGCAAGAATGCCGCAGCCATCCGCGCCACGGAGGACAAGATCAACGCCCGTGCGGCGCAGCTCGCCAAGGCGATCGTGGATCAAGATCGCAAGGCACGCTATGGTGCACCAGGTGGCATCCCGGTGGAGCTGCTCGACCTCGACAACGACGCGATCATGCGTCGCCTAGAGGAGGAGCACATGGACCTGCTGAATATGAAGCGGCCGGATTCTCGCGCCATCTCCGCCAACGAGGCAAAACTGAAGGCACGTGCGGAGCAGCTCGCTAAGGACTTTCTGGACAACTTGCGTGCCGACATCACCGGCGATCGCGCGGACAGTCCGTCGCTGATGAGCGACGCGCCGTACCGAGAAATGGAGGATAAGCTGATCGCTCTCATGTCCGAAGACCCGCACGGCAAGGAGGATCAGATTGCTGACTTGAAAGAGGCGTTGGCAAAGCGTAACGCCGAGCTCAAGCGGCAGCGCACGCAAGCCCTTCGCGCTTTTCTCGACCCCAAGCCCTTCGGCATTCCCATTGAAGAGCTTCACTTAGATAAGGATGCGCCATACATGCAGAAAGAGGCGGAGCTAAAGGCAGCTATGGCCGCCAATGCCTCCCCTTCAGCCATCAAAGCCATCCAGGACGAGATGCAGGAGCGCGTGAACAAGTTGGCAGCTGACGAGCTAGCACGTCGTTATCCTTTCCTCGACACCAACCCCGCCAACGTGCCTCTCGAGACACTCCCTGCTGTCGGCAAGGACCACGAGTTCTGGGAGGCCATTCGAGCCGCAGAGGAGGCCAAGAAGCAAGGCAATCCGCAGCGGCGCGCACTCGAGGAGGCCGCCAACAACCGTCTGCGCAAGATTGCAGAGGATCAGAAGTGGGCGGAAAGGGAGCAGTACCTCGACGCCCACCCCGATGGCGTAAACATCCGCAACGTCCCCCTCGACGACAACGATGCGTTTGTCGAGAAGGAAGGGGAGCGCCGTAGATTAATCGCTCAGAACAAACCAGGCAACGCCGCTCGCATCCACCATTTGGAAGATCAGCTCAACGCAATCGCCCACCAACTCGCACAAGAAAACAAATGGTCGGACCGCAACCGCATTC